>JAPPVO010000036.1:1349809-1731148 GCA_030407325.1 Camellia japonica
CAAAAAAAAAAAAAAAGGAAAAAAAATCGACTTTTTGTGTATAACATTTTTGTTTTCCTCAACTTGCTGCTGACTTTCTGAATTTCTTTGAAGTAACCCATTTTATGTATAGCATGTTCTTGTTTGATTAGATTTTATGAAAAAAAGTGTTAATGTTTTGAGTGAACCAAAATGACAGATGTTGTGTTTGCCTGGGAGAATTTGAGATGAAAGAGGAGTTGAACCAGGTGCCATCATGCAAGCATGTGTTTCACGTCGACTGCATCGGCCACTGGCTCCACTCCAACTCCACTTGCCCACTTTGTAGATCCTCCATTAATCCCCACCCACCACCACCCACCAAGCTCAGCCACCCTCAGGATGGTGATACCACCACTGCCCACCACCACCACCACCACCACTACCGATGGAGGCCGTATTCACAAGAAGAGGATCAACCACAAGAAGCAGAAATCGGTTATGGCTCAAGTATCACAAATCATGGTTATTCATGAGGAGAACAGCCATGGTGGTGCTAATATATATGCCAGTTATAGAATATCCCATGTACTAGTAGTAGTAATCACTATATCAGTAGTACATGCTCAAGGAAAATCCCATTGAATTGAATTTGGTTGGGCCCTTCAATGTATCCATGCTGTGCCTTCTGTTTTTTGTTTTTGACAAGTTGAAAATAATTAAATTAACTAATGATACTCTAGAATTGTAAAGCCTTTGCATATGTTTTTATCATCAAGCATATAAATTTATTGGAAAATTATTAGATAGTCTTAAAGTAACCTTGTAACATTGTGCTCTAAATAAATGAGAAATTACAAACTTGTATTTCAATTATCTAACAAAGATGAGTTAATATTATCTCACTTGTAAAATTTTCTACAATGTTATTAGTTTGAGCACCAAATGAACAATATCACATAATAATTAAGAAATACTAAACAATTTTTCAATCAAATACATCACAAAATATGACTCTAGGAAGAAAGCAACTAGAGTAGATCATACAAATGGAATAAATTTTTGATGTAACAGTAAGATCATTCTAGTCATATTTAATTTTAATGTAGAGTTTTTTTTTTTTGTGTATATCATTGAAAATAATAATGATAATAATAATGAAAGGCAAATTCAATAATCATAATATGTTTAATTTATTACATTTATCATTAAAAACATAAATAATAATTATATTTTTGAAAATAAATTGTTTATTTGTTTATGACAAATTAATAAATTGAACATATTATCAAATCGACTTTTACTGTTTTTAATGATAAAAATATATATAAAAAATTACAAAATAAATAATTCAAATTATTAAAGTAGAATATTATAAGTCTCAAATTTTCTACTAAATAAATGATCAAATGTCTCACATGGATATAAAGTACACAAAATTGCAAATTCCACACCCATGTCAAATATTTGGTCATTTATTTAATAAATAATAAAAAATACTAAAAATTTATTAAAAATTTATCAAATGTCTCACATGGGTGTGAAATCACACCCGTGAGACATTTCATAAAATTTGCTAAAATTTTTAAGTCTTTAATTTACTCATAAAAAATTTAATAACAGATCTCGTGACAGTAACTGATAACAGCCCAATTTGGGAGATTAGGTGAGAACGGTAGGTGCGCAATTATGAGATGGTAATTCGGATGAGTAAGGTTAGGATTTCAAATAAATTACTAATAAATTATCAAATCTCTCTCAAATAAGTGTATAAGATAAGACTCACGCAAATCACATATCGGATTAGAGATTTAATTAATTACCGTTTACAGAATTGAAAATTGGAAAAAGCCAGCCGAGTCAACCGTAACTAACAAATATTAGTGTGACACGTGTCCACCGGCATCTTCTTCACCCATCATCATCATCATCTCACAGACAGATCGACATCAGAGTTTGAACAGTAACTCAACACACGACGACATTACCAAGAAAATCAATCTCAGAGAGAGAGAGATGACGCTGGGAACGTCGACGACGCAAGCATACGGAGAGGCGTGGTATTGGGACAATAGGTACGCACAAGAGGCAGGGCCCTTCGATTGGTACCAAAAGTACCCTTCTTTGTCCCCCCTCCTCCGCCTCTACGTCCCCTCTCACCACCGTGTCCTCGTCGTCGGTTCTGGTAACTCCGGTATCTCTCTCTCTCTCTCTCTCTCTCTCTCTCTCTCTCCATTCATATATATTATATATACATCCCTCTTTTTCTTATATATATATATATATATATATATGTTTGTGTGATCTCTATCTTTAGATCTCTCATTGTTCTCTTGGATTAAGAAAGTTCTGATTGATTTTGTTATTATCCATTATGGTTTGTTCATAAAAATTGCACTTTCCTTGTTGGATGCTCCTATGTCTTTTTCGATGCTTAAATAATTTATTGATATTGATTCAAGTTTCTCACTAATTAAGTTGATATTGTACAAATCCCATCCCACTAGTGTAATCTTCAAAAGCTTATTGTTATCAATTGCCCTAAGGACCATTTGGTTAAGCAATTCTTAAATATGATTCCTTAGAACATCTACTCTCGTAAAGAACAACGTACCAATCATTTGATTTTTAATTCGTAATAATGGATCTTGATGCTTGCCACTTTACAGACTGATTACTTGTCAACAATCATGTTCAAATTTTACAAAATAAAAAAAGGAATAACTAATACTCCTTCGCAATTATTAACAGTTTTGATTTGTTATTTACAATTTGCAGCTGATACTTCAACTTTTGCATTTGAACATCAAAGAGAAGATGTTATGTGCAACAAATGTTCTTTTAGGGAAAATTCATGTTAGATGCATCCTTGACAAACCAACTTTATAGATTGACATGTTCATGCATCGCTGATCATGGTTTTTGTGTTTACTTGCAGCATTCAGTGAAGGCATGACTGATGATGGCTATGGGGACGTTGTCAACATTGATATATCCTCTGTGGTGATTGAAGCTATGCAAAAGAAATACAGTAATCATCCGCAACTGAAATGTATCTTTTGTTTATTCTGTGTGTAGTGCATAATATCTGCCTTTTAGAATTGTATTGTGGAAAGTGCTCAAAATGGTAGATTATTGTACTGTTGATCAGTATTACTTGATCTAGCAGTGTTTCAGTTGGTTGATCTTGATGTGGAGCTATTAAAGTCTGAATTCAGTCACACTGAACACTTTTTTAGCTATGCTTCGAGGCACTTGTCCTGATAATGCATGGGAAATAACAAACAAATATAATGGATGAATCACAGGTAAGGCTAACAACATCAGAACTTAATTATAACTAATTTTAAAATTTCAGCTTTAGATGCATGTAGGTTGATATTGGTATACTCCACAAAATTGCTGGAACTTCTTTATTAGAAAGTTCTGCAATGATGAGCTACATATTGCAAGTGCAGTTTCCTCAATGTTAAGCAGATATTAAAATGGATGCCCGAGATATGAGTGCATTTCAAACTGGTTCCTTTGATGCTGTTATTGACAAAGGTATTTAATTTTTTGTTTTTTCTTTTTGTTACGTCTCCCGTTAACATTTATGAGATGAGATCTGAATTGCATCTTGTTGCTATGGTTTTAGAACAATTCTTGATGTTATTTTATTTGGTGTTTCCAGGAACTCTAGATTCTCTTTTGGTGAGTTCTGTGTTTGGTAATAGTACTTTTATTTTTTGAAAGAGTTAATTACTCAAACCGAATATGTGTTTCCAGTGTGGCAGTAATTCACAAATAAATGCTGCTAAGATGCTTGAGGAGGTTGGAAGGTACAATGAAATCATTTCCAACATTGTGTATTTTTTTCCATCCTGTTACTTTTTCTTTCTTGATCTGTTAATATATTGAAGCAGTTGATGACAAACTATAGGGTCCTCAAGGATAAAGGAGTTTATATTCTGGTAATCATACCTTACTATTTATTCCAGATCAGAAAAATTAAACGTTGTTTACATTTATCATTTTCTCTGAAATTATTATTTATTGCAGCTTTGTAGATTTATGTTTTCACATTTTTTTTCTTTGCCTTTTACGAGTCTTTCGTGTCTTGCAGATTACATATGGAGCACCAATTTCCCGTTTACGCTTGTTGAGAAATTCATGTTCATGGACAATAAAACTCCATGTGATAGGTCAGCTAAAGTCCCTTTGCAGTTAAGGATCATGTTACATTTTAAAGTAAAGTTTTACACAGCATAGTGCTTCCACCAATTTGTGTTACAAAATCACACATAATGTGTATGCATTCACTTAAAACAGTCAAGTTACTCTTGCCCTTTTGATTTACAAATTGAAAATTTGCTATTGCAAAATAGTTGAGGCAAAGGAGCTCAAATATGACTTGTTATAGCTAGAACATCCAAATTTCTTATTCCCTAGTATGTGTCAATTGCAAAGAGGAGTGGTATTATCTTAAATTCATGCACATATATTTAACCGCTGATACAGAGATTATATTGAACTATGCTGCAATATGTGATTTCATTGATTATCCCGAGTCACGTTTTGGTTAAATAAGGATCCATTCAGTTCACAGTTCTTAGGATCTGCATATCCTAAAGAGTTACCCCAAATTTCTTTTGCAATTGCGCAGTTTGTTATAACCTGTTGGATGTAGTTATATTATTAATCACATTCATTACATGACATCTTATTCCTTGTAGTTAATTACTTGTTTTCTGGCTGATTGTGACCACATTCGCAGACAAACTTATGTCAGAGGGAGGTTCTGGACATCAGAAATGGGAGCTGACCTCTCCTATTCCATTGGATGATGGGGGAAGCTCAGTAGAAGCAGCTCTTGGAAAGAACCCTGACGTCCATTATATCTATGTTTGTATTAAGGTCAGTCTACACAGTGTCTCTTCGCATCACATCAGCTTGCCCAAAAATCCTTTTTTAGTTTTTGCATTTACAAATACACCTGACTTGGAGAAAGTATGAGCTGGGAAAGATTTGGATACATCAATAGCAATTTGGTTCTTATTATTCTTTCCACTGATTTTAGGACAATTCTTTAAGGCCAAGCTTGGATCATGAAACGGCAATGGATTGAAGAAGATCAGCATCTTCAGCCTGTTGTATTTGGATTCTTTAAGCTCTTCTTGCTGGATATCTTGACAAATGTAGCTTACGCTAAGATTGTCTATTAATATTCGACTATGACAAGTTGAATGTTGTAAGAATCTAACTTACCCTCAGATTATCATTAATATCCAGACATAACCTGTTGAGTGTTGTAACATTCATTGTTTTCACAAATATTTATATTTGTGTTACCTTTTGGGTGATCAATATTAATCAAGTCATGGTGCGTTGGCAGAGTTGATTTCCTATCTTTGCTCTTGGCATCTTGAGCACAAATATGTAGGTTGTATTCTTGATGCAACTTGATTTTGAGTGCCTTTGTTGATCTAAATCAAATGATTGTATAGTGATGTCTCTCCCACCCGACCCTCTCTATTCACATCCCAATGAGTGGATTTTTATTTGTATGTAGTTTGAATATTAATTTGTAGTGAATGGGGAAAATATGTATTTATAAAATTTATATGACCAGCTTGGGTGGTTTTGTATGGATTTACATGATTTGTTCAGTTGAGTTTGATGGTTTGAATGATTATTAACTCAAGTAATATTGGGAACCCCCCAGTTTGGAGAGAGATCTATGTCTTGGCAAGAAACTTGTGTGCCTTGAATGCAGGTTCAGTGCAACTTGGTGAGAGGAATCCTATTTGATTGACATTGGAAAGTTTTGAGAGGGTTGTGAATTTCTAATACGAATCTTTTCATGGTTAATGTATAGAAAGATTTTAAAAATGAATGACTTAGATTATCCCATGAGGCTAGTTCACTTGAGAAGCCTCTCCATTTCCATAAACTGAAATGATGCAAGGTTATGTCTGATTATAAAATTAGGTTGGTTGAGATTATGACTATGATGAGATTGAGTTATGGGATTATTATTGTAGTGGTATGAAATTATAGATGTTAAGATAAATTGTGTTTTTTGTGCACTAGTGTAATGGTATTAATTAATTAAGATTAAATATGTGAAATTAAATAAAACCGCTCATTATATAAAATGAAACATTATATTTGTAAAGTAGGAACAAAATAGTATTTTCATCTCCAATCTCACGGAATAGGATTAGTAATCCCACATTCTTCATGGAATACTAATCTCACCTTTTTAGTAGATTCATGGTACTACTAATTTTGTCATTTTTCATAATCAATCATAATTTAAGTGAGACTCAAAAGGTCAAAAGAGGTAACTAATATGAGAAAACAATAAACATTGGCCATGTTTGATTCAAAAGACTAATAGTGAGGTATTAATAATCCTATCAAATTAGTGTGGTATTCATTATCCAATTGGATTAATAGGATTGGATTAATAATCCCACCACTACCCCATTACTAATAATCTTACAAATTTGTTGGATTAATTATCCGTTGGATTAATTATCCTAAACCAAAATTTTAAAACAAACATAGGATAATTGGACCCACGGATTAATAATCTCAATCCTATGCTCTAATCCATCCAATCAAACATACCCATTAAGTATAACGATCATACTATGTTAAAATATCACTAGTTAATAAAGTACATAAAATTCTTAATCATGTTAATTTGCAATTTTATCCACATTGAATTATTACTTGAAAAAGGCGTGCAATGAAAATTTTGCCCAACTTCCTGTGTAAGAGGAGACTCAATATATTTGTAGCCTTTTTTAAGTCTTTTTATCGTAAATAAAACCGAAGCTATTTGTTTTTTTTCCCCAGAATTTTTTTTCTTCTTCTTCCTTCACAAACTCAATTCTTCAGAGGCGGCATTAAAAGTGTAGATCACCTAAGTAGCTCATTCCTTTTTGACACCATGACCATCAAAGTGGAAAAGAATTAGGGGTACTTATCAATTAGTCCTATTCACTAGACTTATTTACCTACAGGTCCTAATTAATAAATTTAACACTATAAAATAAGAGAGTGATAAATTTATCACTAAAAAATTATTCATAAAAAAAGAGACTGATAAATTTATCACTATAAAATTATTCATAAAAAAAAAGACTGATAAAATTTGTCTTTATCACTTAATAAATTATATCAAATAGGACTTAATGGGTAATAAGTCTCAAAGTATAAGTCTCCCAAGTAAGACCTATTGGTAGTTTACCCAAAGAATTACTTTCAGAATTTCCGTGTGGACATTGTAGATAATCAGAATTGGTCATTCAATGCGATCAAACAAAGTTGAAAACTAAACAAGCATAGTGTGACGTTTGCCCAAAACGGTGCCAAACTTACATTAACTACAAAACCATATTTGAATACAATAGCACACAAAATCACTACATTTCCACTCTCACACATTCAAAAATGGGTAAGATTAAAAATTTTAAAAAATAAAAAAATCTCAAGCTCTGAAATCATATGTACAGGTGACACCTTATAGTATAAAATCGTCTAATCTGCATCAAAATGATAAAGGTAATTAATAGTTGCTCGGTAAAATCACTGGAATCTTTAGAAGGAAAAAAAAACGCTACATATATAAATAATGAAAAACTGAAAGGTTAACTTAAATAGGACATGGGAGTTCGTCATGGAGCAATCTTATTGTATTGTTATCCTGTGCCAGAAGCTGATAATTGTCAGTCGTAACAATTATCTTTTGTAACAATCCACTTGGTTTTGAGTACGGAATTGATGTTCTGAACAGCACTAAAAACAAATAGCAGGAAAATATTGAAGAAACTCTAATATAATTACCTTCTATTTGCATGGAAGAGCAAGCCTAAACAGTCCCCTCTCCTCTCCTCTATCACTCATGAATGAAAAAACATGGTGGTATGCCATACGAATTTGCAATTCAACCAAAATGAGCCTTACGCAGTTCCTTTGAAGAATATAATCAAAACTAGGTCTTCTGCTTCCTGTTTCATGAAATTGACCGGATCATCAAACATATACTTCGATAAGCGAGCTTTTCTGCACAAATTTCATTCAGCATATTTGACGTTTTACTTGCCTGATTCTTCTTTCTATCACAGGCCCGTCCAATTTGTCGTGTGCATCTCTGCCATCAGATTTACGATACTGAGCTAGTTCATTGTTCACTCGTGAAAGAATTTTTTCAGACTTTGATAGCCGCCTGTTAAGATCAGCATCACCTTGCTGCTTCAACAAGTTGTTCTCCTATTGGACCAAGAAAACTTTGGCACATAAGAAATAGAAAACCAACATTCCAAGGGGAGAGAGAGAGAGAGAGAGGCGGGGGGTTGTTTGGGATTGGATGAAAGGGTTCAGGGGTTTGAAGAAAGACAGAAAAGAAAGTAGATTAAAATCCTGCCTTGATCTTCATCTGCTGTTGGAAGCGCAGCGGGGCATTTTGTGTTGCCAATAGTTTCTTCACTATCTCATCCAATTCCACAATCCTCCTCTTCAAATTGCTATTGTCCACCTAATGAAGAGGTAGCAGCAAATTGAAGGAACTTCTTGACGGCTAAATTAATAACATTTCAGATTAAGTTACTACTGTTGTTGGAATGAAGTGTCTACGGATGTATTACCTTCAACATTTCATTTTGTGCAGTGAGCAACTGATCTCTTTCTTGTAGTTGTTCAATAGTGATCTGAGCATCAAGCATATCTGCCTGTCTTCTATTTACTTCTGATATGCTTCTACATAGAAATCCATGCAAACTATCATATTACATTGAATTCAAGGGTATACCTTACGGCAGTGAATGGCCAATTCTCCACTAATTAATAGAATGAAGACAGTAAGCTTAATAGAATGAAGTGTTAGGTTTACTCTAGGGAAACAATTAAAAGCATTAGTGTCCATAATTAATCAATTATTAATATTAATATTGACGCTAAGTATTAGATTGCTGGAGAAATCTTTTTTTTATATATGTATGAAATAAAATAAAGGTCCAAGAATCACTGGCCAAATCATGGCATATGCAAACATATATCAAATTTTCTTATGTGTTCTATGCAGATTCCATTTTAATAAATAGTAAGAAAATATGACTTCATTGTTGTTTCACGTAATTGTCTATTGTTGGCAATAGAACCAAGTTTATTGCTCCAAAAATTATCTTATTTCTATTGTTATGTGAAGTGAAATGGTTTCATATTAGACGGTCAAGGGTAGGAGACTTTATAGTTAAGCACCTCAAAATATACGTCTACAACTTTATCAAAAGGCATATGAGGACCCCAACTTCGTATACAAGTACCAGAGTGCAGTTCTGATTTTCAATATATTGGGAAAGCAGATGAAAGAGTTCCGTATCAAAAGATGATAGGGATCAACTCACCCCTCTCTTTCCTCAACTAAATCATTGATCTTCCTCCTAAGATTGAGAATTTCTTGCTCCTAACACAATAAAAAGTACATATGTAAGGCCAAGTTAAACCAATAAATATTGAAATCCAAATGTTAGACAATGTACCGTTGCAATGGACTCTTGTGCTTGTTGCTGAGCGTCCATCACTAATTTTTGAAGCTGATATTGGTCGATCAAGTTCTAGAAAGCAATATGCACACAAATGAGAAATGCAATTTCAAATAATCCTGTTTCAAGGTGCAAGTCTGAAACTTACTGCATAATTAGTTATGTCCAACTTAACACCAAGTAAATCACGAATGACGTCATGTGTCATGCTCTCAGCTGCAGCCAATCTAGTATTCAACATAC
The DNA here is from genome assembly GCA_030407325.1 of Camellia japonica. Lineage (NCBI taxonomy): Eukaryota > Viridiplantae > Streptophyta > Magnoliopsida > Ericales > Theaceae > Camellia > Camellia japonica. The sequence goes on from JAPPVO010000036.1 coordinate 1,359,544, forward strand.
ATACCTGTGGTGACACACAATGGATCAATACAATGCAACAAACTATCAAATATCTTTTAAATAAACAACAAAAAGAAAACTCTGGAATCAAACAATAAATGAATTCTCTAGTCAGATAACTATTGGCTTTCAGAAGGGTGCAAAACTTAAATTATATGATCATTGCAATGCAAGCAAAGGACTTGTACAGGCGGGACAATTACGTAAGACAGTAAGACAGCTACTTTACCTCTTTCTGCCTACTAGCTGCCAATGCCTCTAGCTCTTCTATACGAAACCTGGCCACTGACAACTCCTGATCCTTCTCCAAATTCATCTGCTGAACCAAACTTGAAATGCATTTGAATGGTGAGCTAGAACCCCTTGGCCTCATCGAGCTTTTCTCTGTTTTATCGGATGTCAATGTTGCAGGTATCAACGTTGATGAATCGCTTCTCACTTCACGAACCATTGCCTCCAAGGTCTTGTACTGTTCAAAGGACATGGATCAGATATGCACAAGTTCAAACACACAGCACATTTTGGTTGAGGTGAACAGACCAATCTAACCATATCCTATGTCTAACATGAGCAATGGTTCAGTGAGGTTAGGTCCCACCATGAGTGGCTTTTATGAAAAAGCTTGTATACAAACAATTCTGAATCTTGGCAATATTCAGGTCCAAGAAAATAGTGGTAATATGCCACATTTCTGTTCAGTGAGAAAAGCTCAAATACTGTGACAAAGGTATCCTCATTATTGGCCAGCGATTTATACAAATGGTAGCTTGGTGGAACAAAGAGAAGAAGAAGAAAGAAAAAAGAACAAAAAAACAGCTTCAGCCTGCTTATCTAATTTTGTACCTTCTGTTGATACTGTGATGCCTGTGCTTCAGCATGCAAAACTAGTTCAGAGATGTACTCTTTGCATTGTTTCATCTACAGATAAAGGTAACAATTTCCATTAGAACAGCAAAAAATCAGGTTATAAACAAGCAATCGTAAACTAGGATAATTTTTCCCATTGAGATTCAAATGTGCTAGAAATAACAGCTGCACCTCTTTAGCCTGCTCTGCTCCTTCTTCTTCAAGAAGTCTTATCCGCTTGCGTGCCTCGTGAAGTTCCAGGGATCTATTATGCAGCTGTCTGCAGCAATAATTTCATTGACACCAAATAATAGTCAGAACAGGAACCAATAATTTGTACAAAGAAAGCAAGCATCACTTCTGACCTAGACAGTTGATCTTCAGGTTGTTGTTCGACATTTGAGTTTTCAGAACCCATACTTTCGGTGAAGTTTTCAACTGTTAGCATTCTACTTTTCAGTGCTTGGAGTTCCAATTCTAGGGACTCTCTTATCAACTCATGTTTTTCTACATCCTCTTCCATTTCATACACCTAAGACAGAATGTGTGTAATTCAGTTGGTTGAAAAACAAACAGGCAAAATGTAAGAAATCAGTATCCAGAAAATCCAAAAGTGAAGAGGAATGTTTTTTTCCATCTCAAGCCATGCAATTCATAAAAAACCACCTAAATCTAGGCATCCAAAATTTGAAATTATATATTAGCACAATTTTCTGAAAACTATTTTTTTTGTCACTGTTCCGCAAACATAAGATGATAGTTATGTAGGATAATCTAACCTTCTTCTCCAATACATTAATGGTACACTCAAGCTCCTGGACTGAATGTTCTAAAATCTTAACCTCCTCTTCCTTTTGCTCAGCATATACTTTACTTGCCTCCGAGTCCTAGAAAAATTATGCCAAATTTAATATATGGAAAAAACAGAAATGAGCTGCAACTGTAAAAGTTCTTCGTTTGTGCATACCTGCCGGGCTTCAACAGCATTAGCTTCATTTTCATCAGCTATTGCGTAGGCCATCTCAAGCTTATCTTGGAGGGTGCCAACTTGTTCTCGGAGTTGGTCTCTCTCAATGGTAACCCTCCTCAAATCATCCTCCATATCTTCAATTGAAGAGATTAATTTTTTCTCTGTCGAAGAATTCATACGGAGAATTTCTTCTTCTAAACTTTTGACAACCTCCTGCTGTTCCTCCAATTGCTCTTCAACTTCTGATTTTCTGAGGTAAAGATCTTTCAAGAGCACTCTCAACTCAGAAATTTGGTTTGATAAAATGTCTACTGTTCCCTTAGCCTGCTCAAGATCAGAATTTGAGACAAACAAAGCAGTGTCAGTAGCAGCCAACTGATCTTCAAGTTTTGTATGCTGAACCACCACATCATTGAGCTGATTTGTTTTCATTTGTAGCTCTTGCTGTACTTGGCTCAAAACCACTATTAATTTTTCAGTTTCATCTTTCATGTCCTTTATGGTGGAAGCAGATTCTTGCAACAAGCTAAAATCGAAAAGCAAACCCTTCAATACAACTTCTTTCCTCTCCAATTCTTTCTTTAGCAACACATTTTCATCCAACAGATTATCATGTGCCAACTCCCTCTCATCCAATCTTTTGAAAACTGCACTTTGATCCCCTTTCTCTCCACCATTCACACCATTAACCAGAGTTTCATTTTCACTTCCTGAGCTGTTCATTAATAAACAGCCTTCTTGGAGTCTGGCTTGATGGAAACCGGGATCTACTGTGAAGCTGGGGAATTTGCAGAAAGATCCTCCAACATGGCACTGGTACAGCACAAATGAGGCAAATCCTTGCTCCATTGTCTCACGGAAAATGTCTTCCAAAGATGATCTTGACTTGCAAAAGCAATTCAATATGACCTGTGCCATTGTCAATGCATCACCGTATATTACCTTGAACATTTCATCCACATCTGTTTGCATGCGCAGAAAAGACCCTTCAAGTAAGGATATTGAATCCGCAGTTTCTTGCAAACTGCAATGAATCTGATCCAGCAGCATTTCATTCTGTCCATCTTTCAAACGGATTAACAATTGGAGTCGTTCAATTTCATTAATCAAGCTTGCTTTCTCCGTCATCAATTCCTCTCCTGTTTGTTTCCACATACCAGTCAATTGTTTTGCACTTTCATTTGCCTTCAGCAATGCATTTAACATAACATCAGCTTCTTTCATGGTTGCACCAGCCTCCTCCAATTTGGTGAAGAAGCCACTGGCCTGAATAATTTTCTCATTAGTGACGAATGCACGACAAAAAATTCCATTAACAAAACAAAGAAAAGAAAAGATCAGTGATTTTCTCATGCTATTTAAAGGAGTTTGACATATTTCAAAAATATAAAAGTAAAGGAAATGCAACTATTAGTTCATTGTAAATAATATTTGGGAAGATGATTTGCAGTGTTAGTTGAACCCAAATTATTACCTCTCTCATATTACAGTAGTCCGCCTCAGCTTCCAGCAGTATCAGCTCAGAAGGTTGAAGCACTGGAGTCAATTCCAAGTTTTTGTGCTGATTAAGCCCATTCCTACATATCTGTTGTTCATTAATATTCACAAAACCAAGTGATTCTCTGTAATTTCTAATTTCCTTCTCATGGAAAAGTGCAGCTAACTGAACATTTAACTTATTGAAAGCATCATTGGCCTTCTTGAGTTCCTTTCTCAAGCACAAGATTATTGTTTCGTCGCAAATTGAGCTGTGGACAAGTCCTTCCGACTTCTCTGATTCTTGATCATCAGTGGACAAAATTGAGCCTCCTCTGAACTCTTGGTCCAAAGTTTGTTCAGTTATTTCTCCAGGGGTACCATAGCAGCAAGTAGATGAAGACCCATCCAAACTCAATTCTGGAGCAACAAATTCAGCTGAAAAATCAGAGCCCGAAGTAGAACAAATTGCACTCCCTTTATCTATTATTACTAAACCTTCAGCTCTAACTGGGCAATCATACATATTCAATATTTTGTTAATGCAAGCATTTATTGTATTCAGTCTGTCATTTGTCTCAGCTAGTTCATCTCTTATTTGATGTAGCAGAAAATACTGGTTTTCATGCTTTGGAATCTCATGGGCTTCCAGTGATGGAATTTTCACTGTCTGAACTTGACGATTTCTACAGTTCTCCTTCAACTCCACGAAGTTCTTTCTCATCTCATGAATGTTTTCCACAAAACCCCAAACCAACTCCCTATAAAGAGAAGAAGCTTCGTGGATGTCACTTTGAAGTGATGATATATACATTTCTGCATCGGCACACGATGTGTAAATATCATTCTCAGTTTCCAACAGTACCAGCCTTGCCAGCTTAACCTGACTTTTGATATCTTCTAGTGACAAAGCATTTCCATGAACCTTCATCTCAGAAATCTGTTGGCTTCCCATTTCAGATGGTGTAGCAGATTTTGACATGGGAATATCTCCTTCAGTAGTATTTCTGAGAGAAACCTCCGCACAATCAGATATTCTCTTCTCCCCTAGGAATACAGCATTGGCACTATTTTCTGGTTCAGTGATCTGATCATCCGTGTACGTGAGTCTGTTCTCTAACATATCTATCATATTGATTTTAGAATTTAACAGCGCAGACAACTGAATTGTCTCCATAGTGCTTGCATCATTTTCTCGCTGCTGAACTTCAGTTAAAGCCACTGTTGCTCCCTTCAAGGAATTTAACTTCTGCTCCATGTCCAATACCATATTTTGTGCATCTTCCAGGCTTTTTTGTAGCAGTAGAATTGTTTCTTCCTTCTCAACACAAACTTTAGCAGCTCTTTCAACATGTTCACCAAGCCAATCATTAACATGAGGAAATGAATAAGCAATACTTTCTATCTGGCCAGAGGCATCCCTGAGGGATTTAGAGCCTTCTATTAGGAAGCTTGTTAACTCCAAAGTTGCCCTTTCCCACTCCATGCACAATGCCCTTATTTCATCCTCTTTGGCTGCTACTGTGTCTCTCAGTCTCATATTTTCTTCAGCTGTGTAACATAATCTCCCCTCAAGTTCTGACTGAATAGCAGCCACCTCTTCCTGTAAATGAAGAATTGTTTTTGCTGTTTCCATCTCAACTTGCTCGCAGACTAATTCACTTTGGTGCTTCTGAGATAGCTGCGATGCCTGATCCTCTTGATATTGGCAATTAAGTAATCGAGCCTCCTCAAGTTCCTTGGTCATCCTGTCCAACTTAGCTTGCAAAGCTGCTGTGCTGATGTCTTTGCTGCTTCCCATCACCAAAGCCTGCTTTTGATTTTCTAAATTACTTGTTTCTTTACAGTGGCTTTCAAGCTTAAGCACAGATTCTCTGTCTACCACGTCCTTATTGCTTAGGATTTCCATGTATCTATGATTCTCCTTCTGCATAAACTGCAGCTCTTTGATTAAGCGGACCTGCTCAGATTCCATTGTTTTAATTAAGGATCTTGCAAGCATCAGCTCTTCATAAGGGTAACTAGACTGCATAGCTAAACCATCACTAATCTTCTCGTCATTTTTATTCTGCAGAATTTCATCCTCTGGCTGATTGTAAGATGTTATATCATCTCCTGAATCACTTCTGATTGATATGGTTTCATCCTGGAACAGAGGAGACTAATTATTAATTGAAATCACCAAGAAATTTCAAATTGAAAGGGTAAAATATTCTGAGATTCAAATGGAATTGTTTGTTTTCTTTATCAGACACTTGATCAAAAATTTCATGCATGATTTGGAAGACTTTGTAATTGAAATTGATATGATGTCGTAAAAGAAAAGGAACATATTTTCCAACTAAGAAGCAAAGACACAAATGCAGACACAGGATATAGTGATTTCAATTAAATTGGGGCACGAACATGGCGGGGACACGGGCATAAAATATTTTTCATATATTTTTATTTGCTATGCATATTATTATTATATCCACAAACAATCAAAATTAACTAAAACTAATACTAATTCGATATTAAAAAAATCACTTTAAAATTTTATATCTTTTTTATGAATGATCAATTAAATATTTAAATCTAAAAAAAAAAAGTAATAAACATTCAATATCCATCAAAAGCACTAAAGATAAAGGGGAAAAAACCAGTTGGCATGTCCCGAAAGTGTCCCCCATATGTCCCCTGAAAACAAATTAATTAAATAAAGGGACACACCACGTGGCATGTCCCATATGCGTCCCCGTGGCCGACAGAGCTATGGCACTTGTTTGAAGTGCCGGTTTCGTATTCCAAGTGTATTTGATAATTTGTATTGTACATAGGCACATACATATAAGTTGCTGCAAAAACAAGTATATGTGGTTCTTATAGCAAGTGAGATAGATTACAGAATAGAACACAAGAAAATCAAGCAATGACAATTTTAAGTTTCATGAATTTCTGCATGAACTATTGAAGCAACTTGATGTTAAGAAATATATCGCAATAAAAAAAAAAAATCCACTTTGGTATACAAACTCAACAGAAAATAAGCAGAGATGCAACAGCAACTAAGAACTGCAAAAGATAATAGTATCACAAAATGCAAGAGTAGTCTGTCTTCTAACCAATGAGTATTTGTCTGTTTGCTTGAATTCCTCCAGATCCTTGCCTACGGAATCTGTAACCTGCAAAGGAAGCAAAAAGCATAAACCACCAAATGACAAAGTTTAATCCATCTCAGTTACCATTTTTGAATAGCTTATAAGCTATCTTTACAGAATCACATACAACTTGGTTACTGTATTTTCTCAGTTCTGCTTGTAATTCATCAACTTCCCTGCATAAATAAGAAAGGAAAAGGATAAAGGAGCAACTTAAAAGTTAAAAGAATGTGTCAACGGCACTGGTCAGTATTATAATCCTTGTACTCAAATTCAACTCAATAGAATAATAAAGTTCAAATAAACAGAACAGTTTTCACTTTTTCATTTTACGGAAGAACATGTGCAAAACAGTAAGTTCTTGTTAGAGTGTTCAGATGATCAGTCCAGCCAGGCATTGTCCATGTAAATTGAAATATCAATATGTTTTGTGAGCTGCCCCACAGCCAAATGGGAAGATGTAGGCTCATAAACATGAATAAGATAATCAAATAAAGCAAAATATACCGTATCAGTTTGGAGTTGGTATTCTTGTAGTCTTCCAGCTCCTTCACAGCATCATTATCCTGACATTTTTGGAGCTTTAGAGATTAAAGATGGCAACTGTTCAGAACCAAACAAATGGAATTGATCACACATTGCATTCCAAACCTGCTTTTCTGTTCTCAAAGGAAATTTATGCTTGCCACAGTTTCCTTCAAGACTTTCCAGAAGCTGCAGAACAGATATAATGTTTTAAAACGCTACCCTTGGCTAGATGAACTTATTTTGGTGTTCAATTAAGAAACTAAAAATAAGAAGAAAATAATCTCCCAATACCTGATCTCGCAATTCTGAAATTTCGGCAAGCAATTTTTCTCGCTCTCCTTTTTCATAGAATTCTTGAAACCTGGCAGTAAAAGCAATAAGTGACACTGACAAAGGAAATGGATAGCACCCTTTTAAAACATTAGGCAACATATTCATGAGAATTACAATCTTAGCTGGTTGAGGAGCCTAATGTTCTCTAATGCAAACCGGGTCACTTCTGGGTTTCTATCAATCCTTTCTTGAAGAAGCTGAATCTCTTCTTTTAGATTATTATTTTCCCCCATGAGATACTTGTCAGCAGAGACTAAACCGTCTGCAAACAATTCAAGTCTTTTAATTTTTTCCTCGCGGAACCTTAGCACCATTTTGGCACGCTGAGCATCTTCTTCCCTTTGCTGAGCCTGCAATAGAATCTACAACTGTAAGTTAAACCTTCAAGATCCCACTGCTGGTTCTGATACTAAACTAGAAACACAGCAGTAACTAATAATGGCTAGTAGAATTTTCTAAAATTTCTCAAGTTAAAAGAAAGTTGAGCTCATTTTTGTAGCTAGACATACTAAGCGGTTCATTTGTTCGATTTCAGCCTCTAATCTCCTCACTGCAGTCTCAGCCAATTTCTCTCTTCTGAGGGCACCAAGTAAAGAAGCTTCCAAACATTTTGCCTGCCACATATAAATTAGCAGAATGCTATGCAAAGCTTTGGACAGGAACAAATAACTTATCGATGTACACATAAAGATTACCTTCCTTTTGGGAATGCTTAGTGTGTTATGATCATCACATGTATTTCTTTCCCCTGATGATTCATATTCCTCTGATAAATCAGCCAATCTAGATTGTTGATAACTTGGCACAGACCTTGAAATGTCATAATGTTTCATCAAGAAAGACAACTGGCCCTGTTTGAAATAGATAAATACCTTAGTGTCATTAACATGTTGATGTCATGTAAAAAAGCTGTGACTAATCCATACCTGTAACTGTTGGATTTGCCGCTGCAATGCTGTTACATTACCCGAAGCATCTTCATTTATTTTAGCCTAAAAAATTAGAAGAAAAATTAAAAACAAGCCAAAAGAGGTTGTATTTATATCTAGGATCCATTGGAACAGAAATATATGAGTTAAAAGTCAGTACATTGTTCTGTATAAGTTTGGCACGTTGAGCAAACTTCAGAGTGCTCAATGTCTCATTTGCAGAGCTGCGGGTATGATGAAAAGAAATCAACAAAAAATACAGAGAAAAAACAAATTAAAATAATTATTCACACAAAGAAGACTTATGCTTAACACAGACCAAATAGATGGGCTAACATTTGCAATAATGGTTGTCTTCGAATTCCCACCAAGAGAATCCTGCATCCAAAGATGAATGCCATCTACAGTTTGAGATATATCTCATAACAAAAGGTACCTACGATGATTATTTAGAAGTCACCTTGTAGTAGCTTTAATTCTCTGACCTGAAGTAGAAATGTAAGTCTAGAGTCCCTGTACGGTACATGTCTATGTTTCCCATGTGCTAAATCCACCAGGGACATTATCACCAGGCTACAAGCATAGAATAATGAAATGATACAGTGAAACAGATTAGAAGACCAAAAAACCTCATGCATAGTGTCAAATGCCTCCAACACTACATTCATGAATCATGATTCAACTTTGTGCTGAAGTTAGTGAATGCAGAATCAAATTTCCGATCAAGCTGTCCTTTATGATTGTGTCTGAGAAGTTTCAGATAAGGCTGAGTTTTCCAAGGATCCATTAAACAACAAACCTGCTAAGAGCACTTTTTACAGCTTGTTTGGGAAAAAAATCGCAAGGAAATTAATTCAGGGAGGCTTCTTATTTGGCTCGTTAGATCTTCATGGAGGCACTCCTTTAATAAAGCAGTTTCCAAACCGCCTCAACATGGCAGAGACAAGGGAAAATGTGTCTTGCCATCGTTTTGAAGAAGAGCAATAGATCATAAGATCTGAATATTAACTATTTTAGTTTGACTTGCCTAGTCCGCAGAATGAATAGAATCATAGATTTCCACATTGCAACCCATAATTAACTTATTTATTTTCCTGGAGCAAATATGTATCAAATTGACATTGCCCTGACCTTAGAAGCCACAAGTTAGATACATGAAGATGAACGGATTCAAACTGTGATCTGTATGTATGCACACAACTTTCAACTGAGAGATTTCAACTAGAAAGTAAGTACTCTACCCTTTAAGCTGCATTTGAACTTAAAGCTAATAATTATATATGTCATACTTTTTTTTCATTCTGTATATATGTTCTATTATTGGAAAGTTTCTACCTTGAATGTCTACAGAAGTATTTTATTTATTCATTCATTGATTTTTATTTCATAGAACATTATAGTTCTTGAGTCAATCCTTCAATCCTCTTCTAAAAACTAACCAATGCAGAATCCTTAATTTAAAGATATCACTTCTAATTCTTCATCAAGAGTTCTAGGCTTCTCTCTCAATGTTTTGGAAGACATAGTCAAGTATAACATGTTTCATCAACTAAATAATTAAGAAGAATAGTCCTTTAGAATATAGTCCTTGTGTAGCTACCACAAGTAAGTTGGATTAGACTTGTTGAGTGGAGTTGAGTTATTCCTTCACAACATAGTGCCTCAAGTCAGGAAGGTATGACATCCATTGGGCCCATAATAGCATATAAAAAAACATGCATAATTATGAAAAGTAACCATTGGAATTTACTGCATTTTGTTCAGTGCAACCTAACAGAAAAACCGTTTATGATCTAATTACCCAAGAGTTGACAAAGATCTGTTTATATTCGCTGCTTCTTTCAAACGGTCTCCTTCTGCACCAGAACTTTTCTGCCTAATTAAATCAACACCATGAGTTCAGCATAGAAACCGAAATCATTAAAAAAAAAAAAAAGTTCAGCAAATAAGCACAATGAACTGACATAGCCGGACTACAAAATCTGTACTTACCTTTCTGAACCAGCTAAATCTACTAAATTTAACCTTCCAAACCTAAGGTGGGTCATGGAATCTTTCTCCCAGTGGCTTTCAATCGTGCATGTGAAGACACTATGAGACCGGCTGCTCTCACTATTCATATTGGTTGCTGCCATTTTCCTATTTGCAGCACCCTGTCTAGGATAAAAGAATGTCCAAGTAAAATTTATGCTCTAACAAGTAATAATAGAACACAAACGTTCACTATTGAGTCACACCTGTAATAGAAGGTTGAGAACGTCATTAACGGTTTTCACGCTATGTTCTGTAAGGTTTTCAACATACACCCCTTTCTTTAAGTCTTCTCTGAGCTATAGAATGAAAGCAATTATATAACTCATGATGTGAAAACACAAAATGAAACTCCCAGAAATGAATCGCATATAGCTAAAATTACTTGCAGATTGGTCGATGAAGGTTCTAGGAGGTCTGTTATCTGCTCATTGTATATCTCTAGAAAGGAACATTTGCAGCTGTACTTCAGTCTTTCATCTCTTTTGTTCTCCTCTTCCTGGACAAGTGATTTTCATAAATAACTTATAGGAGTATGAAAAGATCATATCAAATGCCTGCAAATAATCTAGACATAGAACTTATGGAAAAGCTATGTATTTAACCTCTCTAATCCTTGTGAATAAATATTCAAAAACACGGGGAGTAATCCCACAATCTTCATTAAGCTTGCCATCCATCTGACATATCTCACCCATCATGGTGTATGTTTTCCCACTACCCGTCTGCAAGAAAACATTCAAGACCTCAAAATCTATGGCATTACACATCATCACCAAAAAATGACCAAACATTTCTGACAATTAATACCTGGCCATAAGCAAACATGCAGCTATTATATCCAGACATGCAATTATCAACCATAGGCAATCCAGCAACCCTGAAGAGCTCTTCCTACACAAAACTCATACAATAATTCAGGTAAGAACCCATATAAACCTTCAATCAATGCATCATAACGTATGTGTCTATTTATGTGCTTGCATGCATCTCTATCAAAATAAATTATGGATGATTCATGGACATTGATTGAAATATCACCTGTGATATCATTTCACAAGCTATATGATCAAACGTAAATCTGATTTCAGGATGGCCAAGCCACGCCAAGGTCTGGGCACTCTCCTGCCTCAGGCATCGGCCATATCCTTGAAATACCATCTCTGTATTACTTAGAGGTCTAAGTCGTATCAAAACCTGTAGAATCAACATTCAGCACATCAACATAGACACCAACAATAGTAAAACAAATGCCAATTAAGATATAATACATGAAACATACCTGCACATTGTGGTCCTTCCAGAATGAAGGATCTTCCACAAACTCAAAGTATGGGACTTCAGTGAACTGCTCAGAATTCACTAGTGGAATCCCTCTATATACCCTAGAAGAGCTCCCCCCTCTAGCTCCAGAGTGCTGAGGAGGCCTAAGCCCAGCACAAACCACTGATGATGCTCCGATATTCGAAACCCTCCTCGCAGGAGTACTTTGCGCTGAGTTTGGCTCGGAATGTGCTTTTCCTCGACCAGAAACCCTAGGAGTTGCGTAATTCGGACCACCCACATTTCCGATTGCTTTGTTCAGCGAAAACTGAATATCAGAAACTTGTTCGATTTTCTTATCTGATGATCGATTTACTCGGCTACCTTCAAAATCGAGCTCTTGAGGTTCTCTCTGGTATTGAGAAGGATCTGGAATTGCGTTCAGAGGTGTTCTCGGAGGTGGAAAATTAATTAAATTTGATTCGTTTTCGAACTCATTCTCGTTTCCTTCCGTTGGTGTGTTCTTCGAATCGTTTGGAGCTAGGAATCGAACAGAAGAGGCTTCTTTCGACATCGATGAGCTGTGATTTTCAGAAGAAGAAGCTGGGTGTCACTCATAAATGGAGTAACCCTAACATTACAGAAACGAATCAAGGAGGTTTTGATGAAATTAGGGTTTGAGACCAATCAATGAGATAATGATTATGATAATGATGATGGTGATGATAAATGATTAGTTTTTGCCATGGCAGACATTGTCGAGATTTGAGGAATCTAGAGAGAGAGAGAGATAGGCTGTAGCTGTGAGCGTCAGATTAGAATAGTGGAATATAAGCCCGCCCGTTTTCAAATTGAACTGCATAAGATAATTGGAGGATACCCCTGATCTCTTTGTAATTCTTAAAATGACCCCACACTTTATTGACACATATATTTTATTCCCTATATATTTGTTACCCTTTTTGTTATTTATTTATACTTATAATTGGTAGAAGAGACAAAATTTAAATTATTTATCGATTTGTGTTAGTCATTTTTACGTAAGAGTCACGCTAATTTTCTCCGTATCATTCTGATTTTTTTGAGATATTGGGTATGTTTGGTTTGAGTTTGGGAAATGAGTTTTAGAAAAAAATTTCTCAAAATTTGTTTGGTTTGAGTATTTTCTCAAAAAAATTTCAAAATCACTCTCTCTCTCTTACACATCAATCAATCACTTTTTCTCTCTCCTCTTTCCTTCTCAATCACTTTTTCTCTCACACACATCTACTCAATTCTCCCAAAATATCAAATCATCCCAAACTCCCAAAAAATATTTGTCTCTCAAAATATACAACCAAACAAACCAAAAAAATTTCTAAAACAACTCTCCCAAATTTTTTTCAAAAACAACTCCCTCAAAAACAAACTAAACAAACCCATTATCTTTTAATTAAGTTACTAATAAATAAACAAAACTTTCTTAGAGGTTATTTGGAATGTTTTAAATAAGTGTACTTTTTGACTTTTTATGAAATATGGGTTGGGTTTGAAGTGATGTGGTAGAGAGGTGTTATGACTTAAGATGATGTAACTTAAATAGGATAGTGACTTTTTGATTTTTTTTTGAAGATGCTAAACTTAGCCTTAGTTGTTTGCCAACTCCTACAAAAGTGTACTTTATTTATTTATTTTGTTATCATATTATCTCTCTATTTTTTTATATATTTTTTCATAAAAAGTCAAAAAATATGTACATCTCAAACAACAATTTGTTATAGCTCTGCTCAGTTATTCAAAACTAATTACAATTTATTTAAGACATTGAACAAAAGCGAGCAAATTGACACCTTTAGAAAATCATTGCCATGGTTATATTGGCCTCGTTTGGGAACCCTCTATTTTAGTCAAAAAGTCAACAACTCATACCAAAAAGTCAAAGATTCTCTTTTCTCTCTACTTTTTGCACATCTTTTCGTAAAAAGCCAAAAAATTATTCCAAACATACTAGTTTTTTTTAGTTCATATTTTAGCCAAATAGCCAAAAAGTTACTAAATTAAGCCTCGTTTGGGAACAGGCTAATTTAGTAACTTTTTGGCTATTTGGCTAAAAAGGTAGCTAAAAAAAACTTGTATGTTTGTGATGACTTTTTGGCTAATTACGAAAAGATGTGCAAAAAGTAGAGAGAAAAGAGAATCTTTGACTTTTTGGTATGGGTTGTTGGTTTTTTGGCTAATTTAGTAACTTTTTGACTTTTTGACTAAAAAAGTAAGTTCCCAAACGGGGCAGCATGTTCCCAAACGGGGCCGATTAAATTTTGATAAAAAAAAATTTAGCAAGAATTTGTGGAAGGAATAGAAAAATCGATGGAAACATGACAAAATTATAAATTGTAGTTTCATTCATTTTTCCCTTGCTTTTTTTATTTTTCCTCCATAATCTCCACTTAAATCATTGAACCAAACACAATTTAAAACAAAAACTCGCAAGTTGATAATAATGTTGTATCATTGTTATACTAAAGTTTTTAATAAAAACAAAATCATTGCTGACATTGGCCTTGTTTGGCAAAAGTTAGGGGTTGTTTGGGGTGTTTTAAATAAGTGCACTTTTTATCTTTTTGGATTAAAAAATTAATGGAAAAAAAATGGATTTTGGGTTGACTTTTTGACTTTTATGGAAAAATGTGTATTAAAAAATTGTATAAATTAGTGTGTAAGAGAAAATTAGGATTGAGAGTTGTGCAGCCGTAATTTTTGACTTTTTATGAATAGTGATAACTTTTTAACTTTTTGACTTTTTTCAACTTACAAAACTTGGCCTTAATTTTTGCCTTTTGGGTTAAAATTTATAAAAAGATAAAATAAACTAAAATAATTAATAAAATAAAATATCACATTAAATTTATAATCATTTTATTTATTCCTTACAAATATCACATTCAACTATAAAAAAATCAAACAATCTTTAATATATTAAAATAATCTATTAAAATAATCAACTTTTCAAATGGGAGCATGGTGGTTATCCGTTGCGAGAGTATCCAATGATAAAGGAGGTGAGGAAATGGTAGGAATTTGAATTCAAACTAATTCTGAATGAGGGGCCAGAATGATCGAAAGAGAAAGCAACCCATCAAAATGGGGAACCAAAATCTTAAACAACAATCATAGCACTTAAATAAATGAATTCAAAATGCAACGTTTTGCAAGTGGAGCCAGCCATAGATAGTCCCCACGCATGAAGAATAGTTGGTAATTAAAAGTACAAAGATAATCATGTTGGCTCTGAACACAGAGAACATGGTGAGAATTTGAATACACATTTTTTTTTTTCCAAGAAAAAAAATAAAGGGAACGTTTGATTTAGTTTTAGAATTATTATTTAAGTATAGAATTGTATTTTGAATTTGTGAGTTTTAAAATTATGATTTGAAAATATAAAATTTTTTTGGTTATCAATTTTGAAAAAAAGTTTTGAATTGAGTATTGAATTTTTTAAATTAGTTTTGAAATAAAAAAAAAATTTGTTTGATTATAAGTTTTGAAAAGAGTTTTCAAAATTTCATTTAAAAATTTATAACTCATAATTAAACACACAATTCAAAACTTTGTTGAAAATTATATTCAAAACTAATAATCAAACTCTTTTTAAAATTCAATTTTAAAAAATAATTATTGAAAAAACTATTTTTTTTAAAAAAAATTAAAAATTCCGAAAATATTACTTTTAATTGTTTATTTGGTTAGAATTTTTTTAAAATTGTTTTGTTTAAAATATTTTCTAGTTTTTTAAAAATGACTGTGACAAATTAAATTTTATTTAAAATTTTAAATAAATGGCCAAATAATTTGTCATCTTGGTCTAAAAATAATAATTTCTATATTATAAAAAAATCAAATACAAATTTCTTTTTTTTTCACATAACAGGTGTCAATTGCAAAAAAATATATATATATTTATGTTCCGGTCAACTGGCCAGATCCGGAAGAATATCCGAGTGGACGACCGGGTAGACTCAACCGCTCTTTTCAATTTGCAAAATTCAAAAACTCCCTACTCTGCCAAACATGTTGTCAAATGAGTTTTGAAATGTGGCTTTGGAATCAATTTTTGAAAACTTAAATCAAACAAAATGTTGAAACATAAGGATGGAATCATGTTTGGGTTAAACCAAACAGAGCCAAAATGATTCACATATAAAATTTTTGTATAGAAACTTGTTTAGAGGTTGTTTGGGATGTTAATCTTTTTATCTTTTTTAAGTTACATTACTTTTTTATTTTTTTATATATTTTTTTTATAAAAAATCAAAAACAACAATTATTTAAGTTATCTCAAACAACTTCTTAAATTAATACTAGAGTGGTGTTTCTTACATCGAGTCATAAAAACATCCACGTCGTTCTTTTATAATAATTTTGTGCAAATGTTTTGTAACTCTTTAAAAAAATCAATATCTTAGGTAAATTCTATAAGGCCATGTTTGTTTGGCTCCATAGGTGGGGAGATTGGATTACCAATCCTGTGGGCCCTACATAGCCCATGTTTGGTTGGAAAAAATAGGAGGGGACTAGTAGTCTCCTGGGACTATGAATACCCTTACACAGGGGGATTAGCTTGGGTAGATTTTGGGTGGGATTAGGAAAATAGTGAGGGGATTGAGTCTATTTTATATAAAAAAAATTATTTTTTTAATTTCTTTTTTTTTTACCAAGTGCACATGTTTACTTTAATATTTGTTTTAATTTTTTTTAATATAGAAATAATTTATTTATTTATTTTATACAAAAATAATTTAACAATCCCATCACTAATTATCTCCCACACTATCATC
Organism: Camellia japonica; assembly: GCA_030407325.1. Classification (NCBI taxonomy): domain Eukaryota; kingdom Viridiplantae; phylum Streptophyta; class Magnoliopsida; order Ericales; family Theaceae; genus Camellia; species Camellia japonica. Next base: position 1,375,877 of record JAPPVO010000036.1, read on the forward strand.
AAACAAACACACTTTTACTTAATCCCCTCACTAACAATCCACACATTAACAATCCCTTCACTAACAATCCTTTCACTAACAATCCCATCCAACCTAATCTGCCAAACAAACGTGGCCTAAAGAAATTGTTTTGCAAGCTTAACTTCCGGCTCTGCTTGGTGGAGTTTCTAAACTTTAGTTTCACCTTTTGTTTTTAACGTGGTGTTTAGTTATAGTTTTTAAAAAGGGTTAATTACACTAATAGTCCCTATAGTTTAGGGCTTGTATCACTTTGGTCCCTGACTTTTCAATTGTAACACATTTGACCCTGAATTTTGAATCTTGTTCCAAATAAGGACAATTGAAAATATCATTAGATTTTTCAAGGGTAAAATCGTCAATTTGATAAAATATAAACTAATTTAACAAAAATAAATGTAAAAAAAAAATATTTTTAATTTTTTAAAAATTATTTTTATCCACCAATGATAAAATTATGTAAAATCAATAAAAATTACATGGTTAATTTTTTAAAATTAATTTTACATGATCATCATCCAAATACATAATAAAAATTAATTTGTTAAAAAAAATAAATAAATGTCTAAAAGATTTATCAATTTTACATAATTTTATTTTTAGTAGGTAGAAATAATTTTTAAAAATTTAAAAATATTTGTTTGGCATTTATTTTTGTCAAATTAGTTTATATTTTATCAAATTGACAATTTTACCCTTGAAAAATCTAATGATATCTTCAATTGTCCTTATTTGGAACAAGATTCAAAATTCAGGGTCAAATTTGTCACAATTGAAAAGTCAGGGACCAAAGTGACACAAGGCCCAAACTATAAGGACTATTTGTGTAATTTGCCCTTTTAAAAATTAATTTTACATTCTTTTTTGAAAACTCTAGCTAAAGCAATAAAATTTGGGCTAGTCGGACGTTCCAGCGGTTGACCGGAACAATGCATATATATATATATATATTTTTTTTTTTTTGTAATTGACCCATATTAATTTTTATATATTCAATAAAAAATATTTTCCGAATTTTTTAAAATTTTTTATGAGCTTTTAATAGAATTTTGAGTTATGTATTTGATTATGAGTTGTAAGTTTTTATATCACATATTGTATATCACATCAAAAATTCCTACTCAATTAAAAACTCTATTCAAAACTCATTCACCAAACAAATTTTTCATACTCAAATCATAATTCCAAAACTCACAAATTCAAAATACAACTCTATTCTTAAATCATATTTAGAAAACTCTATCCAACACAACCTAAGGCTCTGTTTGTTTGAGTTTTGGAACTTTAGTTCCAGTATAATGTTCTCACGTGGTGTTTGTTTGCAGCTTTTAAAAATTAATTTCCCGCTCACTTTTGAAAACTCGGTCGAAGGCAGGAAAATTTGGACTAACCAGACGTCCCACTAGTTGACCGGAACAATGTATTATTTTTTTTGTGCAATTGACACATGTTAATTTTTATATATTCAACAAAAAATATTTTTCGAATTTTTAAAAAAAATTTATGAACTTTAATAGAATTTTAAGTTGTGTGTTTGGTTATGAATTGTAAGTTTTTGTATCAAATATCATATGCCATATAAAAAATTTCCCACTCAATTCAAAACTCATTCACTAAACAAATTTTCTACACTCAAATCATAATTCCAAAACTCACAAATTCAAAATACAACACCTATTTTCAAATCATATTTAGAAAACTCTACCAAACGCTACCTAAGACTCTGTTTGGTTTAGATTTCAAAACATAATTCCACCACTGATTTGAGTGTGGTGTTTGTTTAATCAAATCATAATAAATTTCTAAATTTACTCAATTTTCAAACTTTAATCATTACTTTTCAAAACTCAAAAACAACTTAATTTTTATTTTAATATTTATTTTTTATTTAAATATTTTAATTTTAATTTTCATAAAAATATTTTAATATTTTAATTTAATATTTTGATATTTTAATTTTAAATATTTTGATTTTTGAATATTTTTAATATTTTGATTTCAGAATATTTTTAATATTTTTTAATATTTTGATTTCGGAATATTTTTAATATTTTAATTTTCGAAATATTTTTAATATTTTAATTTTATTATTTTTTAATATTTTGATTTTCGGAATATTTTTCATATTTTAATTTTCAGAATATTTTTAATATTTTAATTTTTGAAATATTTGAAATATTTTTTAATATTTTAATTTTCAGAATATATTTAATATTTTAATTTTAATAAAATTTTTTTAATTTTTCAAACAATTTAATATTACTTTTATAATTTACTCATTTTCTCAATTTGCAACTTTTCAAACAACTTTTCTCTTTTCAATTATAATCATTACTCAAAAGTCTTCTCAAAATTCTTTTCCAAACTCATAACTAAACAAATTTTTTTTTTCAAAACTCAATTCAATAGCATTCTTTTCAAATCATAACTTCACCATTGGAATCGTGATTTCAAAACTAAACCAAACACAGGCTAAAGTTTGTTTGGTTATTAGTTTTGAAAATAGTTTTGAATTGAGTATTGAATTTTTTAAATTAGTTTTGAAATAAGAAAAGTTGTTTCATTATAAGTTTTGAAAAGAGTTTTCAAAATTTCATTCAAAAATTTATAACTCATAATTAAACACACAATTCAAAACTCTGTTGAAACTTATATTCAAAGCTCATAACCAAACTTTTTAAAATTCAATTTAAAAAATAATTATTGAAAAACCTTTTTTTAAAAAATAAAAAATAAAAATTCCAAAAATATTACTTTCAATTGTATATTTGGTTGGAATTTTTCTTTTAATTGTTTTGTTTAAAAATATTTTCTAGTTTTTTAAAAATTATTGTGACAAATTATATATATATATTTTTTAATTTTAAATAAATAGCCAAATAATTTGTCATTTTGGTCTAAAAAAAATAATTTCTATATTATAAAAATATCATATACAAATATATTTTTTTTTTTTCACATAACAGGTGTCAATTACAAAAATATATATATATGTTCCAATCAACCGGCCAGACGTTCGAGAGGATGTCCGAGTGGACGACCGGGTAAACTCAACCGCTCTTTTCAATTTTCAAAATTCAAAAACTCCCTACTCTGCCATACATGTTGTCAAATGAGTTTTGAAATGTGACTTTGGAATCAATTTTTGAAAACTTAAACCAAACAAAATATTGAAACATAGGAGTGGAATCATGTTTCGGTTAAACCAAACAGAGCCAAAATGATTCAGATATAAAATTTTTGAATAGAAACTTGTTTAGAGGTTGTTTAGGGTGTTTATCTTTTTATTTTTTCAAGTCACATTACTTTTTTATTTTTTTATAAAAAATCAAAAGACAGTATTTATTTAAATTATCTCAAACAACTCTTTAAATTAATACTAGAGTGGTGTTTTTTACATCGAGTCATAAAAACATCTACGTCATTCTTTTATAATAATTTTGTGCAAATGTTTTGTAACTCTTTAAAAAAATCAATGTCTTAGGTAAATTCTATAAAGAAATTGTTTTGCAAGCTTCACTTAAGTTTTTCTTTAATGTGATATACACATTACACAGTGGGAATGATTAGAAGCATCAAAAGAGTGGTTGTCGAATGTCCAATGCCGTTTGGCCAATCACACATGTTATAAACAAAGGTGGGGGGCCAACAAGTTCAAATTAGTAATTAACAACTTTAATTAATGTTAGAATGATTAAAATAAATATAAAAAATAGGTATCTGTATTATATTCAATGAATTGAATATAAAAGAAGAGTCTGTATTTACAGGTTGAACATAAATTTAGATAAACATAGAAGGAGATAGAGATAGAGAAAGATAAAGATATAAGGAGATAGAGATATATCTAAATCTAATATATACATTAACAGCCCCCCTCAAACTCAAGGTGGGTAAGTATCAACCAACTTGAGTTTGGAAACTAGATCACTGAAACGACTAAGGGGATGAGCCTTAGTAAAAATATCAGCAGGTTGATCAGCAGAAGAAATAGGAAAAAGATGAATAGTGCCATGTTTGGTGCGATCATGGAAGACATCATTGTGAGCAATCTGAATGGCACTCTGATTGTCACAATAGAGAGAGGTGGCAATAGGAGAAGAATCAACAATAAGCCAACGAAGCCATAAAAGTTATTGAGTAGTGTCAGCAAAAGCACGATACTCAGCCTCAGTACTAAAACGAGCAACAAGAGTTTGCTTCTTGCTACGCTAGGCAATAAAAGAGTCACCCAAGAAGAAACAGAATCCTGTAGTAGAACGGCGATCTGTAGGATTCCCTGCCCAATCTGCATCAGAAAATACGTGTAGCTGTAGAGATGAGTGTGTGGAGTAGTAAAGACCATGAAACATAGTTCCTTTGAGATAGCGCAAAATGCAAACCAGAGCGTCATAGTGCGGAGAGCGAGGAACAGTTATAAACTGACTGACAATGTGAACAGCATAGGCAATTTCTAAACGAGTAACTGTGAGATAAATAAGACTGCCAACGAGCTGACGATATAAGGTAGCATTAAACAACAAGTGACCATCAAGAGGCATGAGACGAGTCTGAGGATCAACTGGGGTAAGAGCAGTCTTGCAATCGGTAAGACTAGCACGAGCCAAGAGATCAAAGGTATACTTGGCCTGGATAAGAAAGTAACCAAAAAAATCATGAGAAATTTCCAAGCTGAGAAAGTAACTAAGCAAACCTAAATCTTTCATCTTAAATTGGCAATTGAGGAACTGTTTGAGACTAGAGATACCCATTATTCCATCCCTGGTGATGATTATATCATCAATATAGAGAAGAAGAATAATAACACCACGCTCTGTCTTGTGTATAAACAGAGCAGAATCATAGGCATTAGAAGAGAATCCAAAGTTACTAATGGTAGAACTGAACTTGGCGAACCAGGCATGGGGAGCTTGTTTCAAACCATATAAAGCACGATGAAGTTTACAAACCTTGGTGGACAAAACTAAGGAACCAGGAGGAGGCTGCAGATAAACTTCTTCAGTGAGATCACCATTGAGAAATGTGTTATTGACATCCATCTGACAAAGACTCCAATGGTGAGCAGCAGCAATGGCAAGTAGGCTACAAACTGAAGTTAGACAAACAACAGGAACAAATGTTTCCTCGTAATCAATCCCATATTCTTGAGTAAACCCCCGAGCAACAAGACGAGCTTTGTAATGCTCAATGGAGCCATCAGAGTGGGTTTTGATCTTGCAAACTCATTTGCAACTAATAACACTCTTGCCAAGTGGAAGGTCAACTACATCCCAAGTATGAGCTTTATCTAAAGCCTGCAGTTCATCACTCACAACTTGCTGTCAAAAAAGGTTAAGCCTCTCGATAGGAAGTAGGTTCATCAGAAGAAAAAGCAGTAGAACCAACAATGAAATCACGACCAAGTACAGAAGGTTGTGTTACCCGAGTAGAATGACGAAGAGGTACCTTTGGTGTAGAAGATGATGTAGTGGAATCAAGGGATGTACGAGGCTCATTAAAAGGTGGAGCTAGAGCAGGAGCATAAGTAGGAACATGAGCAAGTACAGAAGCTGGCTCAGGATCAAGAAGTGGAGCAGTAGGACTAGGAGAAGAAGCAGAATGCTCAGGATGGGCCGGAGTCATCATGTCAGAAATAATGTTTATATCAACCTCATCAAATAGAAGAGAGGGATCTGTAAAGAATAGTGTAGTGAGAGGAGTGGACAAATGAAACTTAGATATAGAGGAGAACATTTTGTGTTCCCAAAATACTATATGACGAGAGACACGAAGACGACGAGAAAGAGGATCCCAACAACGATAACTTTTATGTTCAATCCCATACCCCAAGAAGCAACACAAATGGGAGCGAGGTTCTAATTTGGTACACTCATGTGGTTGAAGAAGAACAAAACAAGCACATTCAAACACACAAAGACTAGTATAGGCAAGAAGTGTGCCATACAGACACTCATAGGGGGTTTGATTGTTGATGGTAGAAGAAGGAACACAGTTAATAGTATAGACTGCTGTGAGAGCAGCTTCTCCCAAAAAACGTCGAGGATATGGCGATGTTTGCGCTCAGCACGACCATTTTGTTGGGAGGTACCAGGACAAGAATAATAAGAAAGCGTACCGTTTTGACGAAGAAATTTAAAAAAATGAGTTTCTTTGTATTCTTGAGCATTATCAGCACGAAAAGTTTTGATGGTAGAGGAAAACTGAGTTTTGACCATGTGAGAAAAATCATAGTATATTTGGTGTAACTCAAAGCGAGATTTCATAAAAAATAACCAAGTAAAACGAGTTAAATCATCGACAAATATAACAAAGTATTTAGATCCCCCCATAGTGGTATTAGGTGAAGGCCCCCAAACATCAGAGTATATGAGATCAAAAGGTGCACGAGACATAGAGAGCGTAAATGACCAAAAGACACATGACCTAACTGAGAATGCCATAAAGCAAGAGGAGAACTAATAGTAGCAGAAGCATCAATCTAAACATTGGAAGGACTAGATGAGGGAATTTGAAGGTAGATGAGCTCGTATAGATGTCCATGTCGATGACCTATCCCAAGGGTTTGTCCCATCTTCAAATCCTACACAACACAACCAGTTGGAGAAAATAGAACAGTGAGGCCAATATCACAGAATTGACCAATAGAGATAAGATTAAGGGTAAGATTAGGGATCAAATAAGTGTGAGGGAGAGAGACATTAGAGGTAAAAATATGACCAACACGACTAACATGCATTTGAGAACCATCAGCAGTATGAATGCTAGGTAAATTAGAAGGATATATAGTGGAAGAAAACAGTGTAGGGTCAGAGGTCATATGGTTACAACAAGCGGAATCAAAATACCAAGAAGAGGTACCTGGAGTAACTAAGAGGACAGTAGAGAGTGTACCTGTAAAGGTAGAAATAACCTTTTTGACAATAGCTTTAATGTCCTGAAGAATGTAGGGTGGTGATAGGACAACAACGGACGAGGAACCAGAGGCAACTGTAGTAGATGCAAAATATGCTGAAAACTGATCTCGGTTGTATATTGTGGAGGGTACAGAATAGCGACCGTGCTGAGGATAACTGTATGAACAAACCATAAGGTGATTAAATAATGAATCACAAAGGATAACCAGTGATGGCGGAGTAAAACTGGATAAAACAGAGTGCACTAGTGAATCCGGGACGTCGAAAATAGCCAAGAAAGAGGCGAAATCACCAAAAAAATAGGCAAAATAAAGAAAAGGGCCATAGATGATATTAGCAGGGCGTAGATGACATTAGCAAAAAGGCGCGGCACACGTTAGCAGAATGGAGGCACGACGTAGGATAGTAGAGATGGTGCGTGGCTTACAGTAACAGAAAAATTGTGCAAGCAAGTGCACGGTAGTTGGACGGCGTACGCGGGTGCATGGTAACTGGACGACGCATACAGGTGCACGGTAGCAAGACGGCGCACACGAGTGCACGGAGGGGCACGTGTTGGAGCATATGAGAGTGGAGGCGGAAGGCTGGAAGCGCCGAGGATCAAATAGGTGTGTGAGGGCACGTGCGGAGGAGTTTGGCGACTGGCGTAGTGGCGTTGGAACCAGGGCACAATTCCGAGCACTTTGATGAAAAATTTATAAAATTTTGGTCAAAAATGACGACGAAACAGTGTTATGGAACAAAGAATGGTGTATTGATGAAATAGAAGAGACATGCTATAATGCCACTGTGTACGGGCAATGAGCAAGAGAAAATATAAGCTAGAATTCAAGACCTAAGCTCTGATACCATGTTAGAATGGTTGAAAGAAATATGAAAAATATGTATCTGTATTATATTGAATGAATTAAATACAATAGGAGAGCCTGTATTTATAGGCTGAACACAAACTTAGATAAGTACAGAAGGAGATAGAGATAGAGAGAGATAAAGATACAAGGAGATAGAGATATATCTAAATCTAATATATACATTAACAATTAAAAAGGTAGAGCTTAAAGACCAAGCACCCTTTATCTTTAAATTTTGTTCATTTATTATAAAATACTCATAATTAGTAAATTATGTAAGAATCTCGAGATATAAATATATTATCACAAAAGATTATGAATATTTTAAAATAAAATAACAATAATAATTTAGAACAAAGAGACGTTGTGCCATTTTTTTAAAACGATAAAGTATGATACTTAATACGTTGCATGTCCGACAACAAATTGTACAATTAAATATAGATTGAAATGTTAACACAAACTATATATTAAAACTTTCAATATTACATGGCATAATTTTTTTTTACAATTTGAAAAAAATATTTCTAAAAATGGAATTAATTGTGAATACAGTATGTATCATTTTGAGTTTTTAAATTTTCATTATGTTTTTAATTATTTGAATAATGTACTACTGTTCCAATTGACATATTTCTAATAAGCTTATCAATATTTTTTGAATATTAGCTCAAAGATTGGATAACAATAAATAGTTGTGTGAGGCCTAGGGGAATAATTATTGAGAGTAAAACAGTGATGGTGGATCACCCGTTAATAAAACGTTATAAATATTTTTGAAAGGAAAAATTGGTCACTACAACAATTTACACATTTTGCGACTAAAATTGGCGACCAAAATAAAATTAGTCGCCAAAAGTTACGGTTTTGGCGACTAAATAAATATATTAGTCAGCGATGATTCAAGTTTCAGCTACGATATTATTTTAGTCGAGATATCTTATTTATTGGCAACTAAAGAAAATTTTTAGTCGCTAAATATTCACTAATAGGCGACTAAAAATTATTAGTCGGTAATAGTCTGAACTTTGGGCTACTAAAGATTTACTTTCATCGCAAAATATTATTATTTGCCAACAAAATAAAGTTTAGTCGCCAAACAGTTAGCTAATTTTTTTTATATTCTTTTTGCCGACCAAAGAATTTGGTTGCCAATACTTAGCTTTGCTGACTAAAAAAATGTAGTCATCAATAGTAGCGAAATGGCACTTTTGGCTACGAAATTTTGATCGCCAATAACCTATCTTTTGGCTACAAAATGTTTTTTAGTCGCTAAAGCTTGAATTTTTTTTAGAGGGAAACCAATTAATTTTGGCGTCTGCGTCTCCTCACTTACACAGTTTGGTCTATGTTTTGTGTCACACTTACAGAAAACAGTGTCTGCACCAAACCTCACCCCCGCTCACCACTGACGATCACCACCATCGCACACTACCATCGATGGCCACCGTCGCACGTCGCCACCGCCACCGCCACCGCCACCGCCACTGCCGCAAATCACCTCCCCCACTGCGGCGAATCATAGGTTTCTCTCTCTCTCTCTCGCTCTCGGTGTCTATCCCTGTCACGACCCAAACCCGCCCCTATGGGTTTAGCACCGTAACCAGCCAGTAATCCGAGATTACCGAAGGCCTGCTTAACAGTAATACAGTAAAATAGAGTACAGGGGCATGGCGGAAGCCAATACAGTAAATAAACAATGTCTAATGAGCTGTGACAGTCTGTATGCAAAAAGACTTTCCATACATATGAACAAACAGTGCAAAACAACATGTACAACATTTACAACCATTCAGAACAGGGACCTAAGCCCTATTAAACAGTACAGTAATAGTCTATACAGATTACAGAGCAGATACAGAGACAGACGGGGGAAATTAAAACACCCCTAAGCCATAGCTTGACAGGCTTGGAACCTCGCGGTGAGGCACAGTGGTTGGCTTGATAAAAAGGGGAGTCTAACCCACGCTCCTAGCTCCGGTCTGGTGCCTGAACACCTACATATATATATAAATAGTGAGCTAAAGCCCAGTGAATAACATAATGCGTAAAGGGGTTTAGAATGAATGTCCTTACAGTAATGAAAACAGTTCATTGATTCAGTATATCAGTCATTCAGTCATATGTGGTACATCCATTAGCATAGCAGTACAGTAAACAGTAGGTCTTGAAAGACCGAACAGTCAGTGATGACCATCAATCAGTAAACAGTAATGGTTCCAACAAGGGGACCGACAAAGATCTCTGTAACAGTAACAGTAAACAGTAGTTGCTAAGGATGCCACAATACAGTTCAGAATATAGGACATACATTCATTCGATTAACAGTATCAGTTCAGTTAAACAGTCAGAAATATTCACAGTTGAACATATCTTTACACAATTGTTACTCACAGAGTTCTGGGCTACAATTAGGCTAGAGCGCGTCCCCAGATGCCAACCCTACACAGTATACAGGATGAACACACACTAAGTTATACAGTTGGGAATCAAAGACTTAGCCCCTACTTAGACTCGGTGTGGTTCTATATCTATATCCTCATTAAGATGCCTTAAACATACCCTAGGAATGCCTAGGATGGAAAGACGATGCAAAGATGCACTTTAAAGCATTTTTCAGAATTTTCAGAAAACAGGGGTCTCGCTCGAGCGTGGCTTTCTACGCTCGAGCGGACATGCAGACAAAGGAGCCCCGCTCGAGCGTGACTTCCGTCGCTCGAGCGGACTGTAAGCTACAGTGAAAATACTGGATGCTCAAAATCCACGCTCGACGGGCGCTCGACCCTCGCTCGAGCGTGAGACACAAGTCCTTGCTCGAGCGTGAATTCTCTCGCTCGAGCGGACTGTAAGCCCATGCAAAGTACTGGATGCACGCATTTCACGCTCGAGCGTCACTTTACTCGCTCAAGCGGAAGGCATGATCATAGAGTGTACGCTCGAGTGTAGAGTTCCTCGCTTGAGCGTGGGTCCAAAATCTAGAAATTCCAGATTTGAACCTCAAGCTCAAAACCAAGTTTTAATGTACCAAAAATGATTCCTTTAGGCCAATTTCCTGGAAAACACTTGTAAATACATAATATAACATGGTTCAAAGCTCAATTTGTAAAATCAAAGCCCAAGGGTAGTTTAATTAAACTCAATTTCAAACCAATTTTCATGAACAAGATGAACATGGAACATGCATGGATTTAAACACTTCAAAGCTTCAAATGCTAGCTCAAATGAGCCAATTCTTTCTAAAACCAAGATGAAAACATGGACTCTAACAATAATATGAGCATGCATGCACCAAATTCCATGAAAACAACTTAAAACTCATCAATATAGGCATGCATGCATGATATATGATATAGTTCAACATTAAGAGACCAATTCATGACTTAGCTCTCCAAAATGACAAGAACCATGCAAGAATCAACTTAAAGACACAATTAAGAGGTTGAATTCCTTACCTAAGTCTTCAATTTAAGGTATGGAGGTTCTATTCTTGCAATCTTCCTACAATTTCCCAAGTCTCCAAGCAAATATGAGATGAAATCAAGCTCTCTCTCCTATCTCTCTCTCTAGTCAATGGCTATTTAATCTAATTTAATCATACCAAATCATATTTTAACTGAATATACCACAAAACTCACATAAATTACGATTAACACAAATATCAATCAATTTCAAATTCGGCCGCCGATAAGGCCTTCAATTTACAGTTTAAAACATAAAACTTGAATAGATAATCAAACAGGCAACAGATAGATATACAATCAAATAGATATACTCAGTCAATTCGGTTCCAGATTTCAGTCAATCTGTTCAGTATTTCAGTCAATTCAGTTATCAGTCATAATCAGTCTCAGTTTAGCAGTAATCAGTAGTTTATCGGTAAACAGTGGTGAGGGTTATTACAGTCTCCCCTCCTGAAAAAGAGTTTAGTCCTCTAAACTCGAGTTACCTTCATTCTGGAAGAAAACAGGATTCAGTGGAAACAGTTCAGGATACTCTTGGCCATGTCATCTTCCCTTTCCCAAGTGGCATACACGCCACCATGGTTTTGCTAGTCAACCTTCACTAACGGGATTTCTTTGTTTTTCAACTTCTTGATCCATCTGTTCACAATCTGGATAGGCCGTTCTTCACAAGTGTAGTCATCACTTAGCACTACACGGGTCGGCTCTATCACATGAAAAGGATCCCCAGAGATAGTCCTTCAACATAGAAATGTGGAACACATTATGCATATGCTCCATTTCAGGAGGAAGCGCACTTAATACGCCACCGGATTGATTTTCTCAATAATATACATATCTCGGTGCTACTTTCACAAAACAAAACGTGATCACCCATTTCGTACTCTCTATCTCGTCTTCTGACATCCGCATAACTTTTTTGTCGGCTCTGTGCGATTTTCAGTCTCTGTTGTATCAGTTTTACTTTCTCAGTCGTTTCATATACAATCTCGGGACCAAGCAAAGGCCCATCTTCAACTTCTACCCAACAAATCGGAGATCTACATTTTCTGCCATACAATGCCTCGAAAGGCGCCATCCCAATACTTGAATGGTAGCTGTTGTTGTAGGCGAATTTAGCTAAAGGCAAATGGCCTTCCCAGTTTCCCTGAAAATCAAGGACACACATTCTCAGTAAATCCTCCAAAGTCTGGATGGTTCTTTCTGATTGGCCATCTGTCTGAGGATGATAGGCACTACTCAGTCTCAGTTCAGTACCCAATGCAGTCTGTAAGCTTTGCTAGAATCTTGATGTAAACTTCGAATCTCTGTCAGAAACAATGGACACAGGCACTCCATGCAATCTAACAATCTCATCAATATAAATCACAGCCAATTTGTCCGCATTATAAATTGTTTTAACAGGTAAGAAGTGAGCAGATTTAGTCAGTCTATCAACAATAACCCAAATTGAGCCCATACCTTTACTGGAGCGAGGTAACCCAACGATAAAATCCATGGTAATATGTTCCCATTTCCACTCCGGTATCGGTAAAGGCTGCAATAAGCCTGCGGGTCGTTGATGTTCAGCTTTGACTTGTTGGCAATGAAGACATTTTGATACAAAATCAGCAATTTCTTTCTTCATTCCCGGCCACCAGAAATTCAGTTTCAAGTCTTGGTACAATTTCGTATTTCCTGGATGGATAGAAAATTTTGAGTTGTGGCCCTCTTGCAGAATTCTTCTTCTCAGTTCAGAATCATTCGGCACACACAATCTTCCCTGAAATTTCAGTGCGTTATTCTCGAATTTGAAATCCAGTCTCGGTTTAGATTCCCTTTCTTCGATGATCTTCTTCAAGAAGTCATCCTGTTGCTGTTTCTCTTTAATTTCTTCAATCAGTGCTGGTTGAGCAGAAATAGCAGCTAAGGTTCCACCTTGTTCTCTCAAAACAATTTCAATTTCAGATCTTTCAAGGTCACAAAGTAATTCTTTCTGCCCGGTGAGCAAACAGGCTAAGTTCCCAATCGATTTTCGACTCAATGCATCGGCAACAGTGTTGGCTTTTCTCGGATGGTACAAAATCTGTAAGTCATAGTCTTTAATCAGTTCTAGCCATCTCCGCTGTCTCATGTTCAGTTCTTTCTGTGTGAAGAAATATTTCAGACTCTTGTGGTCGGTATATACTTCACATGTCACCCCATAAAGATAGTGACGCCAGATTTTAAGGCAAATACCACTGCGGCGAGTTCCAAGTCATGGGTCGAGTAATTCTTCTCATGCGGTCTCAGTTGTCGGGAAGCATAGGCAATTACTCTCCCATTCTGCATTAAAACACACCTCAAACCCTTATGAGAAGCATCACTAAAAATGGTAAAACCATCCGTACCTGAAGATAGGGTAAGAACAAGTGCAGTCACTAATTGAGTTTTCAACTCTTGGAAAGCTGATTCTCTTTGGTCAGTCTAGTCAAATGATATCCCCTTCTGAGTTAACTGAGTCAACGGTAAGGCAATTTTGAAGAAATCTTTGACAAATCTTCTGTAATATCCAGCTAAACCCAAAAAGTTTCGGACTTCTGTCACATTTGTTGGTCTAGGCCAGTTTACTACCGCTTCGATTTTCTGTAGATCAACTGAAATTCCATCTTTGCTAACAACATGCCCCAAAAACATAACATGATCAAGCCAAAATTCACATTTAGACAGTTTAGCATAGAGTTTCTGTTCTCTTAGGGTCTGTAAGGCAAGTCTCAGATGATGTTCATGTTCTTCTATACTTTTGGAATAAATCAGAATGTCATCTATGAATACAACAATAAAGTCATCGAGGAATGGTTTAAAGATTCTATTCATGAGGTCCATAAATGCAGCAGGTGCATAGGTAACTCCGAAAGGCATAACTAAAAATTCGTAATGTCCATACCTCGTTTGAAAAGCAGTTTTATCAATGTCTTCTGGTTTAACTTTCAACTGATGATATCCGGACCTGAGATCAATCTTAGAGAAAACTTGAGCACCCTGTAACTGATCAAATAGGTCATCAATACGAGGCAATGGGTATTTATTTTTCACAGTTACCTTATTCAGTTCACGGTAGTCAATACAAAGTCTCAGTGAGCCGTCTTTCTTTTTCACAAACAAGACAGGTGCGTCCCACGGTGAAGTACTAGGCCTGATGAACTTTTTGTCTAACAGTTCTTACTGTTGCACTTTCAATTCTTTCAGTTCAGTTGGAGCCATTCTATAAGGAGCTTTAGATACTGGCTGTGTACCCGGAATCACATCCACGGTAAATTCAATCTCCCTGTCAATCAAATCCCTGGCAGATCATCTGGAAAAACATCTGGGAATTCTCTGACTATAGGAATACAGTTCACATCAGTTTTAACATCATTAGGTACAGTCAATACAGTCAATCTAACAATTTAACCCTTTCACAATCAATTTAACAGCTTTCACAGATGAAATCAAATACGGAGGAGGTAGTACTTCACTTCCATTAAACACAAATTCAGGTAAACCCGGTGGACAGAAAACAACTTGTTTTGTTACACAGTCTATGGTAACATGATATTTCGTTAACCAGTCCATTCCCAATTTCACATCAAAGTGATCAATGTTCAGAGGCAGTAAATCAATATACAGATGTGCATTTCAAACAATAATTTCACAAGTAGGGTACATATAAGCACAAGTCACAGATCCCCCAACAGGTGAAGATACGGCTAACAAGTAATTCATGGGTTCTAATGGTCTATTCAATTTTCGCGAAAAAGCATGCGATACATATGAATGTATAGACCCCGAATCAATTAGAACATAAGCATTCTGAGTACAAATAGAGAGGATACCTGACACAATGGTCTCGGTATTCTGCACATCTCCCGGTACTAGGGCGAACACTCGGCCCTGCCTCATAGGCTCCTTCCCGGTAGCTTTGGGGTTCGGTTTTGGTGCAACAGTTGATGCTGCGGTGCTGCTTGCAGCTTTACTATTG
Source organism: Camellia japonica (assembly GCA_030407325.1). NCBI lineage: Eukaryota > Viridiplantae > Streptophyta > Magnoliopsida > Ericales > Theaceae > Camellia > Camellia japonica. The sequence continues at coordinate 1,391,100 of JAPPVO010000036.1, forward strand.
CCCGGAGCAGTGGAAGGGCAATCTTTGACCATGTGGCCCACCTTGCCACACCTGTAACAAGCACCAGAGATTTTATAACAGACCCCTTTGTGCTTCTTGCCACACTCAGAACAGGGTGGTATGGAACCACTTCCCTGGCTGGAGCTAATTGTTGACCCCGTATTCTGTTTCTTGTTGAATGGATTATTTTTGCCCTTCTTGAACTTAAAACCCTGCCTTTTACCACGCCATTTAGACGCTGGTGTTTCAGTCTGTTTCAGTGCCTCAATGTTCGACTCAGCCATTAATGCTCGGTCGAGAACATTCACGTAGTTCAGTAGCTTCAAGACATTTATTCAGTCCAGTATTGCAACATTAAGGCCGCCTTCAAACTTCCTGGCCTTCTTGTAATCAATATCAACCATGTGTGGTGCATATCTAGCAAGTTCGGTGAACTTTGTTTCATATTCAGCAACGGACATTGTGCCCTGTCTCAGCTGTTCAAATTCAGTCACTTTTCTGTCCCTGACACACTGAGGGAAATACTTTTCGAAAAAGGACTCCTTAAACTGAGCCCATGTCAGAACGGTATTGGTGTCACGGACTAGCATCCACCACCTTCTGGCCTCTTATTGCAAGGTGAAGGTAGCTAACAGTACTTTATGTGCCTCTGAGCACGGGAATACTTTAAACAATTTTTCAGTCTCCAAAACCCATGCTTCAGCTTTTAGCGGTTCAAGACCTCCCTGAAAGGATGGCGGCTTCATTTTGCTGAACTTCTGGGTAAGAGCAATTATATCCCCATCATTAGCATTCTATTCCGGCTGTACCGGAGGAGGAGGTGGGGGCTGTTTGTTCTGTTGTTGCTGTTGCCTTAAGGCTTCAGTTAATAATTCAACAGTTCTTTCCAGTCTTGCCATTCTGGCTTCGGATGATTCGGTTTCATTAACAGTGCTTGCATTATCCATTTCACTATATGCAACATAGTAATTATAAACATAGGAAGTTGCATACTTTAAACATTTAAACATAAGCAGTTATATGTTTAAACAAATTAACACATATTCATGTCACGTCCACACACACTTTTCATGCTCATGTGATGCCCTAATTGCTTTTCTAGGATACCCTATAGCTCATTTGGACACGTGTGTGCGGTATAACTTGTGGTAAGTATCGCTCTGATACCATTCTGTCACGACCCAAACCCGCCCCTATGGGTTTAGCACCATAACCGGCCAGTAATTCGAGATTACCGAAAGCCTGCTTAACAGTAATACAGTAAAACAGAGTACAGGGGCATAGCGGAAGCCAATACAGTAAATAAACAATCAGTAAACAGTAGTGGTTCTAACAAGGGGACCGACAGAGATGGCCATCAATCAGTAAACAGTAGTGGTTCTAACAAGGGGACCGACAGAGATCTCTGTAACAGTAACAGTAAACAGTAGTTGCTAAGGATGCCACAATACAGTTCAGAATATAGGACATACATTCATTCGATTAACAGTATCAGTTCAGAAAACAGTTCAGTTAAACAGTCAGAAATATTCACAGTTGAACATATCTTTACACAATTGTTACTCACAGAGTTCTGGGCTACAATTAGGCTAGAGCGCGTCCCCAGATGCCAACCCTACACAGTATACAGGATGAACACACACTAAGTTATACAGTTGGGAATCAAAGACTTAGCCCCTACTTAGACTCAGTGTGGTTCTACATCTATATCCTAATTAAGATGCCTTAAACATGCCCTAGGAATGCCTAGGATGGAAAGAGGATGCAAAAATGCACTTTAAAGCATTTTTCAGAATTTTCAAAAAACAGGGGTCTCGCTCGAGCGTGGCTTTCTACGCTTGAGTGGACATATAGACAAAGGAGCCCCGCTCGAGCATGACTTCCGTCGCTCGAGCGGACTGTAAGCTACAATGAAAATACTGGATGCTCAAAATCCACGCTCGACGGGCGCTCAACCCTCGCTCGAGCGTGAGACACAAGTCCTCGCTCGAGCGTGAATTCTCTCGCTCGAACGGACTGTAAGCCCATGCAAAGTACTGGATGCACGCATTTCACGCTCGAGCGTCACTTTACTCGCTCAAGCGGAAGGCATGATCACAGAGTGTACGCTCGAGCGTGGAGTTCCTCGCTCGAGCGTGGGTCCAAAATCTGGAAATTCCAGATTTGAACCTCAAGCTCAAAACCAAGTTTTAATGTACCAAAAACGATTCCTTTGGGCCAATTTCCTGGAAAACACTTGTAAATACATAATATAACATGGTTCAAAGCTCAATTTGTAAAATCAAAGCCCAAGGGTAGTTTAATTAAACTCAATTTCAAACCAATTTTCATGAACAAGATGAACATGGAACATGCATGGATTTAAACACTTCAAAGCTTCAAATGCTAGCTCAAATGAGCCAATTCTTTCTAAAACCAAGATGAAAACATGGACTCTAACAATAATATGAGCATGCATGCACCAAATTCAATGAAAACAACTTAAAACTCATCAATATAGGCATGCATACATGATATATGCTATAGTTCAACATTAAGAGACCAATTCATGACTTAGCTCTCCAAAATGACAAGAACCATGCAAGAATCAACTTAAAGACACAATTAAGAGGTTGAATTCCTTACCTAAGTCTTCAATTTAAGGTATGGAGGTTCTATTCTTGCAATCTTCCTACAATTTCCCAAGTCTCCAAGCAAATATGAGATGAAATCAAGCTCTCTCTCCTATCTCTCTCTCTCTAGTCGGCTAGAACAAGAAATATGGCTGATGAAATTGTTTTGGTCAAGTGTAATGAAGCTCACAAATGAATCATGTAGTGGACCACTCACAATGGCAAGTTGGTAAATACTTGGACTTGGCAATACAATGTTATTTAATCTAATTTAATCATACCAAATCATATTTTAACTGAATATACCACAAAATCACATAAATTACGATTAACACAAAACATCAATCAATTTCAGATTTGGCCGCCGATAAGGCCTTCAATTTACAGTTTAAACATAAAACTTGAATAGATAATCAAACAGGCAACATATAGATATACAATCAAATAGATATACTCAGTCAATTCGGTTCTAGATTTCAGTCAGTCTGTTCAGTATTTCAGTCAATTCAGTTATCAGTCATAATCAGTCTCAGTTTAACAGTAATCAGTAGTTTATCGGTAAACAGTGGTGAGGGTTATTACAATCCCTCTCTGTTGATCTCTGTCTCTCTATCGCTTAATCTATTTCCCCATTTCTAACACAATACTCTAGGGTTTGATATGATTTTTTTTGTTTAATTTTGAGTTAATTTCTGAAATTGGTTTGGTTCAAAGCACGTTTGTTTTCTTCAGTTTTAAGGGTTTGATGGCCAAAATAGTTAGCCCTAATCCATTTTCGAAATTGGGTTCAATTGGTTTAAATTCTGAAATTGGTTTGTAATTTCTAAAATTGGGTTCAATTGGTTTGATTTCCCCCTCTACTGGTTTGATTTCCCTCTCTTTTTCCTTTCTCTCTTAGTAGTTTGAAAGCCCTAATCCATTGCTGTGTATTTATTTGCATGTATGGCTGGTAATATGCGATTGTATGTTTATTGACCATGGCTGAATATTTGAATTGGAATTTGATGATATGATGCTGCCCTAATCCTCGATTGTATGTTTATTTCCCCTTTTTTTTTTTTTTCCCTTTTCTTTTCTTATGTGGTGTTTTGGCTCGTCAAAATAGTTTTATCAATTTGTTGAAGAAGTGGAGTGGGTTATTAAAAGGAAATTCTTATAAAGTTTGGTGTGCAGTAGCTAATGTGAGAACCATAAGGTTATGGTATCAGAGGCTTTTCCATAGTAATAGTAGTAGGCTTACTTTCAACATTAGTTCCATCGTCTCCTAGCAAGGCATTAAAAGGATTGGCATATTTAGAATAAAGTTCCAAGTGTATTTGTTTAATATGCACTTGAATTAGGGTTGAGTGAACTATATGATGATGAGAACCACCCAATGTTGCTTTAGAGTTTAGGCTCCCTTGATAAGCGAAAAGATAACTAGCTAAACTATGATAGAGGGGATTTGTGAAATCTGTTGACTGATAGATAATTGAAAGTTAATGTTTTGATTATCCGGTTAGTTATAAGGACAGAGAGATTGAGGAATGTGTTGCATTGTTGGTTATAAGTTCCAAGCTTAGAGTGGGATGAATGGAGTTTTATGAGGTTAACCATGCTTTTTTAGAGTACTGAATTATCAACTGAGAACTTACAAGTGAAGTGGGTTTAGTTGAAATGACAATGTTGAAACGGGTGATGTTAACAACATAATAAGCGATAAGGGGATGGATCATTCAAGCACCAGTTGATGTTAAGATACGAAAATATAATTTAACCATCTGTGAAAAGACTGACTGCACTAGTCTGGATTGATTGATTTTATTCATAGCACTACAAGTATGGGAGGAAATTCAATTAGAATATAGCTTGAGGCTCTGATATGAACCATGGCCTATGCTAAATTGAAAATATGCTTTTATGTTATCCAATGGTATTTAAATTTTTTTTTTTATTGTTAGTTTTGTCATTGCCTTTTGTTTAATTGAACCCATACTTCTAATTCTTCAATCTTTTCCATTTGGCTTATTCTTTGTGACATTTGTAAGGTAGCATCTTTTCAACCACAAACTAAGTTATGAAAGCAGTAGAGATTACCTTGGATCAGTACAAGTCATATTACTCTGGAAGGTTAATAATAGTTAATTTTTAATAATTGTCAAAATATTGTGTTGATTGTAGTTGATTAAGTTATAAGGTACCTTGGTGGTTTTCTGATTAATACTGTCACATATAACATGCCATACACACTTATTTCTGTGCTTTCAAATGGACCAAAGTATTGGAAGGGGTATGGCTCTCTACATTTTCATTTCAACTTTTCTCAAATTGTCACCAGCCCACCAGCCCACCGCAACATTACCCTTGGTTATGACTCATTATTATTTTTTAATTATGATTGAAAAAAATTTAGTTATGATAAATTTGATAATCAACATCACAAATATTATAATTTGCATACGTATGTACCAAAGAATGACTCTTTTTTTTTATACTGATTTTGATTTTACTCTTTTTTAATTGAGATTTTGATAGCAATGGATTAAATGGTGTTGTCTAGTCCCGTAGGACCTATCATGGATTCTATTTTAATAATTTGAACAGTTTATCATTAAAAAAATTAGGTTGATTCTATATATTAGCCTTTTCAATTTGTTATTTTTATCTCCTCCACCTCCCCCCCCCCCCAAAAAAAAGATAAATGTGTTTTTAAAAATAGACTATTCATATTTTTTGTGACAAACACGATAAACTTAGCATATTATAATTGTCATATCAAATTAATTTTTTATTTTATTTTTTATTGAAATAGGGCTCGTGGTGGATCTAACGAGTCCAGATAGTGCACTATTGACTAGGTACAATGATGTGGTGATGACATGGAATAAAATAATATTGTTTTATAATATTTCCAATTAAAATACAAAATACTAATTACTTAGAAAATTACCTTAATATTTTACTTTTCCATACTCACCTTGTTTCGTCTACTATATTTGTCAAGCCTTTCAATGAGTAAAAAGAGTGATCTCTCACTCTAAGTGAATATTTCTTCTACTTGTTCATCTTTGCTTGATGTGTAGGGTTTGAATAATGGACAAGAGTTGGATGATGATAAAAGATAGGCTGAAAAGTAAAGAGTACCAAGAAGGTGTTCAGTCATTTATTGAGTTTGCTACGAAGAATTTAGGGCCTCGGGATAAAATTCATTGTCCGTGTGTCGATTGCTTGAACGGCATAAAATTCAGTCGACAAGTTGTACGGTTGCACTTGATTCGAAGAGGAATCGCGTGTTCTTATCGAACTTGGGTGCACCACGGGGAACATGTTCCCATGTCTCGTGATCATCCTACTATGCGAAACGATGATACTGAAAGCAACGGAGCTAGAATGACAACCAATCATGAAAATTTGGATGAACTTCTTACCATGTTAGAAGAGATTTGCATGAGTGGTCTTATGGATGATCATATCGACGAAGAGGGTACTAGTTAGGAGAGGCACAATTTGTTGAAGTTCATGAAGTTGTTTGATGATGCTCAACGCAAAGTATATATAGAGTGTGAAAAGTTCTCCATCTTGTCTTTCGTAATTAAGATGCTTTACGTCAAGGTGTACAATAAATAGAGCAACAAATCTTTCGATATGGTTATGCAAGTTTTCAAAGACATTCTACCAAAGTGTGATGAAACTGTTCCATGGACCCTTTATGACGTGAAAAAGTTCTTACGTGAATTAGGTTTGGGATACGAGGCCTTTTATGCATGCAAGAATGATTGTACTTTATTTTGGAAGGACAACATAACATTAGAGAATTGCCCTACATGTACGGAGTCTAGATACAAGTTGAATGACAAGACAAGTAAAAAAATTCCACACAAAATATTGAGGTACTTTCCTTTGACACTGAGGTTGAAGAGATTGTACATGTCGAAAAAAACAGGTGCATATATGAGATGTTACAAAGATAAGCATGTGGATGATGGAGTATTAGGACATCCAACTGATGGTGAGACATGGAAGCACTTTGATAGGCTGCATCCTATGTTCTCTGCGGATCCTCGGAATGTAAGGCTAGGGCTTGCCACGGATGATTTCAACCCATTTGGAAATATGAGTACATTGTATAGCATGTGGCCCCGTACTCTTAATGCCTTACAATCTACCCCTATAGAGTGTATGAAAGATCCATTTGTGATGATGTCATTGCTTACTCCCGGACGATCTGCACCTGGAAGAGACATCGATGTTTACTTGTAACCATTAATAAAGGAGTTAACCAATCTGTGGGAGCATGGTGTGCAAACATTTGATGCCTCAAACGGCCAAATATTTATAATGCATGCAGCAGTCATGTGGACCATTAATGACTTCCCTGCATATGGTAACATGTCTGGTTGGAGTACAAAAGGTTACTTGGCCTGCCCTAATTGTAACATGGATGCATCATCTCAGAGTTTGCGAAGTAAGATAGGGTATATAGGTGCTCGGCGGTACTTACCTGAGAATCATAATTGGCGAAGAAGTAAGATCTTCAACGGTGAAATTGAGAATCGGTCCAAACCTGTGGAGTTATCGGGAGAACAAATACTGGAGCAAATTAATTTAGGGATGTACAGGTCGTATGGAAAGCAGCCAAACAACTGAAAAAGACCAAGGAATGAAAATCCAACTCCGAATTGGACAAAAAGAAGCATTTTGTTCGACCTACCCTATTGGAAAACACTGAAGCTTCGGCACAACCTTGATGTCATGCACATAGAAAAGAATATATGTGACAATCTGGTTGGGAAACCATTGAGCATAGATGGCAAGAACAAGGACATAGACAAAGCACGTTTAGATCTGGAGGACATGCGAATATGAAAGGAGTTACCCTTGATAAAGCATGCGAATGGCTCTTTCGAGAAGCCTCTGGCATTGTACACATTGTCCCCGGCAGAGAGACAAGGGTTTTCTGATTTCTTGAAATCGATTAAGTATCCTGATGGCTATGCGGCAAATATATCCAATTGTGTCATCGCGAATGGTGGTCAATTAGTTGGCCTCAAGAGTCACGACTATCATGTCCTTCTACAACGACTTTTTCCAATTGGGATGTGAGGATACTTTCTTACCGAGATTGGGACCACATTGTTTGAGTTAGAAACATTTTTCAAACAGTTGTGCTTAAAGACATTGAGGGTGACTAATTTGGAGAAACTGCAAGAACAAATCGTACTTATACTTTGTAAGCTTGAGAAGATTTTCCTCATGTTTTTTTTGATGTCATGGTCTACTTGGCAATTCATTTGCCTTATGAGGCGATACTTGGAGGGCGTGTGTAATATCGATGGATGTATCAATCGAGAGGTATAACTACGAGTCAGAACTTTTTTCATTTAAATATAGTTCAATATGATCATATTGATGAACAGGCTGATGTTTACATCTAGGATGCTCGGACTTCTGAAAGGATTTGTGGGAAATAAAGCTCGGCTAGAAGGTTCTATTACGGAGGGCTACATATCGAAAGATTGTACGACATTTTGTTCAATGTATTTGGAAGGAGTTGAAATGGTGTTTAACCGAGAAGAAATGAACTATGATGGGGGTGACAATGGCATGGGGTTGGCGATTTTCACTCAAAATGTTCGTCCTTTTGGTCAACTCCCAAGGGCAATTGATGTGTCCGTAGCTGATCGCGAATTGGCTCATTGGTTTGTCCTATACAATAGTTTGGAAGTGGACGAATATCTAGAGTATGATTCCTTATAAAATATGCACCATACATTTTGTTCATGTTTTTCATTGTTTAAAGTCTTCATTATTCCAATTACTTATGAATTATATGGTATTAACTAGGGAACATAAGCTCTTGTTGCAACAAAAACATGGAAGTTCATGCAACATTGCAACTCGACAATGCAAAGAATTTCCTAAATGGTTCAAAGATTGCATAAGCTAAAATTTGTTAGCGTATAGTTTGTAGATAACGTTAAATTATTCTAAATTGGAATTAACATGACATACTTTGTTATGTAGATAAACTAATTGCGAAATCAAAAGTCACCCGAAGCAACCGATGAGATATGGTCATTAGCCAATGGTCCTAATGCCTTAGTGAACACATGTTCGGGATGCATTTCTCATGGCGTTCGATTCCATACTATCGACCGTGATAACCGTCGTAAATGTCAAAATAGTGGGTTGGTAGTGGAAGGGGACCACCAAGGCCAATTGATAAAGTTCTATGACTACCTTTGTAAAGTGTGGGAAATGACATATTTGTTTGGACATCGGGTTGTTTTGTTCCAATGTGAATGGTATAACACCGGTAGTAGCCACACTTTGCGTGTCGAACCACATGTGACAATTGTTGATGTAAGAAGTCGATGGTATAAAGATGACTTGTTTGTGTTCCCAAACCAAGTTCAACAAGTTTTCTATGTTCATGATACGAAGTTTAGGGCCAATTGGCGAGTCGTAGAAAAGTTTCAACATCGACGAATTTGGGATGTGCCAGAGATGGATGTGCCAGAATTTGATGAAGTGTTGCAAGAAGATGAAACCACTACTGTTGTACCAACTGAGCCTATTGATGATGATGTTGTTTTGCATCGCGATGACATTGAACCTAGAATTATTTCAATGGAAGTTTCTCAGTCCAATAAGCGTGTACAACCCGATGGTGTTATGGATGATGCTTTCATTTGTGATAACGATGATGAACTAACAATTTCGGGTGATGAAGAAGAAGAAGATGAGATAGAAAATGATTTTGATACAGATACGGACATAGAGTTTTAATGTACGAGTTCAAAATTCCAATATGTGTTCTTTAAGTAGATTGATGATGAACTTTGTTTCTTTATCCTACTTGTTTTGTTGATGTAATGGAGAAATTAAGAATGCGGTTTTTGTTCAACCTCTTAAATTGATGAACCTGTTAATTAAACATTTTTCATGCCTACTCTTGGTTAATGTACTTCCTTAATTCTGTGACAAGTGAACAGAATAATTTTTTTCGTATTGTGTTATATGTTAATATCGTCAATGATTAACTTTTGTAAATAATCCATGTTTGTTGTTCATGTATGTGAGGTTTATGTAAATGTATGTAAATGATGTATGTGAGGTTTATTATTCATGTAATTAGTTACTTAATGCAGGTAGCATGGTTCCTAGAATCAAGACAGGGCGGCGTAAGAAAGCGACAAGTGGCACCATATTATCAGCCTCTGAAGCATGTCCACAGGAGATTGGCACCCCGCTGACTTTCTCTGATGAGACGCAGCCACCAAATGATACATAAACAGTTGTTGAGGAAACGCAGCCAGGTGGCGTAGGTAAGAGCATTGAACTTAATTGTTTATGGCTTTTTTTTTTTCATAAAGTAAGACAATGAAAACCGCATAAAGACAAAAAAAAAAAACAAAAACAAACATTACTTTACACAAAACAAGGAAACTTACACAACAAAGAAAAACAAAAACAAAAGTTAATCATCGATAACAGCCAGCTGCATCGATAGCAGCCAAATTCAAGCTGTAGCAAAATTTACTAACACTTTACGCAGCCAAACAGTAGCAGGCTGCAATAGCAGGCTGTAACAGAAGTAATAGGACCCACAACCAGCATCATTTTTTTTTTAGTTATTAGCAATGTTTGTAATTTGTGACTTGCTTCTCCTTTTGTACCAGGGCAGACAAGGTCAACTCGTGTACGAGGACTTACATTAGGCAAAGGAGTGCAGAAAAAAATAACTAGGAAAAAAGAAGAGAAATTACATGTCTATGTCAATCGGGTGTTGAACACAATCACAGAAGGGAATGCCACCCCAGCAACAAATGAGTTGGGATTACAAATTAGACGGTTGTGCCCTCTACAAAGCATGAAGTCATGGAGAAAAATTGATCAGAGTACCGAAGATGCGGTCATCCAAACGGTGCTAGTATGAGATTCATCTTGCGATAATGTCTTTATTATGTTATTTGTAATTGCTTAAATTAATTGACGTACTAATTCTCTTATTATGTTTGTAGGATAAGTTTGTTATCAGCGAGGATTTTGATAATGATGAATAAGCTCAACAGATCCTCGATGGAAAGGCATATTTGCTATACAAGGATTAGAGATACAATCTAAAACAAGAGTTCCTTGAACTTGAGGAAAAGGGTGTTGATGACCCCTATGGTCATCCGCCTAGTGGAGTGAGCTTGGAGGACTGGAAATATCTAATTGATGTGGCTTGGAAAGATGAATCTCACTTGGTAACAAAATAATTAGAAACCCCATTCTTGAAATTAATTATGCGTTAATATGTAAAAATTATTCACTAATTCCATTTTTTTTTTCGGGAAACGCTCTAAAGCTAGTAAAGCAAACAGGGGTATGCTATCCTATAATCATACAAGTGGATCGCGATCATTTCTAATAGCAATGTCGCTTATGGTGAGAAGTTGTTAATTTAGTAATGTTATGGATGATTGCTTCTTCTTGTTTTCGAATATTACTTTATCTAGTTCGTCATTTTGTTTTCTTTTCAAACCTAACAGGCAAATGATGATGGACATATAGATTTTCTTGAATTTTATAAGAAATCACACAAGTCCAAGAAGACGGGAGACTGGATTGACCCCAAATGTGGTGAGCTACATGTGAGTATTGAATGTTGAAACCAATTGTGTTGTATATCAATTAATAAAATTGTTTTAAATTCCTTCTGCCAAATACTTAATTGTTTTTTTGCCATGACAGGATGAAATTGTGAATCTACAAGTGGTAGCCACTGATGCGGGATTGCCATTGACCCACGAAGAACTATTAAGGCAAGTGCTCGGGCCAAAAAAAAATTACTTGCGTGGATTTGGGATAGGCCCACAACCCTCTTCCATAGCTTATAGTGTGGCACGAGCTCGTGATAAACATATGGAGTCAATGAGAGCGGAACTAGAGGTTTTTCGTGAGAAGCATCAACGAGGAGTTGCTCAAGGAGAAAGAGGAGTGCCAAAGAGATCGTGAGGAAATTATAAGGGAAGAGAGGAGATGACAAAACAAGTTGAAAAAAAAAAAAAAAAAAGCACGGAAGGCACAACAAGTACAACTCAATCATCTGAACGACATGGTGTAACGGTTGACAACCCTCTTACAGGGTTCGGATGGTCATCCTATTATTCGATAAGAAGAATTTTATTGATAAGCTACTACAAGTTCTAAAAAAATATGGATCATATTGACATTATTGTGTACAATGAATATAGAATTGTTTTCTAAAGTTCCTATGCAAACCTATTAGAACGTTGATAATGGGGATGGTTTTTTTTTTGTTTTCTGTGCTTCGAATAGGTTTTGAGGCATAGTGTGAGTAGACTTTGCAACAGACGACCTGGTGTTTTGATACATTACGCAAAGGACTTCATTTTGATTTCCATAAGGTAACTACATGATTTCAATGAAATACTAAGTTTCCCAGAATTGAGTACGATGAGCTCATGAATATGAGGGCAGTTAATAAATTAGGAGCCCCAACCAATTAAATGTCATTTCAGATTTCAGACTAACTGAATAAACCAAGTGGACTTGGAATGAGAGATACATGAATGGAGCGAAAATTTTATCATCAAGGGTACCTAAAACCCAACAATTATCAACCCCTCTCATAAAGGGCAAACAATGTTTCCATGTAGGGTTATAAACAGATTAAATTGTTATCTGTTCAATGCATGTCTAATCATTTTCTTTATCTACTATAGAAAAATAAGATATGTAAGATTGTTGGGGAAAATGTGAAGAAGTTAAAAGTAGTCCATTATTCCTGATATATTCCAAAAGAAATTAATAGCCAAACTCTAATACATGCATGATTCTGTGTAATCAAGACAAATCAATATGGACATATATGTATCTGTCACGACCCAAACCCGCCCCTATACGTTTAGCGCCGTAACCGGCCAGTAATCCATGGATTACCTACGGCCTCTGAAGACATTAACAAATTTAAGGGGCTGCGGAAGCAATACTGAAAGACAAGCAAGGTCCAATGAGCTGTGACGACGTACATGGGACTGAAAATTTAAAACTTATTTATATACATAGACATGCTAGTCAGATACGTTAAATATGTACAAGTATTTACATAAAGTATATCCAAGATCCAACATTACAAGACACAAACATAAACATTGACTAGCATGAAACAAAACAGCCTCAGCGTTAGACTTTGACCGGAACCTCCTCGGGAGGCACAATAGTTGGCTGACAAAAAGGGAACAGGAGGCCCTCAACTCTGGCCCTGGTCATGTGCCGGCTCACCTACATATATATAATAAACTGTGAGCGAAAGCCCAGTGAATAATAAACAGAGTAAAGGGGTTTCAATGAATGAGTCCATACAGATTTCAGAAATCAATTCATATCGTATCAAAACCATGCTTGATCAGATTGAAATTACAACTCAGCTTTTTCAAATTCATACTTGATCCGATCATATATAGGCAGAAATCATGAGTCATAGTTACATTTACGTGATACATCCATTAGCAAAACTAGACGCGCAATGCGTAAGGTTATGAATAACCTCCTTAGCTCCGGTGAAGGAGCCTCCGGATCCGGGTAACTGGACAGCTAAGCCCCCATGGCGGGCCTCCGGTACGGGCTATAGTGCACAAACTGGACGCATAAGCGTAGCTTACAACTAACTTTGTTCCACAAAGGAACCTTGTTCCACAAAGGAACCTTCCGCTACCGGGTCACGGCTGTAAATCTCACTTGGTACTAAGGATGTCACGAATACATGTCGGAAATCGGACAATCATTCATTGTACATAACATATCATTTCAGAAAAAGATCTCATTTTCATCACACAGAAAATAAGTACAGTTGAACATATCTTTACAATGTTATTACTCACAGTGGGCGTTGAAACCGATAGGTGGAGCCAAATGGTCAAACAGAATGCGGCACACGACCTACATAACACATAACGGATACACACTTGAAATACGCATTTCTAATTGTACAAAACTCACACCAATGATTCTAAGTGTGTACCTAACCTCTTATCCTTATTAAGGAGCCTTAAATATGGCCTAGGGATGCCTAGGATGGAATGTGGATGCAAAAATGCCTTAGAAAACATTTTTCAAAAGTTGCTGAAAACAGGGGTCTCGCTCGAGCGAGCCTTCCTTCGCTCGATCGAGCCTACAAAATCAAAGGGTTCGCTCGAGCGAGTAATCCTTCGCTCGAGCGATCTGCAAAGATGAAAAAGTACTGGTTGTTGATTTTTTCCGCTCGATGCTCGCTCGAGCGAGTTCCTGGACAAAGGTGGTCGCTCGAGCGAGGAAGCCAAATTCTGGAATTTCCAGATTTGCCTTCCAAGTTCGAACCAAGCATTCACCAACCCAAAACTCAACCTCTTGGGCCCAAATTCTGGAAAAACACTTTAAACTCATAGTATATCAAGTTTCAAAAGCCAATTTGTAAATTCAAGGGTCAAGAGTGAGTCAATTAGAACACCACATCCATAAATTTTCAAGAACAAAGTTTAAACCAACATGCAAGAACTCAAATGAATTTCAAAGCTCCAAACCATGATCAAATGGTCAATTTGGTGGAAAAACATGATGAATACATGGATGATACTTAGGAAATGAACATGCATGTAAATTTTCATGGAGAACAACTTCAAAATCTAAGAACAAGTGCATGCATGTATGAGCTAAGTTCTAATTCAACATATTAAACCATAACTTGGTTCAAAGCTTCAAAATTAACATGGATTATGCAAGACACAACTCAAGATCAACATTAAGGAGAGGAATTCACTACCTTAGGTTCCCAATTCCAAGTCTAGAGGTACAAAGTTGCTATAAACCTTCAAATCTCCAAGTGTCTAGCCAAGATTCTTGTTGAACTCAAGTTTTTCCTACTCTCTCTCCCTCAATCGGTTTGGAACAAGGGAATGGCTGAGGGGAATGTTTTGTTTGAGTGTAAATAGCTCAATACAAGTTGCCTACATGATCCACTAACAATGGCATATTGGTAATTAAACTAGATTCATTATTAAAACGTTAATTAATCAGATTTAAACATTCCAAATCGAATTTTAATTGGACCTACCATAAATTCACATAAAATCTAACTAGTCTAAAGCTAAAGCACTAATCAATTTCGGAATCGGGTGCCGATAAGGCTTCCAATTTGCGAATTAAAGTTAAAACACGAACAGATATTTCAACACCGAACAGATAGGAACACATAATTCATGCAATGCACATGCAAATTAATTCCAGATTTCCTCTTAATTATTATTAGGCATAATTAAGTTCCAATTAGCGTTAATCAGGGTCGGGGTTATTACAGTCTTCCCCCCTTAAAAGAGTTTGGTCCCCAAACTCAAGTTACCTTCATTCGGAGTCAACATTGGGTCTAAAGGGAACAATTCCGGATATCTCTTCTTCATGTCTTCCTCGGTTTCCCAAGTTGCGTAGGTCCCTCCATGATTTTGCCAATCCACCTTAACCAACGGTATTGTTTTGTTCCTCAACCTTTTAACCCTTCGATTCACAATCTGGATAGGCCTTTCTTCATAGGTGTAGTCATCTTTCAAAAGTACATGTGTTGGCTCGATGACGTGGAGTGGATCTCTCAAATATTCCCGAAGCATCGATACATGAAAGACATTGTGCATATGTTCCATCACTGGAGGTAAGGCTATTCGGTAGGACACCGGATTGATCTTTTCGAGAACTTCATAAGGTCCAATATACCTCGGAGCCAATTTTCCTTTAACACCAAATCGGGTTTGACCCTTCATCGGGGTTACTTTGATGAACACATGGTCCCCCGCTTCGTATTCCCTTTCTCTTCTTCGAACATCGGCATAGCTTTTCTGCCTACTTTGTGCAGTTTTCAAACGTTGCTGTATCAGTTTTACCTTCTCGGTTGTTTCCTGTACAAGCTCCGGCCCAACAAAGGTCTGTCACCTACTTCAGCCCAGCATATTGGAGATCTACACTTTCTTCCATACAAAGCTTCGTAAGGAGCCATTCCAATACTTGAGTGGTAACTGTTGTTATACACAACTCAGCTAATGGCAATAGGTTCCCAATTTCCCTGGAAGTCTAACACACACATTCTGAGCCATATCCTCCAGAGTTGGTTTGTTCGTTCAGTTGGCCATCGGTCTGGGGTGGTAAGCACTGCTCAGTCTCAATTCTGTTCCCAAAGCCTGTTGCAGACTCTGCCAAATCTTGATACAAACTTTGAATCCCTGTCAGACACAATAGACACTTGGCACTCCATGCAATCTCACAATTTCAATCATATAGATGTTGGCCAATTTTCAGCATTATAAAAGTTTTTGACAGGCAGAAATGTGCAGACTTAGTTAAACGGTCAACTATAACCCAAATAGAGCCATACCTCGAGAAGAACGAGGTAATCCCACAATGAAGTCCATGGTGATGTGCTCCCATTTCCATTCTGGTATTGGGAGTGGTTGTAGCAAACGGCAGGTCGTTGATGTTCAGCTTTAAACCTGTTGGCAGTGTAGACATCTAGCCACAAAGTCTGCAATACTCTCTTCATTCCAGGCACCAAAAATTTTGTTTCAAATTGTAGTACATCTTGTTTTCTCGGATGCATAGCAAATTTACTACTGTGAGCTTCGGTTATAACAGTTTCCTCAAATCATAGCAATCAGGCACACAAAGACGGTTCTGAAATTTCAACACACCATTTTCAAACACAAATTCGGGCCTCGTTTCGAATCCAACTCCTCTATAATCTTTTTCAAATGTTCATCTTCACATTGTTTCTGTTTAATCTCATCAAGAATAGTAGGTTGAGCAGAGATAAGCAGATACAATCCATCTTGTTCAAGGTCAGTTGACAAGTCCTTTCGGCTGGACAACAAACACGACACAGTTGCACCGGATTTTCGGCTCAAGGCATCTGCCACAGTATTAGCCTTCCCCGGATGGTAAAAGATTTGCAAGTCATAATCCTTGATTAGTTCTAACCAGCGTCTCTTCTCATATTCAATTCCTTTGAGTGAAGAAATACTTCAAGCTTTTATGGTCGGTGTACACTTCGCAAGTTACCCCATACAAATAGTGACGCCATATCTTTAGAGCAAATACCACAGTCGCCAATTCGAGATTATGTGTTGGTAATTCTTTTCATGAGTCGGAAGTTGTCTGGAAGCATAGGCAATCACCTTCCCATTTTTGCATCAGCACACACCCCAAGCCTTATAAGAAGCATCACTGTACACTTGAAACCCATCAGTACCATTTGGCAAGTTAAGATGGTGCAGTCACCAACCTGGTTTTTTAAACTCTTGGAAGGCTGCCTCTCGTTGATCCATTCCAGTCAAATGGCATGTTTTTCTGAGTTAACTGAGTCAAATGGCAAGGCAAGCTTGAGAAGTCTTTTCACAAATCTCCGGTAGTAGCCTGCAAGTCCCAGAAAACTTCGTACTTTCTGTCACATTGTAGGTCTCGGCCAAATCCACAACAGCCTCAATTTTCTGAGGGTCCACAGATACACCATTTTGTCGATGACATGGCCCAGAAATGCCACAACTGTCAAGCCAGAATTCGCACTTAGACAATTTAGCGTACAACTTTTTTTCTCTCTCAATATCTGCAAGGCGGTTCTCAGATGATTCTCATGTTCCTCCCTGTCTTTAGAATATATCAGAATATCATCAATAAATACAACAACAAAATCATCCAGATATGATTTAAATACCCTATTCATAAGATCCATGAAAGCAGCAGGTGCATTGTCATCCCAAACGGCATTACAAGAATTCATAATGTCCATATCTAGTCCGGAATGCAGTTTTCTCATGTCTTCGGCTCTAACCTTTAACTGATGATACCCAGACCTGAGGTCAATCTTTGAAAACACTTGGGCACCCTGAAGTTGGTCAATAAGTCATCTATTCGGGGCAAAGGATATTTGTTTTTGATAGTCACTTTGTTCAATTCCGGTAGTCTATACACAATCTCAAAGACCCATCCTTCTTTTAACAAATAACACTGGAGCACCCCAAGGTGAAGTACTCGGACGGATAAAGTTCTTGTCTAACAGCTCCTGAAGTTGGGTTTTCAATTCTTTCAATTCAGAAATAGACATTCTATAGGGAGTTGGAAATAGGTTTGTCCCCGGAAACACCTCAACAGTAAATTCAATTCTCGTCTACTAAGTCCCCCGGTAAATCAGTTGGAAACACATCAGGAAAGTCACAAACTGTCACGCCCCAAACCGCCCCTAAAGTTTGGGCATGACCACTTCGGAAATGGACATAAAACCTGATGTATATAATGTATGGGGCCTGAACGGAAGCATTTACTATAATAAGATAACATACATGATAACATCCATCGAGCTAATACTAAACATGCCAGGATCACATATACATGCTCAACCTCCCTTTACAGAGTATATAACCAAATAGCGGGAAATAAAGAGATCATATATATACATTTAAACATTAGGTAAACAATTAAAGTGCAAAAGTGCAAGCCAAAATCTCAACAAAACTTCACAGAAATGTATGGCTTGGTTGGGTGCCTGGACACACAAAGGTTGACAAAGAAACCGGGCGTCATGGGCTAGGACTGACTACCTGGTCGGTTACCTACAGAAACAGACATAACAGAGAGTGAGCCAGGCTCAGTGAATAGTAATACGTAAATCAAACAATGCTTAACTTGAACATAATATTAAAGCGTATGAAAATGCAGAGTTCACATGGTTAGCCTGATTCTGTATTCATTTCATAATGGCCTTAGGCCCAGTCTTGAACATAAAAGCTTGAAACATCACATCTTAAATCATAATGGCCTGAAGCCCGTGAATAGAGTGGCATAATGCCCTTGAACCACATGGCATGAAAGCCCTTGAAACGTGTGACATGAAAACTCTTGAAACATATGGCATGAAAGCCCTTGAAACGTATGACATGAAAGCCCTTGAAACATGGTGGCACGAGGCCTTTGAAACATGTGGCACAAAGCCCTTGTAATTGGTGGCACGAGGCCCTTGTAACTTGTTAGCATTAAAGCCCTTGAAAGTGGCATAAAGCCCTTGTAATGGCATAAAGCCCTTGAAATGGCATAAGCCCTTGTAATCATATTGGCATTAAAGCCCTTGAAAATGGCATAAGCCCTTGTAATGGCATAAAGCCCTTGAAATGGCATAAGCCCTTGTAATCATATTGGCATTAAAGCCCTTGAAACATACTTATACTTGTAACATATACTTGAAACATACTTGAAATATCCTTAAACTTGTAATATACTTGAAACAATACTTGAAATATACTTGAGGCCATACTTAAACCATACTGGAAACATACTTGAATTTATAACATACATGAACTTGTAACATGTGTATACTTGTAACATATTTAGACTTGTAACATACATAGACTTATAGCATACTTGGACTCGTAGCATACATGAACTTATAGAATACTTGAACTTGTAACATATTAAACTTGTATATACTTGAACTTGTAAACTTACTTAAACTTGTGCATGCTTGAACTTGTCACATATATAACTTGTAACATTCTTGACTTATAACATACGTAATCTTGTAACAGACTTGAACTTCAAACATACGTAAACTTGTAAGCATTCATTAAATCACAACGTAACATGTCAGAAAATAGAGCCTTTCTTGTCATATTATGTCATTATTGTGCGCCTAACAAAATAGAATAATTCATATTCTTATGTGGTCACATGATGATGTTAAACTTTTGCATTCATGTGTAACACAACAAAATTGCTTCAGATTCATATGGATTCAGCTAGTTTTCCAATTATTCTGATTCTTCGAAGATGAACATCAGTTCTACTTATCCTTTAATAAATCACATAGTATGCTTATAAACGACAAAGGGTTAATATTTGTCATTAACAGAACAAAGGATTCCAAAATCATACTGACGTACGCGAATCTTTCAGCGTTCATGTCAGTTCATGTTGATTTCCAATTGTCATAAATGTTCGTATAACACTTACAAAGAATAGAGCATTAGTAACAATAATTATCAACAATAGATAATATATACATTTTTGTACTACTACTCACAGTGGTAGGTCTCTGATAGCGGTGGAACGATGTCCTCATTTGACCTACAAACATAATGCACATAGCAGATTATGAGAATAAAACTAATCTCTTTTATTCCTTACTCAAGAACTATGGTGGTTCTAAGTTCATTAGTCCTCCATAGATTATCATAAAAATAGGAGGAATCGATAGGAGAAAGGTTCAGGCAAAGAAATGGTACAAATTCAGTAAACAGAAAGTGAACAGTCGTCACTAAGTTGAGCATAACTATTTCTGTATTTATAATTTTGGAGTGAGACTACCGCCATTGGAAACTAGACTTCTGGGGCTTGATTTTAGGCTCAAGAATCACTCAAAACGGAGTTCGGATGCAAAAGATATGCCTGTTCAAAGTTACTCGATCTATGCTGAAACAAGGGTGGCCGCTCGAGCGCCCACTTTGGCCGCTCGAGCGCCCAAAAACAGAATGCAAACCTATTTTTTTCCTCTTCTCCGTACGTGCGGCAATGGCCTCCGCACGTGCGGCCTGGGCTCTTTGACAGTCCGAAAATCATACAAAACCCATGTTTTTGGAGAGCAACAATAAGGTTCAAAGTAGGTCTTTTGATTACTAAACTATGGTTCAAATTCATGTATTTAGAAGGCATAAATACACAACAATCTAGATCTTAACTTCACAACTCAATTTGATTCATCAAAACCTTAAACTCATAACTACTTTAAACTTAAACTCACATATGTAGATATATATATCCATATAGCCATATATTCTATATTCTATACTTGGATTCAAACATGATAAATCAAGGAACAAAATAATCAAATGATAGATTGATCTATCAATTTTTCATCATAAACACACAAAATTTCCCTTACAACTCTAAGACATGCAACATCAAGGAATTCTTACCCAAATAGAGGAAGAGGGTTGAGTTAAGGGAATTACACTTACCTTAAACTTCAATTTCTCTCAAACCCTCTAATTGATCCCAAATTACCTCCTTGTTGAGCTTGGCCTTTGTTCCCTCTTTCTCTTCTTTCGTTTTTTTTTCTTCTCCAGGAGATATTTTGAGTTTTGATCAAGCTCAAGAAGACTTGGTTTGATATAGGTTTATATATAAAAGCATATAAGACAAAATCCAATCGTTTAATCATCCCGAAATTGAAATTTCGTAACCATGCTTAATATTACTTAAAAATTATGCTGATCACAGGTATATAATCAATTTCAGAAAATTAAGTTCCTAAGGCGTCCAATTTCTGATTACAACTTCTTAATTGTGACAGATATTTCCTTAGTGAACAGATATGAATCACTTTTCATAAGTTTGATTTAATTAAACCTCATTACACATGAAATTGCATAGAAAGTAAGTAAATGCACAGAATAAAGGATCGAAAATATACCAGAGACAAATATGAGGGTCGGGTTATTACACAAACAACGGGGATTGTTTCTACAGTAACATTAGCAGATGATGTGGTCAATATACAACACAGATAACCCCTACAACCCTTCCTAAGTAGTTTTACAGCTTTCATAGACGAAATTAAATATGGGAAGGAACTACCCCATTCCCTCTAAAGGTAAATTCAGGCATACCCGGCGGTCTAAACACAACAGTTTTGTTTGCACAATCAATGGTAGCGCAGTATTTAGTCAACCAATCCATCCCCAAAATACAGTCAAAATGATGAATGTCCAAAGGTAATAAATCCACATACAATATCATATCACCAACCACAACATCACAAGCCGGATAAACATGAGTGCACATCATAGAATCCCCAGAAGGTGTAGATTCAGATAATACACATGTCAAATGTTCTAGTGGCCTAGTCAATTTTCAAGAAAAAGCATGTGACACAAAAGAATGCGTGGAGCCATAATCTATTAATACGCATGCATTTTGAGAACATACAGAAAGTGTACCTGACACCACAGTATAGGTGTTCGGTACGTTCTCGGGCACTAAGGCAAATACTCGGCCTTGTCTCAAAGGTTCATTTCCTGCATTGGCTTTGGCATTGGTTTTGACCACTGAAGCGGATCCCGCTGAACTTGCTGCAGGACGGCTAGTAATCTCAGATCTGAGTGGACAATCTCTCATCATATGACCCGGCTGGTTACATTGGAAACATACACCAGATGCTCGGCGGCACACACCCTGTGCCTGTTGCCACATTCAGAACAGACTGGAGGAGGCCCACTACTCTGACTTGAGTTGCTCCAAGTCCCTGTATGTTGCTTCTTATTGCTAAAGAACCGGCCTTTCTTAAAACCAAACCCAGATCTTTTTCCTCTCCACTCATTTGCTGCAGGTGCTGGGGCTTTGCTTTGTCTCATGGCAGCTAAAGTAGCCTCTGCTATTAGGGCTCTGTCTAGGACTTCCACATAAGTAGGCAATTTCAAGACGCCCACTCAGTCAAACACATCAAGATTCAATCCCCTTCAAACTTTCGGGCTTTCTTATAGTCTGTGTCCACCATGTGTGGAGCAAATCGTGCTAATTCAGTAAACTTAGCTTCGTATTCTGCCACTGCCATTCTTCCCTATTTAAGTTCCTGGAATTCTGACACTTTTCGATCTCTGAAACATTGAGGAAAATACTTATCGTAGAAAATGGCATTAAACTGTACCCATGTCATATTCTTATTGTTGTTTCGGATTAACAGCCACCACCTGCGGGCTTCATCTTTCAAAGTGTAGGTAGCTAGTAGGACTTTCTGAGTTTCAGAACAAGGGAACACCTCATACAATTTCTCCATTTCCAGCAACCACGTCTCAGCTTTCAAGGGTTCAATCCCACCATAAAACATTGGCGGTTTCATTTTCAAGAATTTTTGTGTCAGATTTATGATGTCATGTTGTCTGCCTCAGCTTGTACCGGTGGAGGCGGAGGGGGTAAGGTTGTTGTAGCTGCTGTGTTAAAGTCACAGTCAATGCTGCTAACATCTGTTCCATACGGCCCATACGAGCCTCTGAAGATTCACCTTCACCACTTCCCCTTGAATTCTCCATCTTACAATACAAACATCAGAGGATATTAAGCATAGGCATAATCTTATTCATTTCCTTCAATTCATTTAATCAAATGTACTACAATGTTAATATTCAGTTGTTTTACCACACACTCACACATGCAAATGGAATGCCCCTAACTCTTACTAGGACATCCTAAGCTCATAAGGACCTGTGTGTGCGGTATAACTCGTGCTCTGATACCACTCTGTCACGACCCAAACCCGCCCCTATAGGTTTAGCGCCGTAACCGGCCAGTAATCCATGGATTACCTACGGCCTCTGAAGACATTAACAAATTTAAGGGGTTGCGGAAGCAATACTGAAAGACAAGCAAGGTCCAATGAGCTGTGACGACGTACATGGGATTGAAAATTTAAAACTTATTTATATACATAGACATGCTAGTCAGATACGTTAAAATATGTACAAGGTATTTACATAAAGTATATCCCAAGATCCAACATTACAAGACACAAACATAAACATTGACTAGCATGAAACAAAACAGCCTCAGCGTTAGACTTTGACCGGAACCTCCTCGGGAGGCACAATAGTTGGCTGACAAAAAGGGAACAAGAGGCCCTCAACTCTGGCCCTGGTCATGTGCCGGCTCACCTATATATTATATAATAAACTGTGAGCGAAAGCCCAGTGAATAATAAACAGAGTAAAGGGGTTTCAATGAATGAGTCCATACAGATTTCAGAAATCAATTCATATCGTATCATCAAACCATGCTTGATCAGATTGAAATTACAACTCAGTTTTTTTTTCAAATTCATACTTGATCTGATCATATATAGGCAGAAATCATGAGTCATAGTTACATTACGTGATACATCCATTAGCAAAACTAGACGCGCAATGCGTAAGATTATGAATAACCTCCTTAGCTCCAGTGAAGGAGCCTCCGGATCCGGTAACTGGACAGCTAAGCCCCCATGGCGGGCCTCCGGTACGGGCTATAGTGCACAAACTGGACGCATAAGCGTAGCTTACAACTAACTTTGTTCCACAAAGGAACCTTCCGCTACCGGGTCACGGCTGTAAATCTCACTTGGTACTAAGGATGTCACGAATACATGTCGGAAATCGGACAATCATTCATTGTACATACCATATCATTTCAGAAAACAAATCTCATTTTCATCACACAGAAAATAAGTACAGTTGAACATATTTTTACAATGTTATTACTCACAGTGGGCATTGAAACCGATAGGTGGAGCCAAATGGTCAAACAGAATGCGGCACACGACCTACATAACACATAACGGATACACACTTGAAATACGCATTTCTAATTGTACAAAACTCATACCAATGATTCTAAGTGTGTACCTAACCTCTTATCCTTATTAAGGAGCCTTAAATATGGCCTAAGGATGCCTAGGATGGAATGTGGATGCAAAAATGCCTTAGAAAACATTTTTCAAAAGTCGATGAAAACAGGGGTCTCGCTCGAGCGAGCCTTTCTTCGCTCGATCGAGCCTACAAAATCAAAGGGTTCGCTTGAGCGAGTAATCCTTCGCTCGAGCGATCTGCAAAGATGAAAAAGTACTGGTTGTTGATTTTTTCCGCTCAATGCTCGCTCGAGCGAGTTCCTGGACAAAGGTGGTCGCTCGAGCGAGGAATCCTTCGCTCGAGCGAAGAAGCCAAATTCTGAAATTTCCAGATTTGCCTTCCAAGTTCGAACCAAGCATTCACCAACCCAAAACTCAACCTCTTGGGCCCAAATTCTGGAAAAATACTTTAAACTCATAGTATATCAAGTTTCAAAAGCCAATTTGTAAGTTCAAGGGTCAAGAGTGAGTTAACTAGAACACCACATCCATAAATTTTCAAGAACAAAGTTTAAACCAACATGCAAGAACTCAAATGAATTTCAAAGCTCCAAACCATGATCAAATGGTCAATTTGGTAGAAAAACATGATGAATACATGGATGATACTTAGGAAATGAACATGCATGTAAATTTTCATGGAGAACAACTTCAAAATCTAAGAACAAGTGCATGCATGTATGAACTAAGTTCTAATTCAACATATTAAACCATAACTTGGTTCAAAGCTTCAGAATTAACATGGATTATGCAAGACACAACTCAAGATCAACATTAAGGAGAGGAATTCACTACCTTAGGTTCCAATTCCAAGTCTAGAGGTACAATAGTTGCTATAAACCTTCAAATCTCCAAGTGTCTAGCCAAGATTCTTGTTGAACTTCAAGTTTTCCTACTCTCTCTCCCTCAATCGGTTTGGAACAAGGAATGGCTGAGGGAATGTTTTGTTTGAGTGTAAATAGCTCAATACAAGTTGCCTACATGATCCACTAACAATGGCATATTGGTAATTAAACTAGATTCATTATTAAAACGTTAATTAATCAGATTTAAACATTCCAAATTGAATTTTAATTGGACCTACCATAAATTCACATAAAATCTAACTAGTCTAAAGCACTAATCAATTTCGGAATCGGGTGCCGATAAGGCTTCCAATTTGCGAATTAAAGTTAAAACACGAAACAGATATTTCAACACCGAACAGACAGGAACACATAATTCATGCAATGCACATGCAAATTAATTCCAGATTTCCTCTTAATTATTATTAGGCATAATTAAGTTCCAATTAGCGTTAATCAGGGTCGAGGTTATTACAGTATCTGTAGACAGTTTAATACATTGTAATTATGCAATGTTCTTATATTCAATCTGTAATTAAACCCTAATGGCCTTAATGGCCTTGGATCAAATCAGATTTGCTTTTTGAATTACCACTCTCCTAGCCCTACAATAATGAAGGTCACTACCCAATGTTGGCTCAACCAATTTGTGGTGCTGAGAGGGCTCCACAGGGTACAGACCTAACAAAGACAAAATGGCGGCCACTAATACGAACCCACATCTTTACTCTTGACAACATGAGCATTTACCGGAGCATCAACGAAATGGCTTGTTTGGGCCTATGACATATTAATTAAAAATCCCAAATGTAGAAACTAGAGGATAAAAATGAAGCCTGCTTTGATCAAATTATTTGAGAAATACAAGTTTATTGGGGAGAAGATTTGATAATTTTCAATACTTGATTAAAAATCCCAAATGTAGCAGCATGATTTGCTGGCTGAAATTCCTTAGTGTATAGTTATGCAATTCCTTAGGCCTTTGAGGACCGAAAATTACAATCAGCCCCTGAACAACTCTATGGATGGCACGAGTAGCTTCCTCGTGTCAAATAGGACATGTGGGAACAGACGGGACGTAATTAGCACGAGTACGTTGGGAGTTGGCGTGAAAAACACCATAAACTTAGCCGGAAAAGGCCTTTAAGGGCTGAAAATTAAAAGCAGCCCCCGAACCACTATATGGATGGCACGAGTAGCTTCCTTGTGTCCAATAAGACTTGTGGGGATAGACGGGATGCAATTAGCATGCGTACGTTGAGAGTTGGCATGAAAAACGCTATAAACTTAGCCGAAAAAAGCCTTTGAGGGCCGAAAATTAAAAGCAGCCCCTGAACCACTCTATAGATGGCACGAGTAGCTTCCTTGTGTCAATTGGGACTTGTGGGGACAGACGAGACGTAATTAGCACGCGTACGTTGGAAGTTGGCATGAAAAATGCCATAAACTTAGCCGAAAAAGGTCTGTGAGGGTCAAAAATTAAAAGCAGCCCCCAAAAAATTACAGGTTGTGGAAAAATATATTAAAATGAAAAAAATAAATAAAAAATAAAACGATGCTTTTGGCGACGAAACAATTGGTAGCCAAAAATAGAGTTAAATATTTTTAGGGACTAAAAAGTTAGTAGCGAAAAAAGAATTAAATCTTTTGGCGACTATTTAGTAGCCAAAAAAGAATTGAAAATAGTTTAAACGACAAATTATCTAAAAAGAAAAACACTTTTGCCAACTAAAAAATTAGTCGCCAAAAAGATCATAATTATATCATAGGCGACAAAACATTTGGTAGCTAAAAAAAATTAAACTTTCGCCGCCTAAAATTTAGTAGCTAATTCACTAATTGAACTTTCCGCGACTAAACATTTAGTAGCTAAAACAGAACTATTGGTGACTAAAAAGTTGGTCACCATAGATATTTGAAGGTTTGGCGACAAAAAATTTAATAGCTAAAAATATGATTTAAATTAAATTAGTATCCTTTCGGTGACTAATAATTTAATCATCAAAAGTACAATTTCTTGCAGTGAGTCCTCCGACCCTTTAAATGTCTTCCGCATTTTTTGTCTGTTTAATACGACAAATTACAAAAGTTAATAAATAACAAACTTATCTTAAAAGAATATTTTTAACTTTTAAAAAGTGAAAAGTGTTTTCCAAAATATTATTAATGCCATTACCCCCATAATCACCACTGTCATCATACCACCTCTACCCTATCACGGAAAACATTTTATGAAAAAAAAAAAAATCACAAAAAATGCTTGTCACCAAAAATAAATGGAGGATTAGTATGTATTAGTAGTCCAGTGTACGCCAAAAATTTCTGCCTTCCTTGCTAGCTCAAATAAAAAAACAAAAATGCTTGGGACCTCTAATTTAGAGGTATCACTAGTGATGTGGCAGGGGTCCCCACTGCCACAACCAATCATGTGTCTTGATTTTTTTTAATTTTTTTAATTTTTCCTTTTCCACCTCATTAGAGGTGGGTTTAGAGATGCCTTTTTAGAGGTCTCTAGCATTGTTGATAAAAAAATCATACATCACCGAAACTAGAGAAAACAGACTCAGCACTCTCAATTCATATTACAAAAGACATGTCATAGAATCATACAGTACGTTGCCACAAAAAGCAAAACAAAAGTTTGTAGCGACGTAGATAGCGTGTGGCCCTCCCCTGTGGCTGTAACACTACCTGCAGCTAAATACAAACCATTTATCCATCAAATTAGTCTCAAACTTAAGCATATCCCACCATTACTGATGCTATACATAATTCGATTTTTTACTTAATTTTCACTCCACGATACAAAGAATAATGTTATATGTATTCATTAATATACACACTAGTTTACTAATAGATGATGTGACATTATTTGTATGATTTTGAATATTTGTAACTTGTATAATAAATGTGGTCAATAATAATATCATAACACTAGTTGGTAAACTAGTATGTATAATAATTAGTGCATGTAACACCACCGTGATACAAAATAATGAGACTCGCATCAATAAATGCAC
This sequence comes from Camellia japonica, assembly GCA_030407325.1. NCBI lineage: Eukaryota > Viridiplantae > Streptophyta > Magnoliopsida > Ericales > Theaceae > Camellia > Camellia japonica. The sequence goes on from JAPPVO010000036.1 coordinate 1,419,001, forward strand.
ACGAAACCCATTCATTTATATTTAAGAGATAAGAAATAAGATTATATATACATTTTTCTCATACAAAAAACTCACTTTCATGATTTTTTTAATTTGACCTATCTATCTTCATTTTATAATGCATTAATTAAGGGTAAATTCGTCATTTTACACGAAAACAAAACCAAAAAGTAAAAAGGCTGCCAAGGCAGGCCTATGTTACAAATTATTTTTTTATTTTTTTAGAACTCAAAAAGTCGTGAATATATAGGCCTTGTTTGGGAAGTGTCTATTTTAGCAGGCTATTTGGCTTTTTGATTATTTTAGTAGGTTATTTTATTTTTGTGTTTGGGAAGATGAGATAATTTTTTAGTTGAGTTGTTGTATTGAAAAGTGTGTTGAAATGATGTTTGAATGTAAAATGACAAATTTATCCCTGAATTATAATTTTTTAAAATGATGTGAAGGGATAAAATCGTAATTTAGCCGACATTGTTGACTTTTCCGGCTGTGACAGTGTAGGCTGCGCCTACTCTGTCCAGCGCAGTGCCTATTTTTTTTTTTTTTTTTATTTGAAAAAGTTGCAAACAGTGGTGCTTTTAGGCTATTTTCTGAAAATGGGCTACAATAGCCTCATTTGAGGCTTCCCAAACAGCGCCATAAAATAAGCTAAATTTTTTTAGCATTCAACTGGTTTGCTTCTAATTTTCAAAAAATTTTAGTTTTTATTTTTCGTATTCTAATGTTTTCAATGAATTTTTTTTAATATTTTAAATAATTTTTTAAAATTTTTAAACACACCTAACATAAATATACCTAAAAAATATAATATTTGTGAAAAAATCTTTAAAAAATACACTAAATACCAAAAAATAAAAAAAAAAATGAAAATTCAATACATTTTTTACATTTTTATATATTTATTAATTTTTTAAAATATTTTTTCACAAATATTTTCCTATTTAGATATATTTAAATAAAGTGCGTTTAAAAAGATCAAAAAATTATTTAAAATTTTAAAAATATTGACTAAAAACAAAAAAATACGAAAAACAAAAAATTCAATTTTCAGAAAATTAAAACCAAACATACTAATTAATATTTTGTATTTTAACTATTATTCTAAAGAAAATATTAATTACAATATCATTTTTTGCCGTATTTTCTCAATTGTAGATATATCTGTAAATGTGAGTTTCATCATCTCGAGTCTAGGACCCAAAAAAAAAAAAATTGAAATTATTTACAACATTGCTCATAGTATAATTTGTTAGCCAACTCCAAAAGGGTGCATTGTTTGTTGGTTAAACTTACCACATTCTCTGGTAGAATTGACAGTGGTGGAGCAAAGACAAAGCATTCCTTTGGTCTCGACATCAAACCCACACGTCCCACCAGACTTTGAACACTGGTCACAGCCAGTATCAGGAACACTGTAGGACAACTTCATCCCATACAACCAATCCAACGGTCCAACACCTTTCAGAGCATCCACATTATACATACTAGTATAATGCGAACAGTCCAATATATCCATGGTCATATACTTGACAGTGTTATACCCCGTAAAACAACACGGAGGCGTAGTGTTGGACAAGAGGTGGAAGAGACGAAACGCAGTGCAGGCACCGTAGAGCTCGTCGCAGGAGTGGCCAGAGAAGTTGAAGCAGAGAGACTTGTAGTGGTTGAGCACAGGCGAGTCGATGGAGCAGTTGAGGAGAGCAAAGACGGTGTCGGGAGAGGGGGGAATGAGGGCGTACTGAATCTCCGTCATGACGAAGTCGTGGTGAGGCTGGAGGATGGAGCAAGTGGACATGGCGGGGTCATAGATGATGAGAGAATTTTTGTCGTAGTCGATGGATTGGACTTTGTAGTTGCCGGAGGGGGTTTGGAAGAAGAGGTCGGTGGAGCAGTTGAGCATTTTCGAGAACTGTGGGGCGCCGCAACCGTCGTCGATGCCGAATGGGTACTTGATGGCCATGTTGCCGCAGAAGTTGCGGCAGACGGAGAGACTGAGAGTAGGAAGGAGGAGGAGTAGCAGAGTTAAGTGGTGAAACTTCTTCGTCATTGTTTTTGGTTGGTGGTGGAAAGAGGATCTACTTTTGATCTTCTGATATGTTTTTTTTTTTGGAATGAAGGGGGGAGTTTGCTTTTGGCGCGCCGTTTGATTCTTGGATTTTCAAACAAACAAAGCAAAATGTCCGCAATTTTCTCGCGTTTTACGGTGCTTTTTGACTGTTGGTGGGTTGGACAGGCTGGTGTGGGAGCCAGAAGTTGAAAAAAAGTAAAGTTAAAAACAGAAGTGGGCACCACCATCCATCTGCTTTTGGATCCTCTCTCTCATGACCGAATTCTCTATCCTTTTTTATTTCCATTAAGAAAAATTATATACAATTCTATTTTTAATTTTTTTCCCTTATGTAAAGTAGGGGTGGGCACGGGTCGGTTGCGGCTACGGAACCTCTAATCCGCCATCCGTCCGCTAGATTAGCGGATTGGAGAAAATCAATCCGCATCCGTCCGTCAATCCGGTGGATGTGGATTGAGCGGATTGGCGGTTTGGCGGATGGATGTGAATCGGTTTAGCGGTTTGAAATTTTATAAATTTTCAACATAGTTCAACTTGTGCACTTTCTAAAATAAAAAAAAGTATTACAGTCAATGACTTAAAAAAAATATTACAATTACTGCATGCCTCATCCAAAGAAAGAAAGTTTGAAACTTTAGAATATCACAATCATTGCATGCTTCATCTACATATTACAATCACATCATGTCTCATCCACATAAAGTCTTACAATCTGTGGTTCTTAAAATATAAAAACAATTCAAACTACTAAAACTATGAACAGAGCAATAGTAGAGATTGTATGTCTCTGTATTGTTACATTTATATATGTTTTTGAAAACAAAAACCAACCAGTATATATCATATTTTCTATTTATTACTTTTAGAGTTAGATTTAAAAATCAAAAAATATAGATAAATAATACATTTTTTTTTCAATTCAAAAAATATATTCAAGTTGAAACTTTTTTTCAACAAAATATTTGAACTCTTTTTAATTGAAAACACAAACAAAATATTTAAACAAATTTAAAACACAAAATCTTATAAATTACTAAGGGTGCTCGCGGTTTGGCAGTTCGGTTGCGGCCAAAGGAACTTCAAATCCGCCATCCGTCCGCCAAATTGGCGGATTGGAGAAAATCAATCCGTAACCGTCCGCTCGTCATCACGCATCCGTCCAAAATGCGGCGGATCGGTTCGGTTCCGTCGGTTTTGGCGGATCGATATATCCGCTGCTCACCCCTAGTGTAAAGTATTTTAGACTTACGTGTACTAGATTAGGTCTTTACAGTCCGAGTAAGCTTTTCAAAACCCAAGGTATGTATTGTTGGTTAGGGGATTCAAATATCAATCATCACCCACTAACGTCAAGTTTGGAAACATCTTAAAAAGTTAAAAAGTTATTCAAAAAGTTAAAAGTTATTATTATTTACCAAAAGTCAACAATTACGGCTACACAATTCTCAATTCTAATTTTTCCCTACAAACCAATTTTTACAATTTTTTATTACACATTTTTCCATAAAAAAGTCAAAAAGTTAACCCAAACATTCATATTTTCAACCTCAACTTTTTAGTCTAAAAAGACAAAAAGTGCACTTATTTAGGACACCCCAAACAACCCCTAAATTAATTAGGGGTGAGCATGGTTCAGATTGGATCGGATTGGGTTATTTACGGTTTTTGAAAAATTAGAACCAATCCAATCTATTTAAATCATGGAACCAATCTGAACCAATCCATTTAAACACGGATTGGATCGGTTTAGAACCACGGATTCACATAATTAAATAACAAAAAATATATATATATAACACTTTAATTTCATAGAAATATAAACATAGTGCTATATTAGTTCCACAATAGCAACATGTTTTTCTATAATAGCAACATACTGTTCTAAATTTAAACAACCATAAAAACCGGTTTCACCATAAAAATTTAGACCATTATAAATTAAAACTAAAAACTAACGAACAAGAATAATAAAAAAGATATTATGGTTTAGGTTTTTTATAGAATAAGAGAAGATACTATAAGGGATGATGTATAATAAAAATATAGACTATTTACATACGGTCCGGATCGGTTCCAATCTGGAACCGTGAGGTTCAATCCGGAACCAATCCGTGGACTACGGATTTTTAATTTTTCAATCCGGAACTGAACCACGGATTCAAAAAACCAATCCAAACCTATCGGATTGGACTGGACTGGATCGAATTACGGATTTCACGGATTCTTTGCTCAGCCCTAAGACTAACCATCCTGTGATTTATTTTTTAAATTTAATAATATATAATTAAAATATATAAGAGAGAGAAATAATATGAGTGTGATTAATTAGTTGATCATTGAACTAAAAAACTAGTCTCATTTTTTTATTTGAATAGTATTACTCTCAACTTAAAAGATGAACTGAAAAATGTAAAACCAAAATAAATATTAAAAAAATCACATTATTACCAAACAATAATGGGACGAGCCCCTATTCTTAAAAAACATGAAGTAATAACATATTAGAAACACCAAACAGCAGGGGATGTAGCTCAAACGGTAGAGCGCTCGCTTTGCATGCGAGAGGCACGGGGTTCGATACCCCGCATCTCCATTTTTGGCCGTTCGCTGATTTTCTGTGTTGTGTTACACTTCTGCGACATTGAACTCTCAAAATCAGCTAGCCAAAATTGCAGCTAACAACGATATTGAAGTCAATTTTCCCGCGCAATATTTTTATTTTTCCGCCGTACCTTGTTCATATACACTCCTAATTTTTGTTTGGCTCACTCTGTAGACTACTAGGGTTTGCATCGAATCAGAGTATGGAAGCTCACCAGATCGCTCAGCTGCTGAGCCAAACCCTCAGCCCCGACGGCGACATCGTACGCAGCGCCACCGACGCCCTCGACCGCCTCTCTCTCCTCCCCACTTTCCCTTTCTCTCTCCTCTCCATTTCTACTGGTAACCCCCCCCCCCTCTCAGCTTCTTCTATTTCATTGTATTGTATTTTATGTATACACGTATTTGATATTGCTTTACCAATTTTCTTTGAATTTTTGATCTACTTGGCCATCTCCAATATTTTACTCAAATTTGAGTTCAAACTTTATTTTATGTGAATCCAAAACTCAGATTTAAGCATAATTTGAGTAAAGCCTTCACTAATGGTAGAGTGATCAATTTGATAGCCACAAAATAGCATTGAAAATTTTGAGTAAACATTTGAGTCTTGTTTTGTTAAAAATTCGAGTAAAACTCAATTTGGTATAAGTTTGTGTCAAGGAGAGGAAGAGTGTTTTGAGTGATTTTTACTCAAATTTAAATTTGATATATGTTTCAGTCAAGAATTGGAGATGCCCTTCGTTGCTACCTTTGAATTTGCATGATTTAAAAAATAAAAAATAAAAAATTCGCTTGTTGAAATTCGAGTCATTAACCAGTTTATTATATACAGGAAGTAATGATCCAGGTCAGAGAATTGCTGCTGCTACATACCTAAAGAACTTCACCAGGCGAAACATACCGTCTTCAAAAGTCAGCAAGGAGTTCAGAGATGCACTTTTGCGTGCTTTGCTTCAAGTGGATTCTGCAGTTCTGAAAGTTTTGGTTGAAGCGGTATGCGTGTCTGAGCATTATCTGTCTGCAACTATGAATTTTTTTTGCAATAATTTCATTCGTGTTTTGATAAAATTGCTGTAAGTGTAAATTTGGTTGGTTTTCAGTTTCGGGTGATTGTTGCTGCTGAGTTTGTGAAGGAGAATTCATGGCCTGATCTTGTACCCGAACTGCGTGCAGTTGTTCAAAATAGTGACATGATTAATAGAAGTGGAAATTGTGAATGGAAGACCATTAATGCCTTAACGGTTCTTCAATCACTGATTAGACCATTTCAGGTATTTATAATTCGACTCATTATGATCATCTATTGGAGGAAGCATCTGCAATAGTTGGGGGAGAAACCAATGTATGACAATATTTTAGAAGTTTTTATATTTTTATTTTTGATACTTTTGATATAGTATTTTATTAGGAAGCTTGTAATTGTAATATGGGATATCCTAGGTTTCTTAATTTGTTTTGTTTTTGTTTTCTTAATTTTAGGTTACTTGTTTTCCAAAAATTAGACTAGTTAGTTTCTCTTTTCTCGACAAGTCATCAAGTGACATCTGCATATTTTCTGGAGATTCTCAGTACCAAACAGAAAGCTTGAAAATGAATACCTACTTTTTTTCTCCTCCCTGGTACTGTACTTTCAGAATCCACTGTGCTTGGTGCCTCTTAAGTTATAATGTCTTTTGCAGTATTTCTTGAACCCGAAAGTTGCAAAGGAGCCCGTTCCCCCACAGCTGGAGCTTATTGCACAAGAAATTCTTGTACCTTTATTTGATGTGTTTCATCAGTGTGTTCAAAAGGTTAGATCTTCCTTCCAAATACATTATTATGCTTTTGACATTTACTGCCAGGTTATCCATGTTTGAAGTGTCTCCTTTCAATGGATGTTGTGCTGCATGAAACAGGCTTTAACCTTCGGTGGTGAAGAAGAAGAGGAAATTGAAAAGCTCCTCCTTATTTTATGCAAGTGTATGTACTTTTCTGTAAGTATTTGTTCTTGTTCTGACTACGATTATGAATGGATTTAAGATTTTACTTTTAAGTTTGATTCTTCTAGAAATTTAATCAGCACAAAAATAGCTCGGTGAAATTTGAGCACATAACTTGTCAGACTGCATCAGCAGTCTGTTCCAAGCTTCAGTCGCGTGAACTTTTACCGACAAGTTCTATACTTGCATCTGTAGATTGAGCAAGATAATGGGATGCACTGGCTAGTGGCTATGATACCACATCAAGCCTCAGTTGTATATATATTTTTAAAACTTGTGAAAGATAAGAGATATATTGAAAATTCTTCATAAAGCAATGAAGCATGTTGGAATTGGTGGAAGGACGAATTCGTATACCTTGCTACTAAGGCTGCAAAGACCAGGGTTACAATTTGTTTACATGAATGAATTGTCTCTAGTTGCAGACGGTACCCCATTGTACAAGAAATTACTTTTATGTGAACCATAACGTTAGCATATTTCTTATTGTAAACCATAACACTCTGCCTCATTGTTTTAATTATTTTCTACTATCTCTGCATTTGTCCGTTTTAAATTTTACCCTCAATTGTCTCACCATAACATCCACTCCATCATTTGTATATTGGCTACACCCATCCTTAATTGTTTCTTTTGTTACTAATGCTTCTTCTAGGAATGCTTACTGGTGTCAGTTTTGTAGGTGAGGTCACATATGCCATCTGCTTTAGCTCCTCATCTTTCTTCATTTTGTCGGGACCTGTTTGGGATTCTAGATTCATTAAGTTTTGATGGTGCCATTACTTTGGAAGATGGACACTTGTTGAGGCTGAAGACTGGGAAGAGAAGTTTGCTCATTTTTTGTGCTTTAGTCACCCGACATAGAAAGTTATCGGACAAGTAATGCAGTAAAATGTGTAGTGAGTTTGAGTTTGAGTTTGATAAGATATGCTTGATTTGCTGCTCATATTTTGTTGCATATTTTGTTCTCAGGCTGATGCCCAACATTATTAATTGTGTCTCAAAGATAGTCAAGCATAGCACAAATGTCAGTGTAAGTTTTGTATGATTTCTTGTACTCTAAAGAGGAGAAAGATGTACCATACATGTTTGTGATGTTTTTAATTTGAACACATTTAAAACTTGACAGCAGTTGTCATGAATTCTACTTACACCTATACGTTTGTTGGGTGCACTTTTTGTATGCCACGTCTATGTACACACAATAGTATGGTACTGTGCGGATTAGCACCAAACTTACTTTTGTAGCCTTCTCACACAAACTTGCATTTTTTCCCATTTCTTTGAACTTTTAAGCTTTTGGTGCCTTGATATGATTCTGATGATTCTCCATCTGTGTTTCATTTGCTTACATTGAGATTAGCCGTACTTGTAATTGTTCGTTTGCCTTTATTCTGTTTTGTTGTACTCTTTATTTTTAAATTGTCTTCTAATATAAAAATAAATGTACAATGCAGAAGATGGATTTTCTATCCGAGAGAATAGTGTCATTAGCTTTTGATGTAATCTCACGTGTTCTAGAGACAGGCCCTGTGAGTTCTATTAACTTTTTTGTTTTCATGGTTTCTATCACTCCAGCGATTTTGGTTCTTGGCTCCTGCATGCATGATATTATGGTAGCTCATAAAAACTTTACCGATGCTACTCTGCTATTTTGATTGTGTTTTTATTTATTTTATATTTTTTTATTGGTATAATTTGCAAGTTTTTTGATAATATATGGTAACAGGGATGGAGGCTAGTTTCACCCCACTTTTCGTCTTTACTGAACTCTGCAATCTTCCCAGCATTAGTAATGAATGAGAAGGTATGATATCTTACGTCGTCACTTGTGAATAGGTCTTGTCTAAGTTGTCTTGGAAGTATCTGGTCTTCCACCTTCTCCTCTAAATGTGGTCTGCAATTAAAAAAAGAATCATTTGTTCATATAGTTGCACCAATCAGCATTCTTAGGCATTCAAACTTTGTTTTATGTATTTTATTGTCATTTTTTTTGTGCTTATAATTTTATATACTTCTGCAAGTTTTAAGGAGTTTGTCTTTGATGTCACATTTCGCACAGCACAGTGTCGAAAATTAAGCACTTCTTTGATTTTCTATTTTGTTTGCAAGTAGGACACTACAGAGTGGGAAGAAGATCCAGAGGAGTACATGCGGAAAAATCTGCCATCAGAAATTGTACGAAAGTAAATCGTGATATATTAAGTAGTCTACTTTCCAGTTTTATTATATTGATTTTGATTTGTATTGCAGGAAGAAATTTCTGGATGGAAAGAGGATCTGTTCACAGCAAGAAAAAGTGCATTAAATTTACTTGGTGTTATATCAATGTCAAAGGTTGGTATTCCAAGAAAAAAGATGTCTCCTTCCATATTTCATTATATCTTAGTGTTTGTTGTTGTTTTTTAATGCTTGCAGGGCCCTCCAGTGGTGGGTTCTGGTTACAATTCTTCACTTTCATCAAAGCGTAAAAAAGGTGACAAGACCAAAGGGAAGGATCGCAGTTCAATGGGGGAGCTGTTAGTGCTTCCATTTTTGTCAAAGTTTCCTATCCCTTCAGACATTAATGCATGTGAAACTAGGATTCTGAATGAGTGAGTTCACATATATCCAGTAATTTAGGCCATGGTGGAAAATTGATGTGTGCCTTACAGTATATTTCATCATTTCATCAGTGTAAATGACTGTTTATGTAGCTTTGACAAAATTAGTTTTAAGGAAGTTGCTTACTGTCAGAGAGAGAGAATTAGGAACCTTGGATAAAGACATTTACATGTGACTTTTGTGGCACTTTAAACACAAGGGTGAAAAAATATATTAGTATACTTTGTTCAGGAATCTAATCATTTCTTATTAAAAAGATTATTTCTATTATTTTAAATTTTGGTGCTTCTGAGGCAGTTTTGTTCATAAATGGCTTATTAAATAAATAAATGTCATTATGTTATGGAGTGTCCCTTATCATTATAAACCTCAGGTGTACACGCTACTCATATTTCTCTCCTAAATTTGGTTTCCATATCAACTGTTGCAGGTACTATGGTGTTTTGATGGCATATGGAAGCCTTCAAGATGTAAGGAACTATTACCTTATTAATTTGGTTTATTTTGAGTCTAGGAATTGAGAGTTTACAAAGCTATCATTGCTTATGCAGTTTCTAAGCGAGCAAAGAGCCGAATACACAGCAACTCTTGTTCGTATGCGGGTCTTACCACTGTATACGATCTCCACATGTTTACCATATTTGATTGCCTCTGCGAACTGGGTGCTTGGGGAGCTTGCATCCTGTCTTCCTGAAGTGAGATTGTTTTTGTTCATGCTTATCTCCTTGTTTGCTGTTTTTGTACAAATGTAGTCTTTATAAAATTATTTACTTGCTGCTTCTGTATGTTTCATTTCATTTCTTTTCTTGAATGTTTCCATATATCCTCTAACCACCTGAATAGTTATTACAGCATGCACATTTAAACATGTCCTTAACAGGTTCATTTTTAATTATTCAGGAGATGAGTGCTGATATCTATTCTTCACTGGTGAAAGCATTGAGTATGCCAGATATGGGAGATATTTCTTGTTATCCTGTTCGGGTGTCTGCTGCAGGTGCAATTACCGAACTTGTTGAGGTTTGTATGTCTCCCAAATCACATATTTAATTTTTATAATTGGCCTGCAATCTAAGTTTGAGTTGTGATAAGATTTTTGCTCTATTTTTTGCAGAATGACTACTTGCCACCTGAATGGTTACCCCTTCTTCAAATTGTGGTTAGTCGGATTGCTGATGAAGGTGAAGAGACCTCCATTTTATTTCAGCTTCTTGGTACTTTGGTTGAGGCTGGAAATGAACATGTTTCACTTCATATCCCATATATTATTTCGTCTTTGGTTGGTACAATCTCAAAGTGCATTCCTCCTAATCCAGAGCCATGGCCTCAAGTATGTATTTATCTGCTAATAATCTTCATGCTAAAGTTTCTCTGTTGTTTCTCTCTCTCTCTCTCTCCAAAAAAAACTTGTAATTATTTCAATCTTGTACATTCAATGGACTACTAAAACAATACCGTGACATGGCAAAATTTACTGTGGTTCACTATTTGGCTGAGTTTGTTTCAACCAATGTGGAGAAAGAAACCAGATTCAAGCAGTTCTTACAAACCATTGCATTTTTTTTGATCTCTTGTACTTCAGAAAGTTTCATGGATTGAATGCTGTAGAGATTCAGTTGGTTAGTTTTGCACCACTGGATCCAACCTCTAGTATGATCAAATGGTGGGTTGTAATCATAAATATGGTTTTTATTTGCATGTAGCCAAAGAATTGGCTAGCTGTGGTATACACACAAAAATGATTTATGTTTCCTCTAGTATGTTTTGACACTAACCTTCTTTGGATTCTAAAATGCTGCAATTCATGCTTCCCGACTTTATGTTGGTAAATGAAGAATATCAGAAATGGTTGCAATTTATAGAGTTGGTCATTTAACTGTGTGCGTATTTTTGTCCTTCTTCCTGATAGTTAAGACATTTATAGTTTTCTCTTAACCATGCTTCTATAAATAATGAATTTTAGCAATGAACTGACACTGGTTCACAATAGATGGTTGAACAGGGCTTTGCAGCATTAGCAGTAATGGCTCAATGTTGGGAAGACTCTATGCCTGAAGAAGATGACCACAACGAATCAAGTGAAGTGTGGGTGTCTGGTCAGGCTACCATTGCTAGAGCTTTGTCTAATCTTCTACAACAGGGTTGGCTTAGACCTGCACAGCAAATGGTTAGTCTATGAATGTAGTTAATTGTAGTCTTTGTGAACATGGCTATACAAGAATTTAATAATATTTTCCTTGGTCTTAGTGTATGTCTGTACCTGTGAAATTATACATGTTTTTAGGCTCTTTCAAGAATAATCACTGCAGTTAATGAAAATTCAATAAATCACTAGCTTTCTCACCATAGCAAGTTACATGCTGAACACTATCTTTTTAAGTATGCTTGTCAGACAAGAAATAAAGAGTGTAAGCCGTCTGAATTTTCTAGCATTGTAAAATAAAATGTAGCTTCCAGCTCTTGCTATTACTTTTTCTCATGACTATATTGGAAATTAATTGTTTCTCTAAACTTGCTCAAGTAATCTAAATTGTGCCAGCAGTTAAGCTCTCTGAAATTTTATGGTTCTTAGATTTTCAATTTTCATTTCACCTTTCAGGTTTTGGAACATGTTTATTTTTTGGTGCTGTGTTTTTCACTACAGAGTGCAATCGTTATAGGTTTTATTAGGTATTTTGTTTTTGAATTTCAATACTACGAGAGTGAATGGTATCTAGGCCAAATTAACAAAGCTTATGTACCCTGTTATATCCTGTCTTCTTTTTGAAAATACCCATGATGATCTCTTTAATGTCATACCGCATTTTCGCTAAATGTCCTTTTGATTTCCATCTTTGTACAAAGTAGAAGTGCTGCCCCAACCCCCTGTTTTCTGTATTCAGTTTTCATCTCCCTTTTTCTCTCTCGTCTGTGTGTGCGCACATGCCAGTATGTGCACAAGTGTTTAGCCTGTTCATGAATGTGTGGGTAGCATTTTTTTGCTCAACCTTCTGCCGGATTTGTAGAGCCAATTTTTGCAGAATGGGGCCAAAAATGACAGGAACCTTGTCTTGCCAGTTGCGGCTCTGTTTGGGGGAAGGGAAACTCTACTTTTCTTTTTCTGCCTGAACCAGCCAAATCCAGAATTAACCACTATAGTCAAGAATCAACCTCAGAAACCTAGGAGACAAAAATTTTGGTGTTTAGTAAATTTTTATTCATTTTTCCTAGTAAATTTCCATTTTCCCCCTTTACAAGGAAATCTTCATGCCCTTTGCTGGGCTTAAATTATGTGCATTGCCACCTTTTTAGCCTCTACTTCATTTATGCCTTTTTCCCTGGAATGTATGGCCAGGAAATAGAGGCTGCTCCTTTTTTGCCCCCTCCATCGTGCATAGATGATTCATCCGCATTGCTCAGATTCATCATGCAATCTGTTACTGAAGGAACTGAGGTTTTAAAGCTTAAAGTTTCAGATTATTACTGGTTTGGGCTGATCTAATTGCAAACTGGAATGCTTGGGAAGAAACGGAGGATTTATCAATCTTCAATTGCATTAAGGACATTGTTAATCTACACCAAAAATTTATGCTACAAAATTTCATCATGGGGGAAATGCCACCTCCCCCAGCTCCACCCGTGCCACGACGGTCTATTATAGAAGGGATTGCCACTTTTGTTAGTGAGGCCTTTTCACAGTATCCGTCTGCGACATGGAGGGCTTCCTCATGTGTACATTTACTATTACATGTCCCAAGTTACACATTTGAAGCAGAAGGTATTAAGCAGTCATTGGTGATTGCTTTCAGTCATTCTGCATTTTCTCGTTTCAGAGATATTAGAAACAAGCCTAGTTCACTTTGGAAACCTTTGTTGCTTGCTGTGTCATCTTGTTATTTGTGTTATCCTGATGTTGTGGAGAATATTTTGGAGAAGGATGAACATGAAGGCTTTGCAGTCTGGGCATCTGCTGTTGGTTTAATCTCCTCCAGCACGTTTGAACATGGTCTGTCATCAGAGTCTGAGATTAAGTTAAGCGGTTAGTATTTTGCCTTCTGGCTCTTATGGAACTTATATAAAATCCTCGTTTTTGTTTCCAGAATGGCCATTATATAGAGTGATCAATATAGCTTCTTGTCGGAAGTCATTTGTATATTATGTATGTAGATTATGACCTTTGAAAATATTCATTTGACTAATTGACGGCGTGAGGAATGCTTGTTGCATGAATTTCAGTTATGACATTGGCAAAAGTGGTTGAGCGGCTGCTAACACTGGAAAATCAGAAAGCTGGTTTGTTACAAAAATGCTTTACTTCTCTGATGGAGGCATCTGTAAGCTTGAAAGAAGCTCAGGGAGAAGAGGACGATGATGAGGAGAGCAGAGATGATCAGGATGCAGGTGATGAAGACACTGAAGATGACGACAACGATGAGGTTTGGCTATTATAGTATATTGTTATGTTTAACTGTTTTATAAGGTTTGCACCAAATCTGGCCCAAGCCTGCCAATTGTCATAATTAAAATGGAAATTTAAGGCTAAAACTTGAAATACTTGGTGTCATTGTAACTACACTTGTATGCACTACACTTCCTTTTCTTTTTCTTTTTTTTGGTGTCATTGTAACTGCACTTGTATGCATCAAGAGAATGGTGGTGACAGATTCCTTTTTCTTTCTTGGTCCTAGGACTCAGATGATGATGAACGTGAAGAAACTGAAGAAGAATTCCTGGATCGGTATGCCAAAGCAGCTATTGCCTTGGAAAATGGGATTGTTGTGGAAGAGGGGGATGTGGAAGATCAGGAGCAAGAGCTTGAATTGGGTAAGCCTGTTGATACTTTATCATGTGGTCTGTTGGAACTTGGATGGCTAAGAACGCAATTTTGATTTTCTTGAGATTAGCTGTTTAGTTTGTTGAAATAAATTAATAAACAGATGAAAGTATATTGAATTCTCTTATCATTTTCCAAAGTTCATTAGAGTATTATCAACAACTAGATGAGAGAAATTATTTTGGTCACAGAATCATCTAGTTAAATGTAATTACTAGCATCTTATTAGGTAGATTAACCTGCTTCAAACAACTTTTAAACATAACTAGCACAGACCAAAGGTATATTTAGTAGTCTAGCACATCTAATCTAAGCCATCAGATTCTCGGACTTTTTGACCACTGCTAAAAACTGATGTATTTATTTATCAACTGCTCACACTTGATTAACATATCCATAGTGATTACTTATTGTCTAATAAAGACAACTTTTTGCTAAATCTTTGGTTTCTACTGTTGTCGCGATGTGATTAATTAGGTGGTTTGGAAGAGGTTGATCAGGAGAGTGTCGTACCATCATTGATAAAGAGATACCACCAAGTTCTCCTACAAGGACAATCATTGCCACCACAAGTCATCTCCAGTTTCCTGAACACCTTCCCTGAATGTAATTTGTACTTCCAGCAACATTGCTGATTGGGGGTTCATTGGGTGCTTCATGTTCTGTAAACATTTTTGTATGAAAGTATAAGAGTTCTTTCCCTTCCCCCCCCAAAAAAAAATATAAGAGTGATTTTTATTTATTTTTTTCTGCTAAGAGAAGGAATTGTTGTATTAGTTATTTGTATTTGTAATTCAGATCCATTGGAGTTGCTATTTTTTTGGATTTTCTTTCTTGGCATCATTTATTCGTGTGCAAGGCCCTTACATTTTTGAAGTTGGACCACTACAAATAAAAATTATTCCCTCCGTTCCAAAATAATAGTTCTTTTTAGAGATTTTTTTTTTTTTTGATAGTATAATTATGGCACTTTAAAAATATTAAGTTGCGTTTGGTAGAGTTTTGTAAATATGATTTGAGAGTATGAGTTATATTTTGAGTTTGTGAGTTGTGAAATTATGATTTGAGTGTAGAAAATTTATTTGGTTATGATTTTGAATAGAATGTTGAATTGAGTTTTGAATTGAGTGTGGAATTGAGTTTTGAAAGTTTGATTTGACATATGAAGTAAGAAAATTTGTTTGATTATGAGTTCTGGAAAGAGTTTTTAAAACTTAATTCAAATTGTTATAACTCATAACAAAACACATTACTTTCATACTATTGAAAATTCTGATCAACACTCATAATCAAATTTGTTTTAAAATTTAATTAAAAAAATTTATTATCAACAAAAAATAACATTAATCAAATTTTTAATTGAAAATATTACAAAGGAAATAATTTTTTTTTCAAAATAAATATTCAAAAAATTTAAATCATAAATATTTAAATAATTTAAATAATCTAAAAAATTTAATAAGTAAAAAATTAAAATAAATATTCAAAAAATTTAAATAATTTAAAATGTTAATGTTTTAAATTTAAAAACAACTCTACACTCAAATCGTAACCAAACACATAAAACAAAACTCAATTAAGAAATTATTTTTAAAACTCATAACCAAATATATAACTCGAAACTCTATACTACTTTCACAACTCTACACTCAAATCGTAACCAAACACATAACTAAAAAAAATTTAAATATTTAAAAATATTTTATAAAATAGAGTTTGAATTTATTTTTATAAAATATTTTAAAATTTAAAAAAATAAAATCGTAATATTTTGAAATTAAAATATTTAAAAATATTCAAAAAATTAAAAAATTAAAAAAATCGTAACATATTTAAATATTAAAATATTTAAAATCTTAACAAAATTAAAATATTGATTTGAATTGAGTTTTGAAAAGAGTTTTGAATTATGTGTTTGGTTATGAGTTTTGAAAAGTAATGATTATGTTTTGAATTGAGTTTTGAGAAATGGATGTAGAATTATGATTTGAAAGCTCAAAACAAATAACACGCTCAAATTAATGGGTGGAACTATAATTTGAGAGGCTTACCAAACGGAGTCTTAATTTTTCAAAATTATTTTTTTGATAATACATTTTTTTAGAAATATGAATTGTCATAATTGTACTTTTGTTGTGTTAATGAATTTAAAAGAAAGAAAAAATAAAAATTTATATTATTTTAATCTTTGATTTTTGAAAAGAGATTAATATTTTAAAATAATAAAAAATAGAATAAGGAATTCATATTTTAAAACGGAGAGAGTAAATTTTTTGGTCAAGTACTCGGCACTGCCAGTTTTTTTTTTGGGAAAAAGAAATGTGACCACATTTGTACTCCTTTTAATTGTCTTGAACAAGAATTTAAAATGTGGAGAAACTTAAAGCAAGGGAGTATTATATAGAATTCCGATGAATATAGAAATAAAAATGACAAATTACTATAAAACTCATGCAGTTTAATGCTAAAGGATTGGTCGTACTTTGAGAATATGGATTAAAAGTTAAAAGTCAGTTTTAATTTATTTTGAATCATATCATTTCTCATATAAAATAATAAATAAAAATTAAAAAATTAATTTTTAACTATTTTTTCAAAACACCTCTCAGAATGTTATCGCTGACTGTTAGCTTCAATTTCTGTGCCATTTTGGAAACATGGTAAAAAGTCACGTTTTTTGAGAAAACGTGGCTGCCAAAAACGTCAGAAAAGTCATTTGGCAAGTGCCAAAAACGCAGTCGTAAAATTACAAATTAGGGCCTATGAAAAAAAAATAAAAAAATAAATCTCTTATGCTGGATAAGGGTATTTTGGTCATTTTAATTTGATTTGACACCATAAATAAATAGTAAATTAAAAAGTAAAAAGTCAACTTTTTATCAACTTCCCAAATCACTTCCAAAAAAGACAAAAAACTTGGTAAAAAGCCAAAAGTCAATTTTTTACCAACTTCCCAAAACAAATCTCCTCTAAAAGAGAAAGCAACGTTTGTTATTTATTGCAATTGTTATGTTTTTTTTTATGAAGGTACTTTAATAGTTAATTTATTATTGGTTAAAAATAAACTTGTAAAAATTTAATAATATTATGGTTATTTGGTATATCTTAGCTTTTTTGACTTTGTTAATGATTTTTTAGCACAAGCAAAATTTGACTAATTTAATTAAATTTTTTTTTTATTTATAATGAAAATAAGGCTTGCAACTGTGCTAAATAAACCAAAGGGGAAATTACCCACAGGTCCCATGTGGGACATGTGCAGTCCATTTAATCCCAAAACTTTTTGAGTGCACTAAAAAGTCCTTTCCTTTATCTCTCTGGTTTTTGCCTCTCTTGTTACGTTTTCTTCTTTCTCTTTTTTCTACATTTTTCTTTCATCCTCTTCGTCATAGACGATGGTGCAAGTGTTGCTTCTCTCTTTACGACCTGCCGATCTGAACGTCTATGCCGATCTGAACCTC
Source organism: Camellia japonica (assembly GCA_030407325.1). NCBI lineage: Eukaryota > Viridiplantae > Streptophyta > Magnoliopsida > Ericales > Theaceae > Camellia > Camellia japonica. The sequence goes on from JAPPVO010000036.1 coordinate 1,436,530, forward strand.
TACGGCACCACCGTCGCCACTTTCTCCACCACGCAGATCGATTATTGACGCCGAAGATCTGATCAGAGTGACCAGATTTGGTACGATGCAGAACTGAAGAACAAGAAGACGATGAAGAACAAGAACAAGAAGACGCTCATCCTCAGATCTGTGCTTAGATTGAACAGATTTGTGTATATATCTTTGTCAATTTCTCTCTCTTTCTCTCTCTATTTACATATTTTTTTTTAGGATAGTTGTTGATCTATGGTTGTTGTTGTTGATGATGAAATAGATCTATAATATCATTGAAACAAATCTGTAATGACTCAGATTTGTACAGCTATCACACAGATTTGTAATGAGAAAATTTTCGAATTCTGAACAAGTAATTTTCGAGTTTTAGTTACAGGCGGTGAAAACTGTAAAATTTTGCAGTTTGAATTTTTTTTTTTGTGCTGGAATGAATCATGGTTTAAAACTGTAAAATTTTGCAGTTTTATAACAGCTTTAGAACTGTAAAATTTTACAGTTTCATAACATGTTTTAAACATTCCGACGACTTCCCGGCGATGTTGAACATTCCGAGTCTCCGCCGACCGTTTGTCGGAAGTTCGACGGTAGAAGATGTGAACAGTGTCTGTAAATTAAAAAAAAAAAAAAAAGAATTTTTTGGTAACAATTAAAAATATATTGGACTAATTGGTGCAAGTATTTTGTTTTAGAATTAGTTGGGTTTTGAACTTGTTACATGGGACTTATCAGTAAGTTCCCCTAAACCAAATAAGGTTTAAGTGGGCCTTCAAGGCTAACCCGACCTGCATGGGCTAGTGGGCTTTATCTAGCATTTCCCATTCACTAGACGAGACATATGATGTGTATGCGAGGATATATATCGTAACCGAAGTGTGTTGAATTGAAGCTCTGAAACCCTAACCCTAGTTCGTGCCTCCATCGATCTGCAAAGATGCAGATCTTCGTGAAAACCCTAACTGGCAAGACCATAACCCTAGAGGTGGAATCATCGGACACCATCGACAATGTGAAGGCAAAGATCCAGGACAAGGAAGGCATACCTCCGGACCAGCAACGTCTCATCTTCGCCGGAAAGCAGCTCGAAGACGGCAGAACCCTAGCCGACTACAACATCCAGAAGGAGTCGACCCTCCACCTGGTCCTCCGCCTCCGCGGCGGCGCTAAGAAGCGCAAGAAGAAGACCTACACCAAGCCCAAGAAGATCAAGCACAAGAAGAAGAAGGTCAAGCTCGCCGTCTTGCAGTTCTACAAGGTCGATGACTCCGGCAAGGTCCAGAGGCTGAGGAAGGAGTGCCCTAACGCCGAGTGCGGTGCTGGAACGTTCATGGCCAATCACTTCGACCGTCACTACTGTGGCAAGTGTGGTCTCACCTACGTTTACCAGAAGGCTGGTGGTGATTGAAAGCTGGTGATGATGATATCGCGATCGCGGTAGTTTTTAAGATTCTCATCGTCAATTTAGGTTTTATTTTGACTTTAATGGAATGGATTTTATATGGTTTGATCGATTTTGAGTCTTATCTGAATGTTTGAATTCTGCTTTGCTTCAAGGTTAGGTTATGAGGTTAATCACTTTTAATTTTATCTGTTTTTGGAACAAATTATTTCTCGGTTCATTTTTGCCTCTATCTGTGTGATTTATTATATATATATATATATATGCATGTGCATGTGCAGAGTTATAGAGATATATACGGCAGCTGTGTGAGTAACCACTTATAATTTTTGTTTAAACTTTGGACATGGTTGGTGGTTAGAATGGACGTAGTTTTGTTGTTCAAATGAATGGCAATTCTGTGAAGTTTTTGATACTTTCTAGGTTTGATATATCTCCTTTTTATGGGATCCTGATTTTCTGAGTTCTTAGAAATACCATTCCATCAGTTAGTAATTGAAAGAGTCAAACCTGGTTATAGATTCATATCCATCATGAGAGAGACAATGCCATTGCCAAGATGAAAAGTCATCCAGCTCTTTGTAAGGATGAAGGCAGGTATCTTTGATTCTTTTCTTATGTAATTGTATGTCTAGTCTCTGATGAGCAAGACTGTTAGGATTAGTGGAAGATTGAGCTTGGCTCAATTAGAGGCATTAATCAACTGGTATGTGCCCTGCAGCTATGCTTGTTCAAAGTATAAAAATGTTCTCTACTATGTTAATGCGGAATGCCCCCCATTCTCCAAGAGAGAGAGAGAGATGGTCCCAATCCAAGATTGTCTCTTTTTTACCTATAGATCAGTCTTATTTGTGATCATTCATTTTCTTGTGTAGAGTGTTTCATTTTCTTGTCTTTGGGGACTCATGTTTAGGGATGGCAATTTCAACCCGGCCCCGATTAGAATGGTTTTTTCCCAAAAAATACCCCCACGGGGACGGGGATGGTATTTAAAATTGAATCCCCGATCAGTTTCGGGCCGGGAACGGGGATAGCTTTCACGGCCTCGGACCCGACCCGACCCCAGCCCCGACCCCATTTCCCCGATGTGAAATTACTGTTATGCCCCTCTATATATATATATAAACCAAACCCTAACATAACACAACCCTTCAAGCCTCACCATCTCTTTCTGGGTTTCTCTCTCTCTCTCTCTCTCTCTCTCTCTCTCTCTCTAACCCTCTCATCACCACCACCGATCGATCTCCCTTCCTGCAGAGAAGAAGAGGGCGGAGAGTGGGCTAGATCTGTCGCCGTCCACCGCCACTGTTCGCGACTGCCACTGTCCGCAACGCCACCGCCGCTGTCTTCCCTCTACTCTCTCGCCTCTCTCTCCAAATTCTCTCTCTCCTTCCCCCTCTAGATCTAGGGTTTCGAACCCCAAGATCTGTATTTTTTGATCTGGGATGTTGAAAATGATATGTCTCTGTTTGTCCTTTTTTTTTTCTTTTTTTTTTTGATCTGTGATGTTGAAAATGAAACAATTGATAATGATAGTGGATTTGTTGATGGTGTATGTATGTATATGTCTCTATTTGTTATGTTGTTGTTGTTGTTGATAGTGGATCTGTTGTTGATGATGTTTTTGCGCTAGGGAATTTTTGGGGTCGGGGAAACTCGATCCCCGTTAGGGGGCGGGGATGGGGACGTTGATAGGTTCCCCGTCAGGGATCGGGGCCGGGGCCGGGGACGGGGAGGTTTTCACAATCGGGGACAGGGAGTGTGATCCCCGGCTCCGGCCCGGCCCGTTGCCATTCCTACTCATGTTGAGTGTTTGAATTAGTTGGTTACATCCTTTTGTCGGGTTTCTTTGGTAAACCTGGAATGGAAGAACCTTTCATTTATGAATCTCACCCAAAACGTCTCTCAAAGAAGCTCACTTTATAATGATTTATGCTGTTGTGGTTTTAACACATTGCTTTTCAACCAATTCTATTTTTGTTTTTGCCGATCTCTATTCATTTTTTTGATCAGATTTTGCTGATTTTGAGAATGTTTGTGATGGGAAATTGTGTGACAGAACCTCCATTTCATAATACACAATCATTTTCTTGGTCAGATTTTGTTGATTTTGAGAATGTTTGCGATGGGAAATTCTCCGTTTCATAGTACACTAGTCATATTGTTGATGATGCATACTACAACAGAGGACGGGTGGGTGGAAGAATGTATGAGCTCCAAGTTCTTTTTATTCTGCAATCTGTCAATAATAGAACAAGTCGAGTAACCCTTAATGGAGATTTCTAGGCAAAATGATGGAAAAGAAAGAAGATAGAAGAAATAAATACATAAAATTATAAAAATAGAAAAACAAAACAAAACAAATTTTGAGTTACCAGAAGTGTCACATTGTTTTTGTTTTCAAAACCTATTTGTGAGCTACTAAATTTGTTATATATTTTTTTGTTTCTTTTAAACATAATTTTAATAAAAAAAATAAAATGTGCGGTAGTGAATTCTCTTCCTTTTGTCAACTCAATATTTCTTCCTTTTAAGAATATATTTTTAAAAATTATTTTTTCAAATCCTATACAGTTAGATGCTTTTTCAGAACTAATTAGGCAGGCTTTCAACGAATGACAAATTGCCTATAGCCGTCTTCCACCTTATAGAGATATATCAATGTCTAAATCTACAGCTTTGGAATTCAATGGATTTGGAAGTGGGATTTCCAATGCGGCTTGATACCCAATATATCAATGTCCAAATCTACAGTTTTGGAATTCCATGGATTTGGAAGTGGAATTTTCAATGCGATTTTCAGAATAAAGTTCCTCGTTTAAAAAGAGTTTTCTCGTTTAAAAAAAAATTTCTTTACCAAATGGTGGACTAAGGGGCTTGATACCCCTAAATAGCAGCAAGAAATATTACAGAAAATTAATTCACACTCAGGCCCACCACTCCAGTAATTCAAAATCCTTTTGTCCAAATTCAAATTGAATTAAGGCAAAAATATCCAGGATTATCAGAACATAAATTAATTGTCAAAAATATGGATTTTATGAAAGAACAATTCCTGCAATCCCTATCCAGAGATGATGTCACCATATAGTCAGGCACTAGCAACCAAGGTCCAGAAGAGCATCTAGATCCAGAGCTAGATGAAAATGAATTCGCAGTCTTAGCTGGCGAATCCCAAGACCTTGCTGACAACGAACCAAACATGGGCAATTTTTGGGACTCCTTTACTAGTCTCATTTCAGAAAAGATTAGCCAGGATAAAGACAGGAAAGGAAAAGGAAAAGAGGAATGACTCTTTGTCCTCCACTCAATTCACTTTACAACAGCGTCGGCAGAAAACGACAAATTCAGAATATCTACTTTCGGCAAAAAGAGATGCTTTGTCAACCATCCAGCCTAAATCATACAGTTGTCCAGACAATGAAGATAAGGTGCTGAGTCATCCACAATCAGCAGCGGATATGGACGATCGATTCCATCCATGTAGGACACGCCACCTGTCCTCAACCTTGTCAATTCAATATTTCTCCTTTTAAAAAAATAATAATAAATGAGAAATATAAATTTATATTGACTGGGGGTAGTGAATGGGAGCAAATAACTTGGAGAAGAATTTTGGAATAGAATACTCCCATGATGGGAAGAACAAAAGGAGCAACTTGCGTTAATAGAAAGATGAATAGTTTTTCTTTTAGTTTTTGTGCTCATTTCCAAAATCTTTTGTACTTGTGACTATGAAATGAATCTAAATAATCTGATGGTAGTGTAAGTGTTCACAAAAGCATACAAAACAGAGTCCACAGAATGCTGGTTAACCTTCCTGCTTGCGTATACCAGAAAAGATGGGACATGTTAAAAAAGAATTGTAAAACAGAAACAGTGAGTAATATTCAATACAAAGCAAACCAATTGGAAAAGTGGACATAATAACATCTATGACAATGTACAAAATTCAGAGTATTAAAGCCATCAAGAAAACAAAACTCCACATGCGTTATAGATTCATGAAGTTTAAGCTAACAATTCATTACTAGAAAGCTTCTTTCTTCAGCAACCCAATCTGCAATCTGCACACATGAATTTTGGAATCAAGCAGACACAACGCTGTTTTTTTAATAGCTTCTCTCATTTTACCAAATCTGTCAAACCTGCGCTACAAAACATGAGAAAATTCCATATACAGTTAACCAACAAGAGATTAAATTGTAAACAGGATGTTCCTTAGAACTCCTCATCTGCAGTATAAACAATTAAATATGACCAACTCATCTCAATTGTGTGCCTTAACAAAAATTTATCACTCAAGTATATAGAACCTTTCTCATCTAAACACATCCCACCCTCCCCACCCTCTCTCTACACAATCATGAAAAGTTGAACCCTAGTCCCATTCTCGCTAACCCCAACAATTCTCCAAATCCATGGGTTAAAGTACTCCAATCTCATCCCCCTCCCTTCAATGGCATCCCCCTCTCCAACCGCTTTCACCATATCCAAGTCTATCCTAGCTGACTCATTCATCTGAAAAGATTTGATTCAGATTCAAAAACAATTGAACACGCCTGTATAATTACTAACATACATACATGCAGAGAAGACATAATTACCAACATTTACATAATAAATGCAAAGAGCCAATTACACACCTGCATAATTAAAAAATATAGCCATCAATTTAGTTGCTTTGTAATCAATATCTTAGTATATGATGCATAGACAATGTGAAGTATAATTGTGAGTTGTGGGAATGAAATAAAATCCATTTGTTCATTTTCTTTCCTCCTCTGGATTGAAAAAAAAAATCCAAACATCTTGAATTGTACAATAGAAATATATATCATTATCCTGTAACGGTTGGGAATGCTGGACTTATTTGTAGCATAGAAATATTATCCCGTACACTCACTGTCTTTGGAGAAGTGAGTGAAAGTGAACTGGATCAAGAAGCCCCAAATGGAAAAAACAAGCAACAAACAAACCATGAAACAAAAATTTGAGATGTGTGTAAAAAACAATTATATTATCAAGAGTTAAAAGAAATCAAACACACTGGCAATTAAAGCACCAAAATGAAATCTTAGTGTGTTGAATCAAGCATAAATAAAATTCCAATCAAAGATCCACCATACCTCACAACAAGTTTGCAACATGTTGTTGTAACATATTGTTTTCATGAACAGGGGGGGCATCAATCACTTCACATCTTTCTTCTTCAGCTTTGAATATTGCTCTGATAATGCTCGCGGGGCACACAACACCAAATATCAATTCACATCATTTTTGCGTGAGCGATCTAAGAACTCACTCCTGCCCTGCCTTTTATACCAAAACCACTATACCCACCAATTAGCAACCTAAATACATACATACATACAACATACATACATACATAGACATATGATTGATTTAGAGTCGAATTAGGATTCACAATTTTGATAAACAATATCAAAATTTTTGAGGGATTGTTTCGAATCAGATTCTCAGTCCTCTTTTTTCACTCGTACGTACCAAGCCGTATTGAACCTAAATCTCGAAAAACATCGAAACCCAGAAGAGATTATCAATACCAGAAACCTAAGAGCAGAGAATCAGAGGATCACTGCACGCAAAAATGATACAAATTAGATACTTGGAAAGTGTGAAGCCACTGCCATAGCTATTGATTGACACGTACGAATTCGACTCCCTCTCTTTTGGTAGCTCGCGATAAACGGCACAAACCCTATTGTTTTCTTTTCTGCGTACACACAGAGCAGACTAGGCGCAGGAAGATACCTACATACTTCATATATATATATATATAGCCATACTAGTAATTATCATGTACGCTCGGAATTCCATGCTGGTGTGTGCACCCATGGATCTGGAATTTCACGGTAGCTGTGTATCCGGCCGATGTGAACACACATGCAGAAAAGAAATTACAATATCTAGGGTAATTTTCGAAATTTTGTTAATAACTTTTACAGTCTTTAAAATTTCATCGTTTAAATGATGACGTGTGATTTATTGAATAATTTTCCCAATTGAGAATTGTAGGGAGTTTAAGAATTATAAGAAAAGTAGTAAATAAAACATAAATTATTATTAAATGATGGCACGGAAAAGTAATATATTGGACTTGTTAGAAATTTTTTTTATACCTATACGTATATAAAATTAAGAATAAATTATATATTTCTCAAAAGTTTAGCAGTTATATTATAATTTCATTTTTACCTATTTAAATTCAGAAAAATTAGTCTAAGATCTCTCTCATATTTAGTAATAGAAGAGATCCACAATTTTATTTTATAATGTTTAAGGTCCCTCAACTCTCACACTCATATATCACAGAGAAATTTCCATCTCGCTCTCTCTCTCTCCCCGATCTCATCACTTCACATCCACTAAGTTTGGTCTCTCTCTTCTCACTCTCTACTTCTCTCTCTCTCTCTCTCTCTCTCTCTCTCTCTCCTACATCAATGGCAACTGGGTTGGTATCTAACGACCAGTCAACCAATCGGTCATCTACTAATCGATCATTGATGAAATTACAACACACTCATTGAATCGCATCGACGGATCAAGTGAAGATCGAGTCTGGTAAACTCGAGCTTGAAGTAGTTCAATTTGATCTGCGAGCAATTTTGGATGATGTGTTTGTCGTTTTTTTTCTGGAAAGTCTCAAGAAAAAGGAGTAGAGGTAGTCAATACATCTTGTTTTTCATTGTTTTTCTCCTCCGAATTTTTTTGTTCCTGTTTTATAAAATTAAATGGGTCTTTGTGTCTAATTTAATTGTTGAGCAGCTTGTAAGTTTACATCTCTGATAAAGTTCCGAAGATGTTGATTGGGATATCCAAGTAGATTTCGGCAAATTCAAACACAATCTCATGGGTAATTCAATCAAGGAAAGTATGCATCAGCTTCTCAAATTTCATTGAATATATGGGAAACATTTAGGGCTTTAAAAAAGTTAAAATTCTGTTTGCAATCTCATATGGGTTATCGTCGGAGTGTATATATATATATACATTTGTATGTGTGTATATATATACACTTGTATGTGTGTGTGCATACTGATGTAGTGTATGATTATATATTTTGATAGGTATATATCTTTGGTTGTTCAAATTTCTCCTATGGACCAAACCAGAGAATTTTTTCTGGACCAACCTAGAGAAAATTTAATTCAAATCATAGAATTTCTCTGGACCAACCCAGAGAAAATTCAGTCAAACTAGAGAATTTCTCTGAACCAACTCATAGAAAATTCAGACCAACCAAACCAGAGAATTTCTCTGGACCAACCCAGAGAAAATTCAGTTCAAACCAAAGAAAATTCAGTCTAAACCAAAGAATTTCTCTAGACCATGTAAACAAACCCATGGTGGTAACGCTGCAAATTCAAACAGGTGAAAAAATTAATTTGGGAAGTAATGTCCATGCAATCTTGCGGATTTTTATGGAAACAAGAAATGAGTTGGTTTGTTAAAATAAGCATCTGGTGTTGTGCGAGGCAGGGAGGGCAGAGAAATTTGTTTAATTTTCTCTACCTTTAACTGAGTAAAATTGGTGAAGTCAATTTTCTATGGGCTTGGGAAGTCTAGAATTTATTATTTTTTTTTGGTTTGAAAATTAGTCAAACTGAACCCAGAGAAATTTGAATTTTCTCTGGGTTGAACCCAGAGAAATTCTTTAAAAGTCCAGAATTTCGCTGGACTAATTTTCTCTGGATCAACTTGAGAGATCTTAGATATTATGACAATATTAGATGTCCTTTATGTTATAAAATTTTAATACGAGGGATCTTAACAAAAAAAAAAAACCCTTTAAATTCTTAGGTCAATTGTCAATAGAATTACATAAAAATAGTTTATACAAAATTAAAGAAAGAGTCATTGACCCCACAATTGTCCATTAAAATACTTAAATGCCGCGTTAATAAATTACATCAAATAGGACAATAGTGCGGGTAGTCTTTCACAAGTAAAGTTCGCATATGGTGGGACACCTTCATTTGTGAAAGAAGATGGCGTATGACGTTGGTTGGTAACTCCTACACTCATTACATAAATAAAACATTACCCTCCAATGAAGTCATTTGCTGATTTGACACGAAATTGTCCCTTCTATAAATTTGGATGTTGACTAGATGGATACATGTCTGTAAATAGGGATGGCAATGGATAACTTACTCTGTGGATATTTATGGAGACCTAACTTAAATACATAAGTTTTTTATTTTTCTTATTCATTGGGTAGGGTAAGTGATATTCTTTAAATATTCCACAGGGATGGGTTGGGAAGGGTACCCACTAATTTCTCTATATGTTTTTTTTTTTTTTTTTTTTTTTAAGATTCACAACCAAAACTAAATATACATCAATCTTTTTCTTTATTATTATTTATTTTTCAGGTTCACAACCAACTTTTTTTTTTTTTTTTTTTAAGATCCACAACCAAAGCTAAATATTCCTCCAATCTTTTTTTTATTATTTTTTTTATTTTTAAGGTTCGCAACCATTTTTTTTTAATATTTAAGATTCACAATCAGAGCTAATATACATTCAATCTTTTTTCTTTGGTTTTTATTATTTTTATTTTTATTTTTTAAGGTTCACAACTTTTTTTTTTTTTTTTTTTTTAAGATTCACAACCAAAGTTAAATATACATTCATTTATTTTATTTATTTGCTCAACAATAAAATCAAATATACATTAATTAACATTGTCACAAATTCTTGTCAAATTTTATGCATATCTATAATTTTTTAAATTTATTTTAAAAAATTAAGGACACTGTCTAGTGCAAGTTTCGGTTTGCTTTTCTATGTTATTTATTTTTTGTATTGTAATTTTCAGAATGGTTTGCTTGTTCTGAAATTTCAATTAACGAGGATGAATCTATTTGTTTTATGTTATCACACAATTTATACAATATATATATATATTATATATATATATATATATGAGAATGTACTTGAAAATAAGGAAATTGTAGAGAATCGAAATAAACATGAGTAGTGATTGGTTAGAAAGGATGAGTACAAAGATTTATTTGCTGGAAAAACAAAAAGGGATACAAAGTCTTACTAAATTTTTTTTGAAAATAAAAAATTTTTTCTTAGTTATAAACAGATTTAACTAAAATCAGTTTTTTCCCAACGTTATGCTTAATTTATTTAGATAGAAAATATTTTTTAATGAAAAATATTTTTTATAAAAAAAATTATATTTTTTTATAAAAAAAATTATTTTTTTAATATTTGGTGGTGGTGGTGGTGATGGAACGAAGGTGAAGTAGAGATTGTGACATAGTGGTGGGGTGATGGCGGCAGTGATGATGGTAGTGGCTATGGTGATGGTAGTGTGATAGTGAAGGTGAAATAGTGGTGATGGTGTTGTGAAATTAGTAAAATTTAATTGAAAAAACTTTTTTTTTTTTAAAAGTAACAAACAACAAAATTTGTGGGGGACTAAAGGAAGAAGATGGAGGATGGATTGGGTGTGGTAAGGCAGAATATCTAAAATGAGTGGTTCAGATTTGTTAAAAGGTATAATTAGATTTTGGATAAATTAAAATGAATAGTTCAAATTTGCTAAGAGAAAGATAGTTTAATGTCTAAAATGTTCGTAGCTAAGAGATCAACAAACAATTCCTTGTTTATGCCCTGATGCAATTTAATATGGGTCTTATAACACTTTCTTCAAACAGGCTCTTTCATATTTTATTTCTTCAAACAGGCTCTTATAACATTGTAAACAGGTTCTTATAAAATGTAGGGGAGAGAGTGAGAGTGAGAGAGAGAGAGAGAGAGAGATGGTTGTAAATTTTTTTTTTAATCTTCCACGTTCTTCCACATTTTTTTTTAATTACTAAAACTTATTTGATTGTCTTAAAATTATATATTTGATTATTCTAAAACAAACTTTTTAATTAATTAATTAATGTGTATTTGATTTTGTTGTTGAACCAAATAAATAAAATAAGATTGAATGTATATTTAACTTTTGTTGTGAATCTTAAAAAAAAATAAAAAAATAAGTTGTTAACATTAAATATATTAAAAAAGAAAGAAACAAGATTGAAGGTATATTTAGCTAAAACCTTTTAAAAAAAAAAAAAAAAAAAGGTTGTTAACATTAAATATATAAAAAAGAAAGAAAAAAGATTAAAGGTATATTTAGCTTTTGTTGTGAACCTTAAAAAAAAGAAAAAAAAAATGGTTGTTAACATTAAATATAAAAAATAAAAATAAAAAAAATAGGGATTAAAGTGGGTGGGGAAAATCCAAACCCATTAGGAAATGGGGAGGGTGGTACCCATGGGGAATGGGGAAAATTTATTATAGGGGAATGAGGATGGAGAATTAGTATCCACCCCATTAACCCCCATTGTCATCCCTATCTGCAAGTGAATTTTAGGCTTCATTTAAAAATTAGGTATTTTAGTTAAAAGGTTAAAAAACTATTAAACATTGTTATATCATTTTTTTTATTATTTTACATATCTTTTTATAAAAATTTAAGAAGTTATTAAAATAACTTATTCCAAAACGAGACTTTAGATGTTTGGAAACGATGTAAATAGAAATACTAATTTGATAAATATACTTAATTAAACCATATTATTTATATTTTTTTATACTTTTTTTTTCTTTTTCTATAAAACATCAAAAAATATACTAAATAAACAAATCTCAACAATCCCTTAACATAGTAACTTAGCTACAAGAAAATGGTCTCCCCACTAGGCATGTGTTTCCAGAACAAATAGAGAGGATGTTTGGAAGGTTGTCAGCTACCCTTTTTGATCATTTTTGGCAGTTGCCAAGAAGCCCAAAACAATCTTCGTCAACCGATTTCTGCAATGATCCAACTGTGTACCATTTTCATCTCATATATTTACTGCGTTTGCGTCTAGTTGAAAAATTTAAGAATGAATTTAGAAAGAAAAACAAATAAATAAATAAAATATGAATAAAATACTTACATTTCACACATTATTCCTTCCAATTTCTAAATCTCTCCGAATCTCCCAATCAAACACAACGTCAAGAGGCAAAAAATTATGTTATCCATATCGAGATTAGGCATGTACCTGTTCGGTTTGGTTTTAGACAAGCAAAAAATTAAGGCTCCGTTTGGTGGAGTTTTTAAAATCTAGTTCCACACTCACTTTTGAGTGTGGTGTTTGTTTAGGATTTTCAAATTATAATTCTACACTCATTTCTCAAAACTCAATTCAAAACATAATCATTACTTTTAAAACTCATAACCAAACACATAATTCAAAACTCTTTTCAAACCTCTACTCAAATCAATATTTTAAAAATATTTTAATTTTGTTAAGATTTTAAATATTTTAATATTTAAATATGTTACGATTTTTTTAATTTTTTAATTTTTTAATTTTTTGAATATTTTTAAATATTTTAATTTTAATATTACGATTTTAATTTTAAAATTTTAAAATATTTTATAAAAATAAATTTAAACTCTATTTTATAAAAATATTTTTAAATATTTTAATTTTTTTGTTATATTTTGGTTATGATTTGAGTGTAGAGTTGAAAGTATTATGGAGTTTCGAGTTATGTGTTTGGTTATGAGTTTTAAAAATAATTTTTTAATTGAGTTTTGTTTTATGTATTTGGTTACGATTTGAGTGTATAATTGTTTTTAAATTTAAAATATTAAAATTTAAAATTATTTTAATTTTTTGAATATTTAAATTATTTAAATTTTTACGATTTAAAATTTTTGAATATTTATTTTAATTTTTTACTTATTAATTTTTTAGATTATTTAAATTATTATGATTTAAATTTTTGAATATTTATTTTGTAAAAAAAATTATTTCCTTTGTAGTATTTTCAATTAAAAATTTAATTAATGTTATTTTTTTGTTAATAATAAATTTTTTAATTGAATTTTAAAAAGAATTTGATTATGAGTGTTGATCAAAATTTTCAATAATGTGAAAGTAATGTGTTTTGTTATGAGTTATAACAATTTGAATTAAATTTTGAAAACTCTTTTCAAAACTCATAACTAAACAAATTTTCTTACTTCATATGTCAAATCAAACTTTCAAAACTTAATTCTACACTCAATTCAAAACTTAATTCCACACTCAATTCAACACTTTATTCAAAAACCATAACCAAACAAATTTTCTACCCTCAAATCATAATTCTAAAACACACAAACTCAAAATACAACTCATATTCTCAAATCATAATTACAAAGCTCTACCAAACGGAGCCTAATATTCTATACATAAAAGTTCCAAGCAATTTATCCTAAGCATCCCATAATCATTTTTTGAAAAAAATCTTATTCAAATCATTTTCATCTTATAAAAACTATAAGCAAAATAGCACCAAACACTCATGAAGATAGAAAAATAACATGTGCACCCCCTGTAAACTATGCCGAACAATTTGACAAACAAGTTTCCATATCAATTTTCATTTTCCCCCTTTCTTAAAACCAAAAAAAAAAAAATGACATTAAACAAAAATAACAAATCATCTTGTTTCTTTCCACAATAATAAGAAAATTACAAGCTAGGAGAACAAAAGTAATAATAATAATAATAATAACAAATGTAATCATGCTCCTGAGAAAGTTCAGCCTGCTAAGCCTGGAATTTAAGGAAACAAACCAAAAAAGGAAAAGGGAAGAGAATTAGCAACAAAACAAGGATTCAATTTGCATAAATAAAAACCAAAAGTACTGCTTATTTGGCATATGAAAAGCAGCAATTCACCTTGTTTGCAATGTTGTTTGATAGCCAATCCAGTCCCTCATACAGCCCTTCTCCGGATGTGGCACATGTACTTTGTATGTACCTAAAAGATAGCATCCAACCATATGTTAAGATGACAAGAAGAGAACACATGAAGAAGAGAAGAGAGGAATCTTCTAAATTACCAGTGGCGCTGTCGAAGAGAATGGAGGCCAAGCTTATCAGTGATTTCAGCAGCATTCATTGCATTCGGAAGATCTTGCTTGTTTGCAAAAACAAGCAGGACAGCATCTCTTAATTCATCCTGCAAGCAATTGGGGGAATTATATTATTATCAGCAATAAACAAATATTCTCTGATACTGAAGCTTGTTGATTGAACATTGTGTACAATTCTTTCCAATCATAAGACAATAATATTAACATAAATAAAGATTTGCACCTCATTTAACATTCTGTGGAGCTCATCTCTTGCCTCAACTACACGGTCTCGGTCATTGCTATCAACCACAAAGATAAGCCCTTGTGTGTTTTGGAAGTAGTGCCTCCACAAAGGCCGGATCTGAAACCCAATCAAAAGAAGAGTTGCCATAGTAAGCACATTTTGATGCACATGAGTCTATGCTTCATAGTTCCTACATGCCCAGTTGGCCCAATCCCAAAAGCATATAAAATACTATAGAACAAAAACATTTTGTGAAGTATTAAAGTTATTTTAGCTTAAATAATGTGATCTGTTTATTAAGAATGCAACTTCACCTCACAACATAATGTCCACATGCAAAACATTTCCAATTAGTGACATCTAAGTATTAACATAAAATAAATAATGCAAGTGGGCATTTCAACTAGAATGCCATTATATGTAATTCATAGACAACACATCTAAAATATATCTAATTCATGATGATAAAATGCCGATATAAGGCCATTTTAACAGTACACCATACACAAGTATTTTTAATAAAATCAATATTCATACTTATTTTACAACACACTGCACTGCACAAACTATAGGAAGAGAAGTTGACAAATGTTGAAAATGTGAAAAACAAAATAATGTAAGACACAATGCAAATAGCCTTACCTCATGAAATAGAGGAAGACCAAAAGACAACGTTGCTCGTGTGAATATAGCTTATGATAAAGTTCAGTGATGATAGAGAGCATTCAATCAGCACTAGACCGTCAATAAGCACATCTATCTCACCACTTGCACCTTTCCCTCTTTGTGTTTCTTGTGTATATTGAACCGTGAAGGGTGGTACATTAGGAGCAAGCATCACTGTTGTTCATTATATCAGTCTGCCTATTCATTCTGCCCCACCCTCATGACAATATGAGAACAAGTGTACATGTAGAAAATGCCAAAAATGTAAGCCACAACGTGGATAGCCTTCCCTCATGAAGGTAGAGGGAAGACTGAAAGACAAGGTGGCTTGAGTTAATCTAGCTTATGAATATGTTAAGTGCTGACAGACGCATTTAATCAGCACTAGACCGTCCATAAGCACATTTATCTCTCACTGTTGGCACCTTTCCCTTTGTGTGTGTGCGCTCACACCGCATGTCACCATTTCATATCACCACAAATGTAGATTTTTGTGATTGATTCATTGTTTGGAAATAAACAAGAAGGCGGGCAAATAATAATTCGCCATATGCCCCAATGATATAAAAGGATGAAAAAAACTAATGATATATAGCATTGCTCAATATGGAAATTGGAAGGAAGGTAAGCATGGAAATTGAAGGAAAGGCAAGCAAGGTGGAAAAGTAAACCTAAGGAAAGAAAACATTAGTGTTTTTCACTATTAACTTTCCTACTCATTCTGCATCACCTTATGCTGCATGACTATGACAACAACTGGTGCACATGTTGACAAATGCCAAAAATACAAGCCACAACGTGGATGACCTTGCCTCATGAGGTAGACTGAAATACAAGAGTGGCTTAAGTTAATCTAGCTTATGATTATGTTAAGCGCTGATGGTCCATTTAGGCACTATCAGCGCTAGACCGTGAATTCTGCACCGCCCTACCTTGCATGACTATATAAAAACATTAGTGCATACGTTGAAAAATACCAAACATGTAAGCCACAACATGGACAGTCTTGCCTCATGAAGTATAGGTGAAAGACAAGGTGGCTCAACTAATCTAGCTTATGATCATGTTAAGTGCTGACAAAGGCATTTAATCAGCACTAGACCGTCAATAAGCACATCCATCTCACTCCTTGCCCCCTTTCCCTTAGTGTCCGAGTGTACTAAACCTTGAAGGTGTGATAGTCAAACATTACTACATGAAAATGTTAGTTCATAAACATGTAAGCCACGATGTGGATAACCTTGCCTCATGAAGTAGAGGAAAGATTGAAAGACAAGGTGGCTCAAGTTAATATAGCTTATGATTATGTTAAGTGCTGACAAAGGCATTTAATCAGCACTAGACCGTCAATAAGCACATCCATCTCTTCAATTATGCTAAAGAAGACACAATCTAAAGATAGGAGTAATCTTAAATTGAATAGCTCTTACCTTGTCCTGACCACCAACATCCCATACAGTAAAGCTGATGTTCTTGTATTCAACAGTCTCCACATTGAATCCTGACAAATATGATATTCAGGTTCTTACATTACAATAAATCTCACAGACAAACATTAAAATAAATTATTTATTTATTTATTTTGGTTGGGGTTTCATTCAAGATGGTGTAGAAAACATTATGCTGCATTGAAAACTTGAAATGCTGACAATATAATAAGACCTGTCACTTCAGTGCCTTCAGAAACCTAATTTCACCTCATCAATGAATAGTGCATAAAACCATATAACAAAATATCACGGATCTTTAATGAAGATAAACCCATTACAGAAATAAAGATTCTTGTATGCTTGAAAGGTACCCTAGAACAAAAATAAACTAATAAAGACAAAAAGTTAAAACAAGAATATTGAAACCACATAGATCTCGGTTCGAAGAATTGCAAAAGACCTGAAATTTCATTCTTTCAATAACAGCCTCCAACAATGCACTTACCTTTTCTTTAAGAAGAAAGAAAGTATGACACATATATAACTTTATGCAAGGGCGTGGAAAGATCAATAGCAAATATAATTCTATTTAAATATCATAATTCATATCATATTGAACAGCATACCGATGGTAGGAATAGTGGTCACAATTTCACCCAACTTGAGCTTGTACAAAATTGTGGTTTTACCAGCAGCATCAAGACCAACCATTAGAATACGCATTTCTTTTTTAGCAAACATGCGACTAAGAAGCTTGGTGAAGGACAGCCCCATCTTTGTATCTGATAGATTCAGCAATGCTTAAGAAGTTAAGTAATGTTCAGTTTTTAGTAGTAAACTACTAAGCAGGAAGTGTACGAATGAGAAGTCTACCAATGAACTGAACTGAATAAAAATTCACAATGGGAGAAAAAGAGAGACCTAGGCACGCGCACTCAAATTATGTTTGGTAAATTAAGTGGGAAAAGAAAAGCAAGGATTGTGGTTTGTCAATTATGTAAGAAACAAATGACAAAAAATAAAATAATATCATCAGGATTGTGATCTCTCACCTCTAGTAAAATTACTCTAAAAATAACATGAAATAAAAATAAATAAATTAACTTCATCAACTTATAGATAGCCCAAATCAACAACAAAAAATAATTGAGAATTCATGTTTTGTTTTTATCTAGGAAGCAAAAATGGGCCCAAATAAAAATTGAGTGTCATAAAACATTTATATTGTGTTTGGTTGGGACATTTAGGAAGGGATTTGAAAAAAGAAAGCAAAAAGGTGTGTGAAACTAGGGGAAATATAAATATATTTTATTCATTTTCACCTTCATTTTCCATTTCCCTTTTCAAATCATTTCCCAAATCCCCCAACCAAACATAGCGTTAAGGCAGCTGAGTTTGGACTATGTGAAATTATGCAGTTTGTCATGGCCAATGCAGGTGTAAAAGGCCTTAGATCAGATTTACTAAAAAAATTCATGACGCCCGCATATGAGGTAACCTACAATTTTCACAAAAGGCCATTGTCATTACAGGCCTGAACCATAAGGTTTAGGACAACACAAGGATTGAATCAAAACAAATCTGGCAACAAAGCCAAATGAACATGTTAATCGCACGACAGTATTTCAGATCTGAACTTAAATCACATTGTGCAGCCCTTTGCAAACCCATAAACCAAATCCAATAACATACTACTAAAGTTTGCAACGCAATACGAACGAAGATCCAATCTCATTTCCAATACTAAAACAAGAATACACGATGTAAATAGCGTTAAAATCCATCCAATCTACCTGTATTTTTTAATTAATAATGTTGAGGAGAAGTCAGTTTATATGTATCTATAGGTTTCCATAGCGTTAGAGTCCATCAATCTGGCAAAACTGCGTGAGTATAATGCACCAAACCAGTACAGATCGGATATCGATAAAATAAAAACTCCAAAAATTCACACAAACAAATGGCAAAACGATAAACGAAGCTCTATATATTAAACTTACAGATCAGATCTATATGAGCAAAGCTAGGGTTTCGAAAAGAGGCGGAAGAGAGAGAGAAGTGAGGTACGGAAGAGCTGTGCGATAGATAGAAGATGGAGAGAGAGTACGCAGATCTCGAAAGAGAGGCGTCGTCCACCACCAAGTGTACCAGCGGATTCGGAGGAGGCTCTTTTTATAGCGTCTCCCGATAAACGTACGTCTACAAACCGTTTCAAATAAAGTTGAAGTTTCAAACAAATGAAGGTTGCTTGGCTGATTTAAATAATTGTAATTTTTAAATTATTTATAAAAAATTGTGTGAAAAAAATTAAAATATAATGTGATTTAAAAAGGTAAAAATATATATATATAGTATCCCAAATAAGACTTGATGTTGTGCCCACACTTAAGGGTTGTTTGGGATGTTCTAAATAAGTGTATTTTTTTATTTTTTTATGAAATATGAGTTGAATATGCGTTGGGTTTGAAGTGATGTGGTAGAGAGGTGATGTGATTTAAATAAGATGATGTGACTTAAATAAGATAGTGACTTTTTAATTTTTTGACTTTTTTAGGGGATGACAAACAAGGCCTTAGACCTAAAGCCACGTTTGATTTTGGGATTCGAGTAGTAAAAAACAAAACAAAACAACAAAATTATAGCCTGTTTGGGGACTAATTTTTATGATTTTTTTTTAAATTGTTAATAAGATAAAATTTCTGTTCTATAAATCAATTAATTACTTTTTCTCTTATAATTATCTATTTAATTACAAAAAAAAATAATTACAAATCATCTTAAACACACATTTTTTTTATCTCTTAAAATAAATAAAACTAACTAAAATAGTCAAATTTACAAATGATGAGGCTATATTGGTTGGTTTGGGATGTTCTGAAAAAGTACACTTTTTGACTTATTGGCTTATATGGGTTGGGTTTGATGTGATGTGTTAGAGAGGTGATGTGACTTAAATAGGATAGTGACTTTTTGTATTATTTAGGTTATGCCAAACTTGGCCTATTTATTTGCTTTGTATATAGTATACATATAGATTTTGGCGGTGTTTGGGAAGGATGAGAGGCTATTTTAGCCTCATTCAAACAAATAGTAAAAAAGTTGTAATGTAGTTGAGTTTTTATTTTATTTTATTTTAATCAGAAACTGATGCGAACAGATTTGGCAAAAGTGTCATGACTGTGCAGGGCAGATTTGAAATTTCGATTTTGCCCTTTTAATTTTTGACTAACCACCAACTTAGCATTCCCACACATAGAGGCAATTTAGTCATTTCATATCTCAACAAATCAATCATCACGTTAGACAGAAGTGTCAACACGTCATGCACAATTTTTTGGGAATAATTTGATTATTTTTTTTATCTCAACATCATTTTAAACACATTTTTTAATACAACGATCAAACGAAAAATTTAATCCATCTTCCCAAACACAAAAACTAAAATAGCCTACTAAAATAGTCAAAAAACCTAAAAAATAGCCACTTCCTAAACACCCGCTTTCTATGGAATCATAGCACAATTGAGCATGAAAAAAACATTATACAAATATGAGTGTAACTTATTCTGTGGTAGGATGTAAGTCAAAAATTATGGAGGTGCAACTCAAAATTGCACCCTTCGTGTTTGTGCTCTCTCTTTTTTCTCAATCTTCATCGAACAGTGATTTCTCCTAGATTTTAAAGAAATTTATATATCATTATATGGTGGTTGGATTAATGGGGTAACTAAGACCATCTCCAACGGTCCATCAATTCGTTTATGAAATTTAAATTTTATGAAAAAATAACTTTTTTTCTACTTCAATAGTTTCATCAGATTAGTATCAAATCGAGAATATCAAAAAAATTTCATCAAATTGAGGACGACTAGGAGTTTTCATCAAATCACTGTTTATAGTCGTTGGATTTTCACCATTGGACGTCCTCTAATGATCACCTCTAGGCAAAAATTTGTGAAAAAAATATATTGGCCGGTCGACTGGTTGGACATCTATCCGATCGTCTGCCCGATCAACCATTGTTTTGATAAAAATTAAAAATCCTCTGTTGAAACACTTGACATCAAATAAATTTTTTATTCAAATTTTTACTCAAATTTAATGGAAAAAAAAAATGCACCTTTGGAGCCTCCAACTTGGAGATGCTCTAATACCATAAAATAAAAAATAATGAATGCAATTAGACTTTTCCCGTGATTCGAGCATGTATTATATTTAGGAAAAAGTAACTAAGAGAGAGATTTGTGCCGAATAGTGGGTCAAGTTGCGCCAACACAAAATTTGGTGTTGGGCCAGGTGAGGAGGGCCTGGGACGCGTCATTGGGCCATACTGAGGTTACCTGAGATGCGTCTGGCCAAGCTGGTCCCACACGGAATGTGGTGCCGGGCTGAGCTCAACACTTGCAAAATACTGTGTCAGCCAAACCCGACCGAGCTGGCTCAGCTGGCGGATAGAGCTGCCCCAACATTGGGGTCCAAGATAGCAGAGTCGCGTGACGATCGAGCTGCAGACTGTTTGGGCTACTATCACCGAGGCGGGCGGTTTGTGAGATCGCGGTCAATAGCTGAGGTGCCGAACGATATGACCACCTCTAATCAGTTATTGTAAATCAGTTCAGATCTAGCTTGGCACGAAGCAACTAGCGTAGTGTTAGTGGTTCACCAAGTAACAACCTGGTCGAGCATCCCACGTGGACCAATAAAGGGAAGAGAGAAACCCACTCATGGTATGCGTCAATACCGTTTGGCAGGGCGACAAACACTGTTTAGAGGTTTTGGTCTCTACACGTGTAAGAAATATAGAAGGGAGCATAGCCGCTTGTCCAGAGAAGGACATCAGAGGTAGTGCGCCCACAATCTCTGAGGCTGTATGGCCAACCTTGAAAATAAGGAGCATCTAGACGTTGGAGGTAAGTAATTTTTGTATAACTCTCTCTCTCTCTACAGTGCTCTCTGCCTTCTCTCTTCTCCTTACAAGCTAACTTAACCGTTAAAGGGGTTTTCCGGCAAACCCGCCCGCCGGGTAGCTCACCTTTGTTTTGTTTACAGTATGACGAAGTTCTAATGGAATGCGATGAGCTTGAAAGTAAAGAGGTACGGAGCGGGGCAAATATTTCTCTCCTATACAATTGGCACCGTCTGTGGGAAGTTCTTTGATAGACAAACCTTGTTCTATAAGCTTTTTCGACTGTTTTTCATGACAAACATCGACGAAACACCGCTGTTCGTTGTTGATGGCATCATTCCAGAGTTAGTCCGAAGAAGAGATAGCCCTCCCGTCATTCCGACAATGGCGGGCCTGAAGACTTCCTCTAGAAAGCTACCTAGAGACACGCGAGACAAACACGCGAGGAGCACTGATCATTCTCAAAGTCCTGAGGGGTGTCGACGGCGAGAAGAATCGCATACTCAGCGTCTAGAGCACAAACTCAGAGACCAAGACGCCCTCATTCGGAGGATGGCAGCTGAGATGGAGACGTTGAAACGACAAATCAAAGGGAATGATGTCGCTAGAGTGGGAAACCATAGTGAGTACACCCAACCCCATCGCTCCGGCAGCCAGCGCCAACGCGAGACACCCTTCCTCTCTATCACCAGAAGCTACGGTATTGGCAATTCTGACCCATCGATGAAGAGATCATGCACGCACGACGGCAACTACCGTCCCTCGCGTCCCTCGACGACATCGAGATACTCTTACTCCGCCCATTCGGAGAACCTAAAGGACGTCTTAGAGAAACACGCACGCCGTATAAAGGCCCAAAGAGTGCTGATGTTACAAAGGCTGAGTCCCATAATCCATTGTAGTGAGGAGGTGGCCATACCGCCACCTAAAATAGAGATTCCAGCACCGGTGGACAGAGACTTGGTAAGACTCACCGCCATCCCACTATCTCCAGAGATTGAAAGCATGCCTCTCCCCGTTGGATTCCATCAACCTAAGTTCACGCTATACGATGGTAAGACGGATCCGTACATGCACGTTAGTCATTACCAGTAAGTAATGGCAGGCCATCGGCACAACGATGCCTTGATGTGCCTCATATTCCCAGCAAGTTTGGGAGAGTTGGGTCTAAAGTGGTTCGAAAGGCTCCCGGAAGAGAGTATCGAGGGGTGGCAGCAGCTAGCGGAAGCCTTTGTCACCAAATTCATGACCAATACTCGAACACCGAAAGAGGTTGATCACCTCCTGGGTATCAAGATGGAGTCAGGTGGTTTATTGAAGGCATACAACACCAAGTATTGAGAGACTTATAATGAGATCCTCGATTGCCCCACTAATTTGGCAATCGCCCAATACAAGCGAGGTCTACCAATCGAATATAGATTGCGAGACTCGCTCACGATGCACCAGCCCACAACCATGGAATCATTAATGCAGCGGATCAACGAGCACATCCGAGTTGAAGATGATGCCACCACCGCCACCGCCATTACCACAGCAACCGAGAAGGCAAATCTAGTTGGGGTAGACAAACGAGTAGCTGGGAAGGTTCATTTAGTAAGGCAGGAGGATAACCGCCCTAGTAACCGAGCGAGAGAGCAATATCACAGAACTGGCCGCAATGACAAAAATAGAGGCCGCAGAAAGGACCGGGCTAATGCTCCAGTATCACAATGATCTTTAAAATCCCAATTTATCGTATCCTCAGTGAGATTAGAGGTGAGCCATATGTCTGATGGCCATCAAAATTGGGGGACGCGCAGAGGGGCTTCAACTCAAGATACCGCTGCACTTTCCATGAAGAAATGGGGCACCAAACAGAGGATTGCGTGCCATTGAAGCAGCATTTGGAAGAGTTGGTCGCGGTAGGGCACTTAGACCAGTATATTGATGATGGAATGAGGGCTGCCCCACAGGGACAAGTCGAGCCAAATGGGCTAGTCGTCTTAGACTCTGCATCCTAAGGAGTCATCAATGTTATTCATGGTATCATCGAGCTGGCGTGAGTGTGCGAGCTGAGGGTGATGATCAAGAAGGCCGAGCACATGAGGGAAGTGCTCTCCGTTCAACCTTCCAACAAAAAAGGGAAAGACCGAGGTGCAGGGTATCATGACCTTTTCGAGCAAAGACCTGGAGAGAATTCAAACCCCTCACAATGACGTGTTAGTAGTAACGCTTTGCATTAAGGATTTTGACATCAAGAGAATTTTGATCGACTAGGGAAGTTCGGTCAAGATCATGTACTATGATGTGTTCAAGCAGATAAAGTTGAAGGACAAAAACTTGGCTCCAGCGATGTCTCTTTTGGTCGGCTTCAACTCACAACCAGAATGGCCAATCGGGAAGATCATTCTGCCGGTCAAGGCTGGGTCTGTCACAAAATAGGTGAAATTTTAGGTATTGAAGGTCCCATCGACCTACAATCTAATCTTGGGAAGGGGTTGGTTGTACGCTATTGTCACGACCCAAACCTGCCCCTATGGGTTTAGCATCGTAACCGGCCCGTAATCCTTGGATTACCAAAGGCCTCTGAACTTATTAACAAAATTAAGGGGCTAGCGGAAGCAAATACATAAATATAGTTGTCCAATGAGCTGTGCTGACGTATATGAAACAGAATATTTAAAACTTTATATACATATTCAAAAGTCATTCGTACATTATACCCACACACATAAAATTATCTTAAGTACAGCCAACAAAACTACAAGTCATATACACAAGTGACCAAAACTCATAACAAGTGACACATCCGGAACCTCCACGTGAGGCACAATAGTTAGCTGACGACAGAACACAGATCCAGACAAAAGCCTTCAGGCTCGATCGCCAGAATGCTCACCTATACATATATATACACACAGTGAGTTAAAGCCCAGTGAATAACATTAAGGTAAAGGGGTTAGTGAACGAAATCTGAACATGTCATAAGCAGAAGACAGATCATAGCATAAACATTCTTGTATCTGAACATAATAATGGTACATCCCATAGAACATATCACATAACGTCTTTTGACTAGAGTAATCGGTTCCAGATACCGATTAAACACATATCACCACAATGAAGTGGCTAACGAGATCTTGTAATCACATATATGTTATGGACCCGCATTAACATGCCGTCCCCCATGACTTGGGACTATCTATGGATGCCATAATAGATTTCAAACATGGATATTCGTTCACGAAAACAGATATCATTTCAGAAGTCATAACTTGACATATCACATTTGGAACATAATTCATATCGACATATCTTTACAGAAATGTTACTCACAGTGGTTCCCATAACCGGTCAATCAATCTCCAGACGTTGACCTGCAGACACAAAAGCACATAACATAAACATATCTTATCATTACACATTCATGTGGCTATCACGGCTTAGCTTTCATTACGTTGATTCTTGTTCATCCTTAGCACATTGCTTAAAACACACACACTTATAGTCTCGCAACTCAGTACATTCTTTACTTAATGTGTTTCTAATCCATAACCTCTTTACTATGGCATAATTAAGGCTTAGGAATGCCTAAGATGCAATGAGGATGCCAAAACATGAGTTGGAACACTTAGTAAATTTTCTGAAAATAAGGTCCCCGCTTGAGCGTAGCTTTCCTCGCTCGAGCGGACATGTAAACATGAGAGGGGTCGCTCGAGTGCATATTCCTTCGCTCGAACGGCCTGCAAAAACATGAAACTTCTGGGAGCTTGCATTTCACACTCGAGCGGACTTATGGTCGCTCGAGCGGAAGTGCACGCACTCAGAGTGGTCGTTCGAGCGTGAACTCCCACGCTCGAGCGTAGATGCAAATTCTGGAATTTCCAGATTTGGTCACCAGGCTCAAAACTCGAATTCAACTCTTCAAAACACATCTCTTGGGCCCCAAAACTTGAGATAACATAGTAAACTTGTAAAACATGAAGAATTAAGGATCATTTCATAAAATCATGGCCCAAGAGTTTGCCAAAAGCTCACAATTCATCTTGAAATTCAAGAAGCAAAACATGCATGTGAAATCTTTCAAACTCTTTTCTTCAAAACTCATTAAACCAGCAAATTGAGCTCATAAACCCCATCCATGTAAGAAATTCCTTCCCAAAACATGTATTCAAGTGATTAAACATGGTAATTCCAACATGCATGTACCAAATAACTTATGGTAACAATTAAGATGTTCAAAATCAAACTCAACATGTCAAAACTCCATATAAATATGCATGCATGTGGATTTCTCATCCAAATTCTCTTTCAAGACTTCAAAAACATGGGATTGACTTACTAACTTGATGAAACTCATAGCTAACATGGTGAATTAACACCTACATGGGTATGTATGTATGAATTGTAACCCAATTCCTTATCCTAAGCTCAATGTACACATTTAGACACATAATCTTCAAGTTGATAACTTAGATTCATATATTCGGGGTTGAATTCATACCTATAGTCTTGAACTAATCTAGCTCTAGCTTAGTTTTGATGAATCTTAGCCAAGATCTTCAATTCTCCTTCAATCTCTTCTTCTCTCTCTCTAGAATTGCACACACTCTCTCTCTCTAAAAAAAATTCTCAGATTTTTTGCACTCAAAATGGACAAGGATCAGCTTAAATGAATTTAAGGGGCTCATATTTATATTTATGATGCTATAACACATTAATTGGAACATCAGGCTAACCAAACACAACTTAATGAATCAGACTGAATCAATTTTTAATAAAATTTGCCATGGTGTTCTAAAAATTCCAAATGACATATTAACGTAACTAATTCTGAATTCGGGTGCTGATAAGGCTTTCAATTTTCATATTAAAGCGGAATTCCCGACAGATATTTCTACAAGTAACAGATAGAAAGCCAAAATCATGCAAAATACAAAATAAATCCATAATTTATTTTATCCACTCAATTAACATCCTTAATTACTGATTAGTGGCTAATTGCGAATCGGGGTTATTACAGCTATGCAAGCAATGACGTCCACCTATCACCAGGTCATGCGCTTCCCCAATCAAACCGGGCAGATAAAAGAAGTTTGGGGGGACCAGGTGATGTCCAAGCAATGTTTTGTCGAAGACAATAGTGGTTGAGTGGCAAAGGGTTTCGTACAGATGATAGAAGGACCAGAAGGCAAGGAGGTCTTGGAAGACGTGGAAAGAAAAACCGAAGAAAAGTCAATTGAAGACTTTGTGGAGGTTCGGGTTGATGAGAATGATCCGAGCAAATTCTTTCTCTTGGGCTCGTCATTGTCCAACACCGAGCGGTTGGACTACGTCAACTTTATGGTCTCCAATATTGAGGTCTTTATGTGGACGCCTTATGATATGCTTGGCGTCAACCCAAGCTTCATTTGTCATTAGTTGAATGTCTTTCCAAACGCTCGGCCAGTCATCTAAAGAACTCGAGTATAACAACCCTGACCCATGATTAGCGCTAATTCATGTTTAAGTATACCTAATAAGTAATTAAGAAGAAATCCTAAGTTAATTACATGTGCATTGCATTATTTTGTGTTTATATCTGTTTAACATAGAAAGATCTATTTAAGTTTTTATTCAGTTTGCGAATTGAAGGCCTTATCGACATCCAATTCAAAAATTGACTTGATTTATGTGCCATTTGAAATTTTTAGAACATTATGGTAGGTTTAATCAAAATTCGATTTAGAACGATTAAATTAGATTAAATTAATGCCCACTTAGTTAACCTTAATTAATTATCATTAAGTGAGCCTATATAAGGCTTCTTATATGCCTTCACCCTTTTCTTTTCTTTATTTCAATACATTTGAGCTCACACACACACAAGCAAAAACATGGAAGAGAGAGAGAGAGAGAAAAAAGAAAATTGGGAGCAAAAGTTGGGATATGGGAGAATTGCTAGGAATTATTGGAGATTTACAAAGAATTTGAGAATTAAAGCTTCCTCACTTGTGCAATCTACACTCTAGGTAAGAGTTTTAGTCTTTGGCCTTGTAATGTAGTTGAATAATGTATGAAAACAAGTGAAATAGATGAATTCATGTAAGGATTGAGCTAGAATTGAAGAAAGATACGTCATTCCATGCATGCATGCATATTTATAGCATTTTGAAGTTGTTTTCAAAGATTTTCTCTATGCATGTTGTAATTCTAGCATAAGTTGAAGAATTCATAACATTTCTCATCAATGGATCACATTTAATCATGTTTTAGAAGCCATAAACTCAAGTGAACACATGCATGTCATGTTCATACCATGTTTTTACATTTCAAGTTGAATTGTTGCATGTTTGACATACTTTTGGGCCTTGATTTGATGAAATGATCTTCAAACCATGATATTTTACAAGTTCCTAGATGTTCTCCAGAATTTTGGCCCAAGAAGATGAGTTTTGAGGTGTAGAATTCGAGCTTGGAGCTGGAGAGTGCAATCTGGAAATTCCAGATTTTACACTTCCGCTCGAGCGTCGGATCCTACGCTCGAGCGGTGACCCTGTAATCTTGTACTTCCGCTCGAGCGACCAGAAGTCTGCTCGAGCGTGAAATACATGCTCCCAAAAGTTCATATGTTTTTACAGATCGCTCGAGCGATGAAAGTCATATTTGAGCGAAGGTCCAAGTCTCATGCTCGAGCAGGGATCGAGCGTCCATCGAGCGTAAAAATCAAGCAACCAATACTTTTTCAAAGTTTGCAAACCGCTCGAGCGAAGGAAGTTACGCTCGAGCGAACTCTCACATTTTGCATGTCCACTCGAGCGTGGACTCTATTTTCAGCAAGTTTTGAAAAATGTTTTCAAATACATTTTAGCATCCTCATTCCATCCTAGGCATTCCTAGGCCAAGATTAAAACACTATAATGAGGATAAGGGCTAGAAACACACTAAGGACAAATGAAATAAGTTACGTATAATCTAAGCGTGTGTTTCAATGTATGTATCTGTCATGTTATGTAGGTCACGCACTTCAAGTTAAGTGAATTGCCTACTTTACTCGTCTATTTGGAGCCACCGGTTATCTGTGAGTAATGACTTAGTAAAACTATGTTCAAGTTAAATTATTTTCTGCATATGGAATAAGATTTGTCCTATGCATGCTATGTTTATGCACTATGAATGATTGTTCATCTCTGATATATATATATATATATATATATGTGACATTAATGCTATGATTCAAGTATGCTATCTGTACCCGGACCGGAGGTTCCTTAATGGAATTGGCACATTATCTATACCCGGCTGGAGGTTCTTTTATGAAACTGGCAAGTTATTTGTACCAGTCCAAAGGTTCCTTTATGAAACTGGCAAGTTATCCGTACCCGGCTGGAGGTTCCTCTATGGAACTGACAAGTATGATCTATAATATTCTGTATATGATCTGTTAGCACTAACGAATGAACCATGAATGATCAAGCATGATTCCTAAATTATATATATATATATATATATGCATTGAATGAGATCACGAATACAAATTGGTTCTATGAACGGACTTAATTACGGGACATCATTCATTTAATCCTTTACTCTGCTATTTTTCACTAGGCTCCCGCTTACTATTTATTTTATATATTTAGGTGACTAGGCACGTGACCAGGCTCAAAGTTGAGGACCTGGCGACTCAATTTTTGGTCAGCCAGCCTTTGTGCCTCCCGAGGAGGATCCCAGTCAAGTCATATTTAGAGGCTTTTTTTTTTTTTGTGGATGTATAAGACTTAATTTTGTTATCCCAGGTAGGCAACCCAAGAGGGGGGTGAATTGGGTTATTAAAAATTTTACAATATTAAAATTAACACAATATTCAGAATTTTAACAAATAAAAAAAAAAGAATAATAATTATCAATATAAAAGTAAGAGAGATAGGGAGTGATTAAGGCCGAAATGTACATCATTGAGGCCGTTAATTAGAATCTCTTAACTTCACTTGCTGGTCAAACCGTATACTTTATGTGTGTTGAATGTCAATCAGGTTGTACATCGTCGGAGCATAAAATGGGCAAAAAGACAAAATTTGGACAGAGTTGACTTTTTCTGGAAAAGTCAAACCGATGTTTTAAACCTGTTTGGAAGTGAGTAGAAGTATAAAAAGAAAAGGAAAAGGCTTTTCTAGGGTTCTGAAATTGTTTTGACCTAAAGAGAGAGGCTAGGGTTTGGAGAAGAAGAGTTACCAAAGCTTGAAGGATACTTCATGGAGGTTTCTTCCTCATCTTCTTTCTCTTTCCACTCCTCCATGAGTGGCTAGTCGTCTTTTCTAGGGTTTTGATGAAACCCTAGCCATGTAATTATTTTGTTTTCTTTTTGATCTTTAATTATGTAAAGGTTTGAACATTTGTATGGTGATTTAGAAGTTTCTTTATTATATTTTCATTATTCTTCGAATATTTGACTTTCTGTGATTGTTGAATGTTATCCATACATGAGTTTTCTATTCCTTCACATTCAAGGTATGAGACGAACCATGCTACGAGGAACGAGTCGTATCACTACTTAGTTTAGAGTGAACGATTCGTATTACTTGAGATGGTTCGTGCTCGTACATTGAATGTGATGATCTTCTTGTTAAATGCTTTGACTTGTAGTTGCGAAGCATTAATCCTTCAAACTATAGCATAATTGATTTCAATTGGAAACCCTAATTATGCGGTTAGTGGTGAATTCTCTACCCTAGATTTTTCCCCAATTCAGTAAACCTAATTTCATTTATTATTGATAATTTAATTTCTTAGTTTAATTTATTCGTTATTAAATTAGATTATAAACAACCAATCTTTTTATCAAAATTAATTTAAGAATTTGACAATTAAATTAGTTTAATTTCACAATAGTCCATGTGGATCGATATCTGGACTTGCCATTATTCTAATTGAATTTGGTATAGTTTAGTATTTAATTTTGGTGTGCTTAACGACCCATCAGGGAGAGAAAATCAAACACTGAGATTTTAGTGGTTGGCACGCCAGGTCTACGTCTACTCCCCAAGGAACCTCCTTGAGAATTTATTTACTATCAATTGAATAAATACACCACTAAGCTTGTGGATTTGGCACAGGACTTATTCTTATCTATTGAGCCTCGCTTAACAATAAATGATTTACTCTTACAAAATCTCTCACAAAAATAATGAATAAAAATAAGTGGTACTTAAACCCTCTTTTACAATAATTCTCTCACAAAGAGTAGATATGAAAATGTAAGAACAAATGCTACACTTAGATCTGAAAGTGAAAGAGCATAATACAATATACTCAGAATTTTGGAACACGCATAAATTTTTCTCTTCAAGTTCTTGATTTTTCTCCATACACAACGTTTCTATTTATACACAAAAATATACTTATTAGAGGTAAGACGCTCCTTGTTGACGTCATGGATGACATGGGCACCTTTTCTTTTGTCAAACTATAAATTTTCTTTGTTCACTTTTTTTTTTTTCTTTTTGTAAGCAAATTCAAAGCATTTTGCAACTTTTTTCTTTTTTCATTCTGCAGCAAAACATGTTCAAAGATTTACAATGAAAAATTACATAAGCCTTCTCCTGTAATTATTACATTATATTATATTACTTTCAAACTTTGACTATATATATATATATATATATAATATTTACAACTTTGAATTTAAACAAGCAAGATATGAAATTATTTGCTCCGTATATGACATGATATAATCAATTGTGTAAAAAATCTAATTGCTCACATGATGTATTCTATTTATATTATATGCATTATATATAATATGCTAAACAAATATTTGCATACATAGTAAAAAAATCTCTTTAAGTAATATTTATGATAGATCTGAACATATATACCCTTTTTAAATTTCTGTATAAGTTGTAAAGATTTTAAATTAAATATAACTTTCCACTCCATATCAATTTTGTCAAAAGAAGACAACCCATCAATACCAAATTTGTCAAAATAATACAACTAATCAATTTGTCAAAAGATGAATAGTGATCAGCCTATTATTTTCTTCTTCTTTTTTCAAAAAGTGAATAGTAAAGTTTTCAAAATATTTTCATTTAAATAATATTTAACAAATGTACCATACAATATACATTTTAAACATATATTATTTTGTGTCAAATAATATGTATATTAAAAAATCTAAATTTTGGCAAATAATATTTTAGACATCATCAAAATTAAACAATATGAAGGTTTCTGTTGTATGTACAGGAGATAGCATATAAATACTATATTTTAGTTTCAAGGTTTAAAATTATCTGTCCCATGTACGTTTTCACAGCTCAATGGACAATGTATATTTTATATATTTGCTTCCGCAGCCCCTAACTATATGTTATTCTGTTAAGAAGCCTTTGGTAATCCAATGATTACTGGCCGGTTACGACGCTAAACCTATAGGGGCAAGTTTGGGTTGTGACATTGGGACTCAGCTTTACACCATGCCGAGATAGTGGCGGAGGAGGTCAAAAACTTGCTGGAGAATGGAGCAATTGAAGAAGTGCACTACCCTAGATAGATCTCCAACATGGTGGTAGTGCCGAAGAAAAATGAGAAATGGCGGGTATGCGTCAACTATAAGATGGTCAATCGTGCCTGCCCTAAGGATAGCTTTCCCCTCCCACGGATTTACCAACTAGTTAATCTTACCGCAGGTCACTGAAGGTTCAGCTTCCTTGACGCGTACTGTGGCTACCACCAGATCGCTATGTAGGAACCAGACCGAGAGATCACATTCTTCACCACGCCGAGGGGCTTGTACTGCTATAAGGTCATGCCATTTGGCCTTAAGAACGTTGGAGCAACCTTCCAAAGAATGGTGACCAAAATGTTTGCTCCTCTTCTTGGCCGCACTATGGAGGCCTATATCGATGATATGGTGGCTACATCGACGACATGGTGGTCAAGAGTAAAGAAGAATTTCAGCACCTTGGCAACCTAGCTGATATGTTTGCTATCCTCAAACGCCACAAGCTACAGTTGAATGCTTCTAGTATGGTATGTGGTAGTGTGTGATTCGTATGTTGTTATTAAAATATGTGTAGAAGAGGATCGGTCATAGGGCAATCCCAGGAGAGTGCCTTGGTAAGGCAATTGTGTAGTTAATGATTGGGTTGAGTAATTTAATGTTCGAAATTGTTGGGTCATTTTGGTGTGGGTGTTTGTTGTCCAGTTTGGATAGTGGAACTCCGAGTGAGGCAGTAAGATTGTGTAGAGTGAGTGATGCACTCTGTCAAAGTTGTTTTGACTTATGCGGTCCTTGTGTGCGTTGACTTGAGATGGTGTATTGGGTTTGACTTGAAAAGTGCGGTTATGACTCAAATATGAAGCAAGGATGTGTGTGCCACTTAGGCATACGTGTGAGGGGTGAATGAAAAGTCAAGAGTACCATGGGGTAACTTTGAAAAATTCGGAGTGATTCATTGAACCAGAGAGGTTGTGTATGAAACTCCATTTAGAAGTTGGCGAGGTTGAGCAAGATGTTGGTGTTGAAGACTGGCACGAGTGAATAAAGTTAGATAGCTGATTGGTCAATACTTGGATTGGTTGACATATAGTCACCTCGAGCATCGGTTGAAATTATAGGTTGTGTACTTAAACGGTGTCTTGATGTGGAATGTAAGTCTCTCATGGACAGTTGGAACGTTGTTTGAGTGGTAGTAACCGGTTTGTGATTTCGGTTGAGAACTTTGGTCTTATAAGCGCTTTGCACCATTATGTGATCAATGGTGTGCAATTTCTTTCTTTGTGTTATTGCGTTACTGGCATTTCTAAAATTTATAGGGGTTCTCATTGTGGAAAATCTTGTTTTGGGTATTGTAACACCACCGTGAGTGTGATGGGTTTTGTGGGATGACTATGTTGTGATTTAGTCGAGGAATGTTGAAGAATAATTTGAAGGAAAACCAAGTGTTTTGGAACAAATGGGATAGATTAAGCATTTTCTTTAACTTGAACGGAATATCTTATACCATGTGTTGAGAAGTCACATTTTGATCTAGTCCAAGTTACTGGTTACATGTTGTATGTCCTTGGCAAAGGCTTGGAATTGTCGGGTATTGATGTGCCATGACGTTATTGATTATTCGTGTTTTATTTTGCGTTCTCGTTCTACGAGAGTTGACTGAAAGACTTGTGTGCGAGTGGTTTCCCGTTTTCCTATGTTGGAGTGTTAAACACTCAATGGTGATTCGAGTATTGTAAGTAGTCAAGTCATGGTGGATGTCATGAAGCACGGTTGTTATTGACGACGTTGTTACTATTATTATCGGGGGAATGTATTCTTGTCTTATAAACCGCCACAAGTTTGGCCGGTTGGGGGGTAATCATATTCGTTCCTTATTGTTGAGTTGAGTCTTGTGAAGCAAGACGATTCTATTAGTTAACAGTATCATGGAAACATCTCGGGATTGAGGAAGCTACTTGAAAGCGTGAATTGGAAGTCCGTGAGAAATATCCGAACTTATTCGTTGGTATTTGAACATATGTCGAGATTTTAGTTTGTTAATGAAATGTTAAAACATTGTATATGTTATGGGTGTCTTGAAAACATGGATTTAATATGAGCATTGTATATGTTTTGGGAATATAGAATATTGTATGTGTTGTATCAAATTTGGAAACATTGTGTATGTTTTGGATTATGAAAGCATTGTGAATGTTGAATATGTTTCGGAAACGTAAGTTTAATTTGAACATTGTATATGTTGTTTAACTCTTGGAAATGCAAATTTATCATAGACATTGAATATGTTTTGGAAATATGAGATGCACGTATTGAAATTGGTTAAATTCGGAAGATTCATATTGATAATATATGTTGAGATATATCTATTGTGAAAGGATTGAATGACCGGTAGGTAGGTCATGGTAATGAGAATTGAATTGTAATCATTTGAAAATTGAGCAATCATGATTTTGAAACTTGTACTAAAATTTCGGGGACGAAATTTCTTAAGGTGGGGAGGTTGTAGCACTTGTATCTTTCAAAGCTTTTGAAGAAGTGTATTCGAATCCTTTATTTTTATTTTGGAAATCTTTGGTGTTGTTGTACGTTGGTTTTGGAGGAGTATAATCTGATTTAAACTTGTTGGGTTTGGTTGTTCGCACTTATTCTTGTCAAAAGTTCCTTGGAGACTTAGAAATTCTATTCTAGGGTCGACACCAGCTTTCCTAAGGGTCAACCCTTACCTATTGGTGAAGTTTCTGGAAGTGTTGCTGGAAAATAGGGTAGACACCAGACTGGAGAGGGTCGACCCTCTTATGTCTGTGTGTTAGTTGCTGGAAAATAGGGTCGACCCTATCCTGTCTAAGGGTCGACCCCCCTTGCTTGTGCAGATTATCTTTTCTACCTAAAGGGTCGACCCCCTATGCCCGAAGGGTCGACCCCTGCGTGTTTTTTTTTAAGATTTTTGAGGTCCGAATGGGCCCTATCTAAGGGGATTTTTGGGTCTATTATTTTATTTGACCTTAGGGCTTTTCCTCACTTCTATAAATAGGCCCAAACCATTTTTTCTCCCATGATTTTTCTTCCTTTTTTCCTCTTAAACCGTGATCTCTCTCTTCTCTCTCTAAAACCCAAACTTTTTCACTTAAATCGCTAGATCTACTCACCTAGAGTGATCTTTTCACCTTGCTCCTTTGAGATAAAGTGTAGAGCTTGTCAAGGGCTTCGTTTTGATCGGGGCAAAACGTCGTTTCGTCGCCATCGACTTTTGAGCTTTCTCTCTTCTCTCTCATCTAAGCTTGAGGTAGGGATATTCTACTCTTTAATATGAGCTTTAACCTAGATATTTGTCATTTTGTATAAATGTGGGATTTGGGAAGATTTTTGTCATGACCCGAACCCGCCCCTATGGGTTAAGGACATAACCGGCCAGTAATCCTGAGATTACCTACGGCCTTAAACCAAAACAGATGTAACTCAACAGAGTAAAGGGGCCAAACAGAAGTAATAATTAAAAATTTTGTCCATAGAGCCGTGCTTATATGCACTTTAAAGCGAACCATACGCGCATACGTTAATAACCCACAAACAAAATACAGTACCATAAAATCCTTTACAGACTGGATCATCCAAACTGAGTCAACCCCTATCAAAACTATACATACAGATATACACAAAGTTCTTGCCAACAAGACAAAGTATAAGTACATAACAAAATGACAAGGACGGGTCTCGTGCGTGAGACACAAGGCTGACTCTCCAAAACTCATGTTATTCTTGGCAGACTTCACTGGGGCTGGGTTTGGACTTCTCTTGGCTCACCTACAAGTACATGAATGAACGTGAGCGATAGCCCAGTGAATAATATTAAGTACGGGAAATGCATTGAAACATTATACAATAGACGGCCTAGGGCCCAATTCATTCATGTCAACTGGCCTTTGGCCTTTTCAAACTTTCATAACAAGCTGGCTCTTAGGCCTGTATATCAGACTGGCTCTTAGGCCTTTATATCAGACTGGCTCTTAGGCCCTTCAAACTTCTCAGATCAAATTGGCTCATAGGCCTTTCAAACTTTCATATCAAACTAGCACATAGGCCATTCAAACTTTCACATCAAACTGGCGCATAGGTCGTTCAAACTTTCATATCAAACTGGCGCATAGGCCTTTCAAACTTTCATATCAAACTGGCACATAGGCCGTTCAAACTTTCATATCAAACTGGCGCATAGGCCTTTCAAACTTTTATGTCAAACTATGTCCACCATTCAAATTAATAAACTTTACGAAACTTACATAGAAGTAGTAATTGGACAATAATGCGTGTCAGATATTACTCACAGTGATCGACTTGTGGAGTTGCCCTAGAGCTTGACCCTACATATCATGTAACACATATGGGTCACAATTAGTTCAATCCGTTCATTAATTCACATATTCCTCTTTAGGCTTCATTCTTATCTCTTTAACTCAATTACAATGCTCAATGCCTGCCTAAGAGTGCTTAGAAGTGAAAGGGAACGGAAAACAGAACACGGAGTGCATTTTCAAAATTTCAGAAAACAGGGTCCCCGCTCGAGCGTGGACTTCCCCGCTTGAGCGGACCCTTAAGGTCTGCAAAGTACTGGATGCATCAAAATTACGCTGATCGCGAACTCTGGCGCTCGAGCGAAAGGCCTCTCTACATGGCTCCCTACTCGAGCGTGGGATTCCCCCGCTCGAGCGTGCACCATGTCTGCAAAAAGTGCTGGGAGCACGAAGGACATCAAAATTCTGGAAATTCCAGATCAAGTTTTTAAGCTTCAATTCGATGTTCAAAGGTTCCAAATGCATGTTTATGACTCAAACTTCATATATTTATGTACTAACTTGGTACAACCACCAAACTACATCATAATGGAGCTCAATTTCACAATTGATACCAAACTCAATTCTAACATGCACATTCATGCATTCAAAGCTCTTATCTTCCTAGATTGTACATGCATGTGATGTCTAGCTCCCATTCTCAACCTAGATGATACCAATGGTGATTATACATGAGCTTTAACTACAAATTTACATGGATTTCAAGCTCAATTATGCAAATGCCAAACAATTACATACATGCATGCATATATGGTCTTCCAATTCAACAAAATAAACTCAAAACATGCTCTTGACCATCAATTAGCTTTGAACACACAAAATTATACCTTAAACTCATGAATTCAAGAATTAATTGCTTACTTAGAAGCCCAATCTATGGTTAATTCTTGAACTAGACTTCAATATCCAAGCTTGAATCAAATATTCACAAGTCTCTCCCTTTCTTCCTCTAATAGCCGGCCTTCTCTCTTTCTAGAGAGTTAATCAGCCCAAATGAAGATAAAAGGAGGAAATTGAGTGTAAGTGCCTTTTTACATAAATTCCCACTAGCCACAATTTAATAATAAGAAATAATTGGGCACTAACTCGCCAATTAATCAACTTAATCTGGTCCGAATCAATTTTTCAATTAAATTTCACCGTAAGTTCTAAAAATTATGCCAATCACAATGGCTTAATCGATTTCGGGTTCCGTGGCTGATAAGGCCTCCAATTTAATTTCCAAAGCAAATTATTCAAACAGATATTCCTACGGTGAACAGATAGAACTTCAAAATCACATATATTCACAAAATGGCACATAAAATCATGCTAAACACATAATCATACTCAAATTAAGGACCCATTAGCATACTACGAAACAGGGGTATCACAATTTTGGTAAAAGTTAAGGTTTGGGTTCTAAAATAAAAAATGGGGTTTTTCATGTTGATTCACAAAGTAACCTTGGGGGTTTGTGTATGAGGTTCTTTATTGTTGAAGTAGTGAGATTTGGACCTATGGATTGATATTTTGGAAAAAGGGGAAATTTTGCCCTAAGTTGAATTGAAATAACTATTTATGTAAATAATGAAATTGGTTTGGGAATTATGAAATTGGGGGAAATGTGATTGAATGGTGTAGTTTGGTTTGATAAATCACACACCTATGGAATTTGATAAATTATCTGTTGATAGATTTATTTATCTGTTTAGATACATCTATTTTGGGCTATCGGTGGAGGATAGTTATGATTGTTGTAGAAACTGCATGAGAATTAGAATGATTGAAACTAATCAATCGAATTATGTCATTGAATATGAGAGTTTGATTAACCATTGAATATGTGTTTTGATTAGTCATTGTATATGACAAAGTGTTTAAATACATTGTATATGTATCTTTGTTTGGGAGGAGATAGGAGATGTTCTCCATTGTTTAGGAGGAGATAGGGGATGGACTCCATTGATAATTAAGTTAGTCGGGGTGTCCAGGGTGAAAGTCCCGAAATCTTATATATTTATGGGTGTCGGTTCCCTCAGACGTGGTTCCGTAAAATGACAAGAAATAGAAGTGTTGGATTGATGAATGTAATGAATTGTGAACCATTGAGTTATAATCTCATATTGGTTGCTTTGATAATAATGAATTTGGTTAATTGATTTACCCGGAATGGAAGAATGGAAATGAATTGAGATATTGGCTATCTATGTTGAATGACCTTGAAAAGAATATGTATTGGTTAAGAATGTTATACATTTATCTGATGCTCATATTTTAGTTAATTCTCATATATTGTTTAGCATATCTCTAATGGGCTTTAGCTCACTTTACTTGGGAAATCAGTTTCAGGTACAAGTGACATGCCGCCTCCAAGGGCATAGCTTAGGAGGCTTAGGGGCTGAAGGCTCCACTTTGTGATTTCGTTTTTGTGCTGAATATTTATTCAAGCCGAAGGCTTTATATGTATAGAGCTAAGACTCTTCTTTTGTTGTAACCAAGCAAGGTCTTGGAAAGATGTAAGCCCGTAGGGCACTTATTCTCTTGTTAACATTCAGAGTTACATGCTATAGTTTTATGATGATCATTTGTGAAAGTGTAATGCATGTAATATCTCTTGTAATATTAACTTTGATGAATGAAAATATAACATTTCTATTATGTCTATAGATCTTGTGAATGATTGATTTATGTACTTTTGAGGACATTACACATACAAACACTAAACATTATGTCGGGCCTACTTGCAGTAAGATAGAGTAAAGAACCAATCATATCTCGATATTTCTTTTTATCTACAAGTTTACCTTGCTCATCTTTGTCAATTTTTATTGATGTGCTCATTGGAGTTGCTACAGGCTTTGATGATTTAATTTCAAACCTTTTGAGTAGATCTTTGATATATTTCGTTTGATTTAAATAGATTCCATCATTAGTTTGTTTAATTTGTAGACCAAGGAAGTAATTTAGTTCCTTCATCATACTCATTTCAAACTCACCCTGCATGTCTTTAACAAACTCTTTGCACAAATTTTCATTATAGCACCAAATATGATATCATCAACATAAATTTGAACAATTAGCATATCTTCCCTTTTGATTTTTATAAAAAGTGTTGTATCAATTTTTCCTCTAGAAAAACCTTTGTCAAGTAGAAAATTACTCAATCTTTTATACCATACTCTAGGAGCTTGTTTCAAGCCATATAAAGTTTTTGAGAGTTTGAAAACATGATCCGGGTATTTATGACTTTCAAAACCGAGGGGTTGTTCAACATAAACTTCCTCTGAAATGTACCCATTTAAGAAAGCACTTTTAACATCCATTTGATACAATTTGAAATCTTTAAAACATGCAAAAGCAAGTAACATTCTAATAGCTTCAAGTCTAGCAACCAGTGCAAAAGTTTCATCAAAATCAATGCTTCATCCATTTTATTTCGAAAAACCCATTTTGTACCAATAATAGGATGATCCTTAGGTCGAGGGGTCAAAAACCAAACTTCATTCCTTTCAAATTGATTTAATTCTTCTTGCATTGCTAAAATCCAGTTTTTATCATTTTCAGCATCTAAAAGCGATTTTGGTTCAATTTGTGAAACAAACGCTAAGTTACCATAAACATTTCTAACAGAGGAACGAGTTTTTATACCTTCCGCCGCATCACCTATGATGAGGTATTTGGGGTGGCCATGAGCTTACTTCCATTCTTTTGGTAGATTTGAGTCGCTTTCTGGAAGAACATATATTTTTTGAAGTTTTTCCATTTTCATTTCTTCTTCATGTTCGCGTAATGAATTTTCTTCATTTTCTTTTATGTAAATGCTCTTAGTTGATTTTCTACAATATCATTACTTACAAGATTCTTGGAATTAATGTTGTTAGATTCATCAAAAACAACATGCACAGATTCTTCAACAAGTAGAGTTCTTTTATTGAATACTCTATAAGCTTTACTGGAGATTGAATAACCAAGAAAAATAGCTTCATCCAATTTAGCATCAAATTTTGCTAAGTTATTTTTATTATTATTCAATACAAAGCATTTACAACCAAATGCACGCAAGTGACTAAAGTTAGGTTTTCTACTTTTCCAAATTTCATAAGGGATTTTCTTAAGAATAGGTCTAATCATGGCACGGTTTACAACATAGCATGCAGTGTTAACAGCTTCCGCCCAAAAATATTTAGGCAAATTATTTTCACAAAGCATAGTACGGGCTATTTCTTCAAGAGTTTTATTTTTTCTTTCAACTACTCTATTTTGTTAAGGAGTTCTAGGAGCAAAAAAATTATGATCAATTCCAAACTCATCACAAAACATAATAAAATCATCATTTTCAAATTCTCTACCATGATCACTTTTAATACTACAAATATTAAGATTTTTTTCATTTTGAATTTTTTTACAAAGTCTTGAGAAATTATAAAAAGCTTCATTTTTATGTGCTAAAAATAATACCCATGTATATCTAGTATAATCATCAACACAAATAAAGCATACGATTTTCCTCCTAAATTTAATGTTCTAGATGGTCCAAATAAATCAATATGCAACAGTTGAAGCGGTTTAGTAGTTGAAACAATATTTTTGGATTTAAAAGAAATTCTAGTTTGTTTTTCAAATTGACATGCATCACAAAGTTTGTATTTTTTAAAAATAATTTTTGGTAAACCAATGACTAACTTATTTTTTGAAAGCTTGGAAATTAAATCAAAATGAGCATGTCCTAATCTTCTATGCCAAAACCAACCATTATCATTTATAACAGATAAACATTTAATATTAAAATGAGAAGACAAATCATGCAAATCAAACACATATACATTCTCATGTCTATAACCTACAAATAAAGTTTTGTTTTCTAGGGTGTTTTCAATAGTGCAATGAGTTTTCTAAAAAATAACTCTATAACATTTATCACATAATTGACTAATACTAAGCAAATTATGTTTTAAACCTTCAACAAATAAAATATTTTCAATAATAAGAGAGGGATTTTTACCAATACTTCTTACATCAATAATTTTACCCTTGCTATTGTCACCAAAAGTCACATATCCGCCATCCTTTGGTTAGAGTGTGGCGAACATAGCTTTATTTCCAGTCATGTGCCCCAAACATGTACTGTCGAGATACCATCTATCGTTACTGGATTTTGTCTTGAAACATACTTACAAAAATTTGATTTTTCTATTGGTACCTATTTTTTCTTAGGTCCATAAAAGTTAGAATTTGACACTCTTGAAATGTCCTTAGAGACCGACATCTTTTTTATTTTCGCAAAAGGATTTCTTTTAACAGGACATGAAGGTGAAATATGACCTTTTGTATCACAAAAATGACATGTGAGATGAGAGTGATTAGAAGATGCATACACAAAGCCATTTTTGACAGTTTTTACTTTTGAAAAAGGTTTATATCCAATTTCGACTCTACCAAAAGTACGATTTTGATTTTTAAGAATCTTATCTAAAATCTCTCTACCTTGAGTGAATTTTGAAAGAGTATTTTTCAAATTTTCAATATTTTCTTTCAAAATAATTTGCTCCTTTTTTAAAGACTCATTTTCTTTTTGCAATACAATTAAATGTTTTTCAGAAATTGAAGCCACTTTTCGAGTTAAAATCTCATTTTTCTTTTTCATTTTTATGGTTTTATTTTCTAAAACATTTATCTTGGAAGTTAATGATTCATTTTC
This sequence comes from Camellia japonica, assembly GCA_030407325.1. Taxonomy (NCBI): domain Eukaryota; kingdom Viridiplantae; phylum Streptophyta; class Magnoliopsida; order Ericales; family Theaceae; genus Camellia; species Camellia japonica. The sequence continues at coordinate 1,478,614 of JAPPVO010000036.1, forward strand.
TTTTGATAAACTTGAAATCACTTTCTTTTGACAATTACTTTTCAAACTAAGTTTCTTAAATTCAGCATATAATTCATCAAATGTAAATAATTTGTCATTTACCTCATTTTCGTTTACAAGTGCCATTAAGCATAGTTTAGCAACCTCATTTTTGCAAACTTTGGTTTCTGTGTCGCTTTCATCGCTATCTTCTCCCCATGCTGCAATCATAGCTTTCTTCTTGTCCTTCTTGAATTTTTTCTTAAGTTCCAGACATTCTGATTTGTAGTGTCCAGGTTTGTTGCATTTGTAGCAGGTAACTTCAGATTTTTTGTGATTTTCTCCTCTTTGAAAATCCCTGTTGTTGAAGTCTTTTCTGAAAAATTTTCATACGCCTTGTTTCTTTCTCACAAACCTTTGGAACTTTCTAGTGATGAATGCCATTTCCTCATTTGAATCATCTTCCTCATCCTCTTGATGTTTCAAGGTGGATTTAAAAGCTATTTATTTCTTCTTGTTGTTGTCATCCTCTTCCTTTCCTTCTTGCATTATGAGCTCATGAGTTAAGAGAGATCTCATTAACTCATCTAAACTTAACTTTGATAAATTCTTAGCTTCAATAATAGCATTGACTTTTGTCTCCCAACTTTTTGGCAATGACCTAAGCACTTTTCTTACAATTTCAGCATTAGTATATATTTTTCTAAGAGAAGTTAAACCATTAATAATATCAATAAAGCGAGTAAACATTTGAGGAATAGTCTCATCAGGCTTTATTTTAAAGAGTTCATAATTATGGACTAACAAACTAACTCTAGATTCTTTAACTTGTTTGGTTCCCTCATGAGTCATTATAAGTTTGTCCCAAATTTCTTTTGCGATTTTACATGTGGAAATTCTGTTGAACTCGTTGGGCATCTAAGGCGCAGTACAACATGTTTGTGGCTTTGACATTAATTTGGGTCATTCTAGTATTTGATTCATTCCACTCATCTTCAGGTTTTGGTACCCTAAGTCCATCTACGGTTTTGGTAGGAATTTTTGGACCATTGCAAATAATTTTCCAACATTCATAATCATTAGATTGAACATGTATGGTCGTCCTAGTTTTCCAATAGTTAAAATTCGTGCCGCTAAATAGTGATAGCCTATTGGATGCTTGTCCCTCAGGTAAGGAATAACTAGGGGTTGCCATGATCTACTCTAAGACGGTTAAGTCACACAAACTAGAGTCTAGGCTTTGATACCAATTGTTATCCCAGGTAGGCAACCCAAAAGGGGGGGTGAATTGGGTTATTAAAAATTTTACAATATTAAAATTAACACAATATTTAGAATTTTAACAAATAAAAAAATAATAATAATTATCAATATAAAAGTAAGAGAGATAGGAAGAGAAAATCAAACACTGAGATTTATAGTAGCTCGGCACGCCAGGTCTACGTTGACTCCCTAAGGAACCTCCTCGAGAATTTCTTTACTATCAATTGAATAAATACACCACCAAGCTTGTGGATTTGGCACATGACTTACTCTTATCTATTGAGCCTCACTTAACAATAAATGCCTTATCCTTACAAAATCTCTCACAAAAATAATGAATAAAAATAAGTGGTACTTAAACCCTTTTTTACAATAATTCTCTCACAAAGAGTAGATATGAAAATATAAGAACAAAGGCTACACTTAGATCTGAAAGTGAAAGAGCAGAATACAATATACTCAGAATTTTGGAGCACATATAAATTTTTCTCTTCAAGTTCTTGATTTTTCTCCACACACAACACTTCTATTTATACACAAAAATATACTCGTTAGAGGTAAGACGCTCCTTGCTGACGTCATGGATGACATGGGCACCTTTTTTTTGGTCAAACAATAAATTTTTTTTGTTCACTTTTTGTTTTTCTTTTTGTAAGCAAATTCAAAGCATTTTGCAACTTTTTTCTTTTTTCATTTTGCAGGCAAAACATATTCAAAGATTTACAATAAAAAATTACATAAGCCTCCTCCTGTAATTATTACATTATATTATATAACTTTCAAGACTTTGACTATATATATATATATAATATTTACAACTTTGAATTTAAACAAGCAAGATATGAAGTTATTTGCTCCATCTATGACATGATATAATCAATTGTGTAAAAAATCTAATTGCTCACGTGATGTATTTTATTTATATTATATGCATTATATATAATATGCTAAACAAATATTTGCATACATAGTAAAAAATCCCTTTAAGTAATATTTATGATAGATCTGAATATATATACCCTTTTTAAATTTCTGTATATGTTGTAAAGATTTTAAATTAAATATAACATTCCACTCCATATCAATTTTGTCAAAAGAAGACAACCCATCAATACCAAATTTGTCAAAATAATACAACCAATCAATTTGTCAAAAGATGAATAGTGATCAACCTATTCTTTTTTCTTTTCTTTTTTTTCAAAAAGTGAATAGTAAAGTTTTCAAAATATTTTCATTTAAATAATATTTAACAAATGTACCATACAATATATATTTTAAACATATATTATTTTGTGTCAAATAATATGTATATTAAAAAATCCAATTTTTGGCAAATAATATTTTAGACATCATCAAAATTAAACAATATGAAGGTCTTCTGTTGTATGTACAGGAAATAGCATATAAATATTGTATTTTAGTTTTAAGGTTTAAAATTATCTGTCCCATGTACGTTTTCACAGCTTAATGGACAATGTATATTTTATATATTTGCTTCCGCAGCTCCTAACTATATGTTATTCTGTTAAGAAGCCTTTGGTAATCCAATGATTACTGACCGGTTACGACGCTAAACCTATAGGGGCAGGGTTTGGTCGTGACATTAGGACTCAGCTTTACACCATGCCGAGGTAGTGGCGGAGGAGGTCAAAAACTTGTTAGAGAATGAAGCAATTGAAGAAGTGCACTACCCTAGATAGATCTCCAACATGGTGGTAGTGCCGAAGAAAAATGAGAAATGGCGGGTATACGTCAACTATAAGATGGTCAACCGTGCCTGCCTTAAGGATAGCTTTCCCCTCCCACGGATCGACCAACTAGTTGATCTTACTGCAGGTCACTGAAGGTTCAGCTTCCTTGACGCGTACCGTGGCTACCACCAGATCGCTATGTAGGAACCAGACCGAGAGATCACATTCTTCACTACGTCGAGGGGCTTGTACTGCTATAAGGTCATGCTATTTGACGATAAGAATGCTGGAGCAACCTTCCAAAGGATAGTGACCAAAATGTTTGCCCCTTTTCTTGGCCGCACTATGGAGGCCTACATCGACGATATGGTGGTAAAGAGTAAAGAGGAATTTTAGCACCTTAACAACCTAGCTGATATGTTCGCCATCCTCAAACGCCACAAGCTGCAGTTGAATGCTTCTAGGTGTGCTTTCGGAGTGAGAACTGGAAAGTTTCTCGATTTTTTGATCACTAACCAAGGGATTGAGGTTGACCTTTCACTGATTAAGATAATACAAGAATTGGAACGTCCAAATTCCATGAAGGACGTGTAACATCTTGCTGGAATGGCAGCCGCGCTGAACAGATTTATCAGCCAGTCATCAGATCGTTGCCGGCCCTTCTTCCAGTCCTTGAAGTCAAAATTCTCTTGGGATAACAAATGCAACAAAGCATTAGCCGACTTGAAGGCATACCTCTCTTCCGCCTCCATCCTGGTCACTCGACAACCCGGTGAGGAGCTTTACTTGTACTTGGCCGTTTCTTAACATGCAGTAAGCGCCGTGCTTATCTGAGTTGAGAGAATTCAACATCTCCCTATCTTCTATGTTAGCAAAACATTGCTCCTAGCCGAGTCAATATATCTGCCGTTCGAAAAGTTGGCTCTAGCTCTCATGATGGCCTCTAAAAAGTTGGCGCACTATTTCCACGCCCACACAATAGTGGTGCTGACCAAATTCCCACTCAAGGTGCTCTTTGAGAAGGTAGATTTCACTGGTAGAATTTTGAAGTGAGTGGTAGAGCTAGGGCAGTATGACATCAAGTTTTAGCCTCGAACAGCCATCAAGGCACAAGCCCTGGCCGATTTTGTGGCAGAATTTGCCCTAGGTACTCACCATGTCTGTCCTATTGATTTGGCCAGTGCAAATTTAGCACAACCCATAAGTTTGATGCCATCAAAGAGGGGTGAGGTACAAGTAATAGAAAGACCAAATGGTCCCAGGCAATTAGAGGAAGAGCCAGCCAGCCTACCACATGACGAGCTAGATGACCATGCAGGAAAGAAGTTTGCAGAGCCGATCTGTACCTTGGATTTAAAATACTCTCAGAATCCGTCTAACTATTAGAAATTATTCATTGGCGAGAAGTGGAGCCTCCAATAGGCATGGTATCGGGCTGGGGATTGTATTGACCTTACCAGATGGGCTAACCATTGAGCATGCCATCACGCTTGGATTTCCAGCATCCAATAATTAGGCGAAATATGAAGCCCTCATAGCCGGCCTGAAAAGTGCTTTGCGGATGGAGGCTTCTGAGCTTATGGTATTCAGCGACTCCAAACTAGTAGGCAACCAGGCCTCCAGGGAATACGAAGCTAAGGATGAAAGGATGGCCAAGTATTAAACGTTGGTACGCACTGAAATCAAAAAGTTTGGTGCAATAAGAATGGAGCAAATCGGCCACGAAAAGAATAGTCAAATGGATGAACTGGCCGGTTTAGCATCCATGTAAACCTCATTTCCCAACCCTTTGATGATTGAGTTTTTGCCCAAACCCAGCATCGAAGAGCCGAAGGCACCTAAAGTACTTTGCACCGACTTGGGGCCATCATGGATGGATCCCATTGTTGCCTTCCTCAGAGATTAAGTCTTACCCACCGAAAAGAAAGAAGCCAACAAGATTAGGGCCAAGTTAAAGTGGTTTTGGCTCTCTTTATCTGGCGCCTTGTACAAGAAATACTTCATTGCAAATTCGAGAAATGCCAGAAGTTTGCTCACCAGATACACCAGCCGGCCAAAGAGTTGCTCCTCTTGATTAGTCCATAGCCATTTGCGCTTTGGGGGCTAGACATTGTAGGACCGTTTCCAACGGCTCCGGGCAACCGTAAGTTTTCATCGCCGCCACTAATTACTTCACCAAATTGGTGGAAGTCGAGCTGTTAGCTACCATCAAGAAAAAAGATGTAAAGAAATTCGTCTGGCAGAACATCATCACTCGGTTTGGTGTGCCAAAATCCTTTATCTTAGATAATGGCATGCAGTTTGATGGGAAACTCTTTCACAAATTTTGCAAAGAGTTGAAGATTGAGTTCTACAATTCTACACCGACATATCCTTAATTGAATGGCCAAGCCGAGGCTTCAAATAAGACTATTCTAGATGGCTTGAAAAAAAAGGCTTGAGAAAGCAAAAGGAAGATGGACTGAGGAGTTACCCAATGTATTATGGGCATACTGCACTACCCCAAGACGCTCAACCAAAGAAACCCCGTTCGCCCTAGCATATGGCATGGAGGTTGTCATACCTTTGGAGATTGGCATGCCTACCATCCGATCAGAAAATTTTGAGCCTGACTTGAACGGTGAAACTATTGCCCTGGAGTTGGACCTGACTGAAGAAATAAGGGAAATGACACTAATCCACATCGCGGCCTACCAACAAGAGCTCTCCAAGAAATACAACAAGACCGTGCATCCACATCTATTCAAAGTTGGAGACTGGGTCTTGAGGAAAGTGATGGGCAACACACTGGTCCCCGGTGAGGGTAAATTGGGTGCAAATTGGGAAGGGCTATATAAGATAATTGGCCTGGTTGGCAAAGAGGCATACCATCTGGAGGACTTGGACGACAAAGCTATACCAAGGCCATGGAATGCGACCAATCTCAAGCTATTTTACTTTTGAAATGTAATATTTTTTCCTTTTTATTCACACTTGACCTTTTGGCATTATATGTAATGTTTAATGTGCAATGGAAAAAAAAACCACCCCTTTCTCTTATATTATGTGTTTACGTATTAAAATGTTAAGCTACTGAGTACTAGGGGCAATTCGGTCTTAGTTGTAATGGTCCACGATGCAGAAAGTTGTCAGGTTAAGGCCTAAGACTGAGTTGACTTCGATCAGTCCAAGCTGATTTTGCCTGCCTTATAAACAGTTGGTGTCATCCCCGATTATGATCGTTTGTTCTGAGTTGATCTTGCTCATCTTTTGTCGAGAGGATTTTGCTCGCCTTAATAGATAGTTGGTGTTCTGTCAAACTAGTGATTTGATACCGAGCAGATTTCGCTCACTATCCCAAGCTAATTTTTCTTGCCGGGGTAAAAGTTGATGGCTTTCCCAACTCCTAATTTGAACCGAGCTGATATATACTCGAAGAGACGTTGTGCTTCTCCACATTGGAACTAGCTAAGTTCATTAAGTGACTGAGTGGAAATTAGCTCGGCGACCCAACACGCTTCACATCTGACTTTGCCTGCCGTTCACATAGTTAGTGTTCACCCTAATTGTGACTGCCTGTTCTGAGCTGACTTTGCTCGTCCGTTCAAACAGTTGATTTGACCGAGCTGACTTTGCTCGTTACTTCCGAGCTGATTTTCTCACCCTCCCCGAGCTAACTTTGGTCACCGGAGAGACAACAGATCTATTTTTTAGCTTCCATAACCGAGTTCATTTTTGCCCGGGAAGACCTCATGCTTCCTCAATTTTGACAGAGAATTTTTCACATATGCACATTCAAAAAATTAAATCGAGCCAATTTCACCTTGGCATTTAGACAAAGCAGTCAAACTGGAAAGCACGTATGCATAAGGCGAATAAAAAAAAGATTCATTCATTTTCATTACTACTAAAGTTTGGTTACAAAATGTGGGGCCGCCAGCCCGGTTACATCAAAAACAAAAACAAAAACAAAAAACAAAAAAAAGAAGAGAAAAATACAAAAGTGCCTAATCTATGTTCACAGTCTCCTTTTACTTGACTAGGTCATCTTCGGTCGTGTTCACCGCGGGCTCCTCATCGATGATGGGCCTCAGATTGGATTCTAGCTCTGCCCTGTTATCGTCCGGCGATTCTGCTTCCTCATTGACTGGCTATGGACTCTCATTGGTCGGTGAGGAGAGTGTTGCCTCAGCTGCGCTAGCAACCGTCGCCGCTTCAATCAACTTCTATTGTATGGCTGCAGCGTAAGCTTGCATATGCAGCAGAATGAAGGCCCGTGGAGGATTTTTAAAAATATCATAGTCTGGCCCTTGGCCAAGCGCCTTTGCGGCAGTTTTCCTGCCACATTGAAAAAAGATATCTTTCGTTCCCCCCACTTGTCGTTCGTACACCTTCTCGCATTTCGCGTAACCACAGTCCTCAACCTTATCGACTTGGTCCTTTAGCTGAGCCTTATGAGCAGTGCAGAGCTTGCGTAGCTCGGCCAGATACCACTCTTTTTTGGCTTGCACAACATTTTTCTTGTTATCTTTGGCCTTCGAAAGCTTCTCAGCTAGCAGATCTCGCTCGGCTATCATTGACTAAAGAGAAGCTTATACCTTCCCCAACTTAGCCGTTTTGGCCTTGTTATTAGCGATGGCTTCCCTCAAACTCTGTCTCATGAAAATCATGTGCTCGTGGATGAGGTAGTTTTTCTGCGTAGCTTGCAACACACACGCGGTTAGTACATCGAAACCGACCAGTAACTTAGCGATTAAGAGATTCGTTCACTTACTAGCAAATCGATTTCGCCGCCGACCTGAGGACCTTTAGGTCGGACAGTTCCTCGTGCTTCTTCATATTTGCTGAGAGGAGCAGACCCTTGGTCATGTTGAAGCCTAAAGAGTAATCCTTGTTCGCATAAATGGAGTCAGTGGTGGTCACAGCTCGGCCCTTATATTTGAGATCAGGCGACTACACTTGGGGGGACGAGGTTTGGTGTGATTGACCGCTTATAGGTTGCTCGGTCAGCTCTCCCTGTTCAGTGGACGAAAGCTCAGAGAAATCTTCGTCAACCAGCCTTTGCTTAGTCGAAGCCTGTTTTGGCCTTTTTAACCAACGAGAGCCTTGCTCGCTGGCCAAAGCTAGCACCGACCCAGATTCTCGAGCTGCCTGCTGGGATTACTGCCTTTTACCATCTCCTCTTGTTAAGAATTGCTCGACTCGCATGTGATCATCGACTTGATGGCTCAGATTTTGGCCATCTCTTGCTTGGCTGTTAAGGGTACGAGTCTGATCGACGGAATCGTTGGATCAGACTCTGGAGACGGGGCACAAAGGAAATCGGTGACCTTACTCTTGCACGACGCTGTATAACGAAAGCTCAATTCGTATCTGAACAGCTTTTGGGATTCTCGTTCCTCGGCCGGATGCCATAGAGCAACCCTTATAACCTCTTGGTTGGCGTGGGAGTAATCGTCTGCCAAGAGTTTATATTCTGTAAAAGGAAAGCGAGGGTTAGATCGAAAAAAACAAATCAAATACAAAAATTTGAACTGCGCTATGTTGCTCACCAGAGCTCCCTAAATTTTTGCGTATGTACCAGCCCGGTATGGGCGCCTCGGTGCCTTCATAATTTCTAGACACCCATAAAAAGTCATCATCATTTATTTTTTTATCTGGATTACCCTCAGTAAGTTTTGCTCGGCCCTTGCTAACTTTAAGGTACCAACAAAAGCCTCATTTATTTTTGTTAAGTGTATACTAGTGGAATATCTCGGCGAGGCCGAGGTTCAAACCGAGAATCCGATTCAGCGTGGCCACACTATTTATTATCTTGTATGTATTGTTGGACACTTGGGTTGGGCACAGCCTAGTCTGCCTCAAAAATTCGTAGATTAGGGGTTAGAACGGGAAGCGTAGGCCGCCTTCCACAATGGACACGACTGTGAAGGGGCACGCATCTAATTTACCCCAGGGAGTGTCTCCTTTCTTGGCTAGCTCCAAGTGGACATCATCTGGAATATTGTATTATCTACGGAACTCGGCCATTGTACCAAGCGAACTAACCATAAACCGATACTTCCCCATCTACCACAGTTTTATTTTCTATGGTAAAATTGATAGTAACTCGGTCAAAATTGAACGGCTCAGGTGATTATTTGCTCGGTCTTTGAGCCTCACCGATGGTGATGTTGAGGTGTGCCTAGTCGGTCCTAATTTCTGCATTATTAAAAAATAAGTACAAAGTGTTAGCACGGCATCAAGTGCGCGTCTTTCAAATTGTTAATCATATTATTTAATTTTGATGATGTCTAAAATATTATTTGTAAAAATTTGGATTTTTTAATATACATATTATTTGAGACAAAATATTATCTGTTTAAAATATATATTGTATAATACATTTGTTAAATATTATTTAAATAAATATTTTTTTACTATTCACCTTTTGAGAAATTAGGCTGATCACTTCCTCTTTTGACAAATTTAAAATTGATTAGTTGTATCATTTTAACAAATGTGATTTTAGTGAGTTGTCATCTTTTGACAAATTTAATATACTCACATGGGATGGTTGATATATTTATATAGCAATCACAAAAATATTTGATTTGTGTAACACACTCAAGTGGTGTTTGATAGCAAATCAAACTTTTTATTTAAATATACATACATTACTTGTATGTTGTTTATAATATATTATTTATAAGTTTGAGGACGCAGACAGTGTCATGTGATGCATTTTTTTTTTCATACATATATATATGTTGATATAATAAAAAGAAAAAAATCCTCAAGTTTGAACTTGTGTGGTGCATCTGTAATAAATATATATATATAGTCAAAATCTTGAAATTGATATACTATAATGATTGCAGGAGAAGACTAATTTTTTTTTTTTTATTGAAAACAAATCATTGAAGATGTTTTGCCTGCAGAATGAAAAAAGAAAAATTATAAGTTGATTTGAATTTTCTTGCAAAAAGAAAAAGAAAAAGAAAAGTTACAAAATAGACAAAATTTCATGTGGTTTTTGACTTCAAGGAACCCATAATGATGGAGCAAAATTATTTGTTTATATTGAATTCAAAGATGTGATAATTGTATTATTATTGTCTACAAAACGGTGGGTCATGTTTGAATTTTATATCATGTCACACATACACATACACACACGCGCGCACACACACACACATATATATTATAATGAAACAAGAAGAAAAAGATGAAGCAAATTATTTGCTTGGTTGAAAGTTCTGATTTATGCATCAAAATTTTCTACAAAAGCGGTGGCTGCATATTTGACAAAACAAAAAAAGGAAAAGAAAAAGTTGGTCTTACTAATTATTATCATCTTTTTCATTATCAACATTTGCTGACTATTTAAAATCAAGGAGCGTGTTTATGTAAGCCATGACGTCAGCAAGGAGCGCCTTCTCTTCCAACGGATATATTTTTGTGTATAAATAGAAGTGTTGTGTGTGGAGAACAATAAAAAACTTGAAGAGAAAAATTTCTGTGTGCTCCAAAATTCTGAGTATATTGTATTTTGCTCTTTCACTTTCAGATCTAAGTGTAGCCTTTGTTCTTACACTTTCATATCTACTCTTTGTGAGAGAATTATTGTAAAAGAGGGTTTAAGTACCACTTATTTTTATTCATTATTTTTGTGAGAGATTTTATAACGGTAAATGTAACAAGTCCGCGGGGGACCTCGCTACAGTTCGGACTCGATTTGTGTCACGGTTCTTAATCTGAACCAAAGAGTCCAAATCCGGCAAATCGTTTTGAGAAAACAGATTTTTGAAAGAAGTGCCAAACATGGACTGCTTTGCCAGATACAGAGTCGCCACTAAATATTTTATTTTGGGAAATTTAGGAAACCCTGACTCGTTGCCTAAGGCCACGTGTCCGTCATCACCAAAGTTGCCTCGGCTCGGGAACTTGGGTACGATTGGGGAAGGTCACTTCGTGAGCACCCCCGCTCGCCCGATCAAAGATCGGCCTCTACTAACATGATATCTAGTTTTGAAAACATTATGTGTTCTTATTCCGGTTATTAGCCTAGATTACTATGTGATGCGCACAGCATACAAGTATAGACTGGTCGCCTGAATTGGAACAAAACATTTCATGTTTGTTTGTTTGAAAATGGTGATGGTGCTACCGCAAGTAGGCTAAAACGTGGATTTGCCACCCTCGGGTGGGCTTAGAAAACATGATTTTGCCACTATCTAGTGGGCTTAAAACTCACAGTTGATGATTTGTTCCAATCCAAATAACCCAACCTTCACCCACAGGCATTCAGGCAGTTATATCACATAAGCACATAGCCTCATGGTAAGCATGCTATCATGGCAGTCACTCACACACATGCAAGGATGCTAAAGCATAAAAACTCACCGAGTACTCCAAGCCAAAACAGAAGCTAATTAGAAATCCATGCATGATCCTAACTATACAGAAATGCCTAATGCAACACATGCAAAAATGCAACTATAGCAGGCTCGGCTATTCTAAACATGGCATATGAGATGCAACAGCTATCAAGTATTCAACTCGGAATTGAAATACAAATGCAGTTAGTATGATGCGCCGAGCCTGGTGCATGCAAAACAGATGAATGAATGCAAACATGCTATCATACTGTATGCTAATTGAAACATGCCTAATCTAACCATCATAAGCAGGTAAATAAAAGGGAGAAAGACGTGGGGTTGGAAGACATACATCACACTCACGCACACTTATTACAACATTGCCCTCACTCGGAGGGTCCGAAAAATAATACAGTCCCAAATGAATAGTACAGTCCGAATAAATACGAAATCCTAATTAATTTACAAAATCTAGGAAAGCATTAAAACTAGCATGCAAGCTAGGGACTGCCTCGACTCCGTTCCGGATGATGAATGATGCATGTTCGGCGCGGAAATCCATCGCGATGCCCAATTAGCCTCTGTTTGCAATTGTTTTGGAAAGCGCGCCAAGCTCCGGAAGGCTGCTGTTTTTGATTTGCTGCAACAGAGAGCAGGAAAGGGGCATAGCAATGTATTTTACATATGTATGCATGCCTCGATCCTCGTGCCACCAATCACGCATCTCGATGCATGATGGCCGAGGAGTCGAATTGCACAACTCAATATGGAATGAATGCACATATAAACAACTAAGACCTAACTCCATCATGGACAATCCGGAGTGTCGGTGACTGGGAATTGAGACACGTTCCGTCACTCGGAGTACGAAACGTCCCTCGTTTCCCGTGCTGGGCTAACTCCTATCCCAAACACAATGCAATATGCATGACATGCATGAATGCAACTAAGATACAACCTAACATGCACAATGCTATGAAATGGCATACACGATGCACGAGGTAACATGGCATACACAATGCGCTAACATACAACCTAGCATACACAATGCTATGAAAGAAATGGGCATACACAATGCATAATAGACTTACCCAACATAAGTGGACCTCGGCCACACTCACATAGGAGGCCATTAGATGAAAATGAGACACTCGAAATGCGTGCACACGTGCACGCAAACCGAGGACCGAACCTAAGGCACGAATGCCACTCTACCAAAGCATGGCAAGGCATGGAATATGACATACAAGCATGCAAATTTCAGTACCAAAATATGATGCAAAACAGCCCCGAAATATGGAAACATGGCACCCGATGCATGAAATGAGACTCGATACTCGAAACTAGGCGCATGGAATGACTTATAGCTATACAAAGCATGCATTATTTGAACATGAAGTATGAAGACAGAATCAAGACAGCCCCAAAACAAGCATATTTCCAGTTTTATGAAAGGCCAAAAGGTGAGCACAAATAAGGCTAAGCTAGCATGCAAAAATGGCCCCGAAAGAGAGATAAAGAAGCAGTAGCAGATGGAAGCCTCAGACAGTGAAGAGCCCTTCAACAAAGTTGAAGAAGGGCTCAAAACAAGCCATTTTACAGTTTTCAACAAAGCCACGAAAGTAAACACAAGTGGGCCTAAAACATTATGCAAGAAAAAGGCCAAAAGAGGGACAAAGAAGCAAGTGATGGCTTCTGGCCTCAAACAGAGGAGGGACCTTCAACAATGTTGAAGAGGGGCCCAAAACATGGTATTTTACAGTTTATGACCAAGCCCAAAACAGTGCACAAGCAAGCTTAAAATACTATGCAAAATAAGGCATAAAAGAGAGCTTTAACACAAAGAGCAACAAGGAAGCCTCAAAAAGGAAAATACCCTTGATCAAACATGAAGAGTGAATCAAAATAAGGCTATTTAAAGTTCGGACTAGAGCCCAAAAATACAAGCACAAGGAGCTAACAAAACATGCAAAAATAGGGCCAAAAGAGGGATAAAGAGGCAAGTGACAGATGGAAGCCTTAAACAGTGAAGATCCCTTCAACAATGTTGAGGAAGGGCTCAAAACAAGCCTCTTTTCACTTTATAGAAAAGTCTGAAACAGCTCAAAAATAGGCCTAAAATACTATGCAAAAAAAGGGCATAAAAGAGAGCTAAAGAGGCAAGTGATAGTAGGAAGCCTCAAACAGGGAAAGACCCTTAATCAAACATGAAAAAGACCTAAAAAAATGACTATTTACAGTTTGGGTCGGAGCCCAAAAATGCAAGCAAGTATGGCTTAGATTGTATGCAAAAATAGGGCCAAAAAGAGGAGAAGAGCACTTACCCTTGAAGAACCAAACTTCAGCAACTTTTGGTCCAAGAAATGTTGCTCCTAAGCTCTGGAAATGGCCTTGAAGCTGCTGGAATGGAGTGAGGAGGAGTGGTGCTATGGGTTGGTGTAGAAATGGTCCAAGAACAAAGGTATTTTTAGGCTTGGATGAGAGGGAGAGGGAATGATGTGTATACAAAGCTCAAAGCAATTTTTCTAACCCCTAAACACAACTGGTGCTACTGGTTTTATAGAGGGAGAGAAGGGAAAAATGGGGGGAAAATGGGGGAAAAATGGGGGGGGAAAACCAATTCAAGTTTCCCCCCAAAAGGCCAAACCCCCGGATACAAAATCTGGGGGAAAACAAAATACACAGCTGGAATGTACTCACAGGGGCAAAAATGGCCGGCCAGTTTTTTAGGGTTTAGGTGGCCGGCCGGCCTTTACCTGGCCGGCCGGCCAGGTCAAAAGGGTCAAATATGGCCGGCCACCCCCTAGGATGAAGCCCTAGAAGTTAGCTTTCTAATGCGGCAAACCTTGCATTAAAATTCCTCCTGTGGAAAAAGTTATGCCAGTTTCCGTGAAGCCGCACAGATTCGGTCCAACCGGACTTCAACCAACCATATCTCCTCCACCCGGACTTGGACATAGGAGATTCTTGAGTGCAAAATGAAGCACCAGAAGTTAGTTTTCCAATGCCACAAACCTTGCATTAAAATTCCTCTTGTGCAAAAAGTTATGCCCATTTCGGCGGAGCCACGCAGTGTTTTCTCTCCTTCCCAGATTCATGCTGAATAACTTTTGACCAAAGAAAGGTGGCCGGCCAGAACAATTGCTGGCCTCCGATGTGGCCACTTTGAAGCCCCAGAAGTTAGCTTTCCAATGGCGCCAACCTCGCATCAAAATTCCTCCTATGCAAAAAGTTATACCCGTTTCGGTGAAGCCGCGCAGCTTTGGCCCTACTCGAATTCATGCGAACTTCTCCCAAACTAGTTTCTTCTCTCTCTTCTCCTCCTTTCTTCAACTCCAAACCTCTAAGTAAGGTGTTTTGAAAGATTTTTTTCAAAGATTTCATCTCTCTTTCGTTCATTTCCACTTTGTCCTCGCTCGGTTTACCGAAAAGCGCAACGTTTGACAAAATGTGAGCCTCGGAACATCGTAAAAACTTTATTTCAAAAACGTTTTGAAAGAGAGGGTTTTAAGACTAAAATCTTTTGATCAAGATTGTTTTGGTCTAGAACAGGGGTATGAAGTTGGGATTTGATTCTCTCCTTGCCGAAGAAACTGAACCTTTCCCCTGCACACCTTTCTCCACCGTGTAAACCATCAGTCGCGTCCAAGTCTTAAAGACAGTCAAAAATGGGGTGTCTACAGTTGCCCCTCTTTGACAGAACTCGGAAGTCAAGAAGTGACGGGAGTGAATGTCAAAGCCTAGAGACGACCCATTTTTGACGAGGCCGAAGACTTGGACAAACAAACAAAATATAGATAAATAAATAGTTGTGCCCGCAGGCTGCCTACGTATCCTTTTGCAAGGAATCAAACCAGCGTAGTTCAGGGGCAGGATGTAAAATGATATGCAGGAAGATTTTGATAATTGGACTTATACGCTACGCGAAGCCGGTTTGAAAATTGGACTTATACGCTACGCGAAACCGGTATGAAAATTGGACTTATACGCTACGCGAAACCGGTATGAAAATTGGACTTATACGCTACGCGAAGCCGGTTTGAAAATTGAGGACTCATGCAATACACTGCAATGTAGTGGCTAAGATGCAATGTAATAGCTAAGAGGTAAAGGTACCTTACAGGGGCAATTGGCAATGACTTACCTCGGCAATGTCCTACCTCATGCTGATGTGGGAATCTTCCTCTTCTTCTCAGTTGAACCACAGGTACTACTTTTCTCCCTGACTATGGTCGCAGCTTTCCCTATTCTCCAACAGGGTGACAGACTAGGTTGATTCGGTATCCAGAATTGAGGCGCATACATATGCTATCTCAATTTATGGGGCTGCCATACAGATTTCAAGCCGAGGATATACCCCTGGGTATTTAAACCAGACTTTAGTCTCGGAAATCCCGAACCTTTGCATTCTAGGCATAAGCCATTCGAACTCTAGTTTCCACCGTCTCAGTTGGTCTCTTAGGAACTCACTACTAACACAGGCAGGTGGCTATACCAGACCATCGAAAGTCGTTCGGGCACGACAAACACCAAAGGAATTGCACCTTTAGAGGATTTGAGGTCTCCTAGACCGGAAAGTGCACAAGACGGTGTGAATAAGCGCGAATGACGATGCAGGATTTAAGGTCTCCTTAGACCGAAGGATTTAAGGTCTCCTTAGACCGAAGGATTTAAGGTCTCCTGGACCAGGTGAGTGCACAAGACAGTGCGAGCTAAAGGTGAGGTGCGCAAGATAGCGCAATAAAATCTATGCACAATGCAAGTAATGGTCATGGCGCAAGATAGCGCGATGCAATACACTAACAAGTGCAGGTGAGGTGCGCAAGATAGCGCGAATGATACAATGCACAAGATAGTGCGATACGCTAAACAGCGCGATTGATTTGAAATGCACAAGATAGTGCGATGTGATATGCAAAGCACAGAATAGCGCGATGAATGCAATGCACAAGATAATGCGATGGAGGTGCGCAAAATAGCGCGAATGATAAACTGCACAAAACAGTGCGATGCGCAAAATAGCGCGAATGTAAACTGCACAAAACAGTGCGATTGTGGTGCGCAAAATAACGCGAGTGATAAATTGCACAGAACAGTGCGATTGTGGTGCGCCAAATAGCGCGAATGATAAACTGCACAAAACAGTGCGATGCGCAAAATAGCGCAAATGTAAACTGCACAAAACAGTGCGATTGTGGTGCGCAAAATAGCGCGAGTGATAAACTGCACAGAACAGTGCGATTGTGGTGCGCAAAATAGCGCGAATGATAAACTGCACAAAACAGTGTGATGCGCAAAATAGCGCGAATGATAAACTGCACAAAACAGTGCGATACGCTAAACAGCGCGATTGATTTGAAATGCACTAAACAGTGCGATATGCTGAACAGCGCGATTGATTTGAAATGCACAAGACAAGGCGATACGCTAAACAGCGCGATTGATTTGAAATGCACAAGATAGTGCGAGTGAGATAAAATGCAAGTGCACAGGACAGTGCGAGCGAAATAAAATGCACAAGAAAGTGCGATAAAATGCATCTTCTATGCAAGTATGGGGGCATTTTCCATACAAAAGACACGAGCATTTTCTATGCAAGTATAGAAGCACATTCTATGCAATATTGAAAGCAAGCATATTCTATGCATGAAACAAGCAAAGCATATTCTATGCGGAATCGAAAGCAAGCATATTCTATGCATGAATCATAACGATGCGCGGCACGCATGCAACAACAGTGTATATGAAAGTTCACATTCTATGCAATGGAGGAGCATCAAATATGTACTCTGGTGCCTCTGATTTACCTCTTAGGGGGCTTTGCAACACACTCAGCTCAAAAAGGGCACACCTTGTTCATATTGGCGAGAGATGACATCTGCATGTGAAACCCTCGGGTGCTGCTTGGACTGCCATTCTGACTTGAAGCAGGCTTACACTTGGGGTCGAGATACACTCATACTCCAGAGAAACAGCGAGGCCTGAGAAGGTGCACCTGGAATGCAGTCTCGGATTTTGCTAAAGTTGAAACATGCTAAGATGCTCCAAATTTTCCCTCTTTTCTTTTGCTTTGCAGTCTGGAACCTAAATAGCTTTAGATAGGTCCTTGTTTTACTATTCTGACATGACCTGGGTTGAACCCTGCGGCTTTATGAAAGAACTGATCCTTTTTTGCACAAATGTGGAGAACGACATGGCACTCTGAGCACAAAACGATTTTTGACATTGAAATGAGAAAAGGGTTCTCAACTGGGTATTGAGCCTACAACTGACCACAGCCAAAACGACTCAACAATGGAAAACAAAGGTAGAACGACCTAAACACAACTCAACAAAGGAAAAAAGGTAAAATGACCTAAACACATTTGTTGACACTCAAACGACTTAAAACAAGAAACGAGACAAACAAAACGCACAAACACAACACTCAGCTGTGTTACAAAGGCGAGAGACCCTCAGTGCACGAGGAGCCAGTTTCTCCGGGTATTGTTTCCCACCCTTTCTCATTTGTGATTCTCACATCACTCGGCCCTCAAGCTCTGTTTTTTCCGAAAAAGCCCTTTTCTCACTTTTTCTCAGCGCACACCTCTCTATTCTTCAATCTCTCATTTTAAATCCCTCCCTGGGTGGTTGATGGATAAACAGAAAGTTGTGGCTCTTGCCCCTAGCATTCTGCTAGATTCTTTCTTCTTCCGCAGCTAGTGAGTTTCTCCCACAGAGGGTTGCTACAACTGGGTGTGTAGCAAATCTGCAGCTGACATCGGTTGATGATGCTGCTGGGAGTTTGGACGTGATCAATCTGTCCAGATGATGTGGAATATCTTGCCATTCCAGTTCGTGCTTCGCACTTGGCTTGATACCTCGTTGCTCGGAGGGTGAGAGAGCTTTCAGCCCTTTGTTGTGTTTTCTGGCAAATGTGCCCTTTTCCGGCAAGTAGAGTGCCCTTCTAGCAAGTATTGACAAAGGGAAAAGACAGAACACTGACTCAACTGTGCCCTAGTTCATTATTTTGACCATTTTTTTGTTTTGATTTTCTACTAAAACAATTTTAACCAAAATGAAGTTAGATTAACGCTTGTTCAATTTTTGATTTGAAATCATGCAAGTTAGGCTATGAGCACTGAAAATTTTCCTTTTTTGGGTCCAAGAAACGGTCCAGTTTTGGAAAAATGAATTTTTGAGAGAAAATCAGTCAACCTCAGTAAAAATTTCAAAAACTATTTTTGCAAACGGCCACTGCTACGAGCATAAACCTACTCTCTGAGATGCACAACCTCAAATCCGAAGGAAAATTGCCCCTGCTTGAAGAGAGCTGCATGGCAACGGAAAGTTGCCCCTTGTTTGAACGGCACCGCAGCGCATTGAATGGCAACGGAAAGTTGCCCCTTGTTTGGAATGCACCGCGCGCATTGTAGTCAGTCCTCAGAGTGACGAACACAACCAAATCTTGATACAGAGAAGACAAAGATGACAAACCATCATGGACACAATCAAATTGAAGT
Organism: Camellia japonica; assembly: GCA_030407325.1. Classification (NCBI taxonomy): domain Eukaryota; kingdom Viridiplantae; phylum Streptophyta; class Magnoliopsida; order Ericales; family Theaceae; genus Camellia; species Camellia japonica. The sequence continues at coordinate 1,497,388 of JAPPVO010000036.1, forward strand.
GTTTTACGGCTGGACTTCAGAATGAAGTTGCCTACGTATCCCAAAGATGGGAATCAAGCCTTACGTAGTTCGGGGTTAAGGTACACTCGGTATTAACCTCTCCTTTTTAGGCTCTAACTTTTGCCAAGGCGCCCGTCGCGGGTTTTCGACCTTGCGAGCTTTGTTCCTCTTTCTTTCCTTTTTTTTTTTTATATTCTTTTCATTCCTTTTTCTTCTTCTTCTTTTTTGCATTTTTTTCTTTTCTTCTTTTTTTTTTTTTTGTTCTTTTCTTCTTTTCTCTTTTTTTTTTTTTCTTTTTCTTCTTTTCTTGCTCTAACTTTTGCCTGGGCCGCCCTTTCGGGTTTTCGACCCAGCGAGCCTCTCAAGGGTAAAAGCGTAGCTTGGTCCATGTCAAATGGTTCTGAGATCCTGAGGTCATCTGAATCCAGGAGAATGGCTGCTGTTCGCTGACGATGCAGGAGTCCGTCCAATGGGGGCTGAATTTGCCCCTAGTGTTGTGGATGGGAACTCATTTGTCCTTCAGCAATACTTCCTTCTTTCTTCCCTTCTGGGGTTTGGCATTCTTGCCAGTCTTCGTCTTTGACTCTTCGAGTACATCTGACATTTTTGGCCCCTAGTTCCAGGGGGCTTTTGATTTAGCTTCGCAAGCTTCCTTTAATCACATCTGATATTTTCGCCCCTAGTTCATGGGCTGCTTCTGATCTGGCCACACAGGCCTCACATTGTAGTTGACCGTTGAACATTCTGAATTCAAGTTCAAGGTTTGGAGGCAAAGGGGTTGAGTCTCGAGGCTGAGAGCGATCCTAGGCTGCACAATCTCAAGAGCGATTCCACACAGGTCTTCGCGGGACCGCGCAAAACATTTTGTTTTTGAAAATTTTTAAGAAAGCGACAAGTCGCTCGCGCTGAAGATAGTGTGAAACCAGTCTGGATCAAGCCAGGGTCCTTCTCAGTACTCACGCTAACAAGCATGATTTCATTCATTAAGGGCTTAGCACGCCTCTCTTTCTCTCAAATGATCAAAGTTTTGCGAATCCCGAGGAATTCCTTCCTCTTCGTTTTCACCGCAGTGTTCAAAATTTTTTTTGAAAAACTTAGGTCAATACAATGACTTCAAGGCACAGAAAAGTAGGCGAAAAGCACTGCCATTTCATTCAGAACTTCTGGCACAGCTGGCACAAGGCAGAAGCGAGCACAAGAATGTGAAAATCACTGCTGTTCATTCAAATCTGTTGGCATTACTGGCTCCAAGGCAGAAACAGACTCAAAAGAAAATGAAAAGACAAACACAAAACAAGCAGGTGATGTCCGAGGTAACACCCCCGAAATCTCCCGACTCCAACAACAGGACTGACTCGATACAACAAGACAGACCCAAAACAAAAGAGGCTGACTCAAAACAAAAAGACAGACTCAAAACAAAACAACAAGACTGACCCAATACCCAAGTCAGAAAGCGCAAAAGCTAGCATTCGCAAATGCTCAAAACAGTGCATGCCATCCACCATATCTGGAGTAAACTGAGCGCTGCCCGCAGGTGGTTCACCCCCGATCACATCACATTATCCCCCAAGTTCACCGATCCAGTGCCGATAGACTTTGCTGAGCTCGGCGGGAGGATGACCCCGTTGTCAAATAGATCCTGTACTTCATGGCGAAGACGGAAGCAGTTGTCGGTAGTATGGCCAGTTTGCTGATGGTACGCGCAGTACTGGGTAGCATCATGTGTAGCCGGAAGAGGGTTCGGGAGAGGCCGAGGCTCAAGGGGTTTGAGATGGCCTTGTCCAACAAGGATTTGGAGAGCTTTGGACAAAGGCATATAGAGGGCATGGAAGACCCTCCTCGGGGTTGGTACTTCAAGGTTTGTGGATTTTTGCTGGGCGCACCAGCGAAGGGATTGGCAGGTGCTGGCCTGGTTTGTTGATTCCTTCCGAGTGCAGGATTATAGCTGAAAGGAACGTTTCTGATACAACGACCCTTCTCCCGGCTTGCCCCTTGATTCAAACTGCCCCCAACTTGAGTGGCGAAAATGTCGTCCACAGTTTTTGCAACAACTGCGAGCACTTGCTCTTTGTTCAGTCCATCGGCTTTCAAAGCCTCAACAGCCAACAGAAGATGTTCATGGGGATCCATGCCCGCCCCTACCTTGTTCTTTCCACTCGCCTCCACTTTGCCAAGGGATCGGCCTTCCTCAAATGCAGCCCGTCCCAAGACTGGGGGGCCTTTTGACATGAAATTCCCAGTATGTGGTGTGGTCGATGATGGAGCCAATGTCCCGGAGGCCAGATCGGTCACAGTTCTTTGAAGATCTTCGATCATTCTCTTTAGCTCAGAAGTAGTGGGCTCACGGGTTTGAGATGATTGGGGTCTAGGTGCATCCATCATACATAAGTCCATGCTTTCTGGGATAAACACCTCAGGCTTGGGTAGATGGGCCGGGGTGATGTATATGCTGGGGTCGAAGGTGGATGGTAGTGTATGGATGAGGTTGAGGTAGGCAGGAGATGTTTGGTCATTGGGGTCTGAAGGTGGAGCTATCGTCCGATTGTCGATGAGATTTTGGACCTTATGACGAAGGCGGTAGCAACGGTCGGTGCCATGACCGCGCTGTTGATGGTACATACAGTACTTGGAGGGGTTATGTCTAGCTGGGAGTGGGTCAGGCAGAGGTTGAGGATCGAGGGGTTTGAGATGCCCTCTTTCCATCAGGACTTTTAGTGCGCTAGTCAGGCTCATATGGAGAGGGGTGAAAGTTCTGCCCTGAGCTCGGGCTGGGCTGGTTGTTTGTAGGCTTGGTTTGGCAAAAGGGTTGGCTGTGGTGACTGTATTGATTTCAGTGGGTTCGGGATAGTGCTACTTCCGGCATTGGTACTTCTCGGCTCCCTTGTTCTGGGAATGATCCCACTGTTGAACGCATTCTCGACCTGAACCCCCAGTTCATGCAAACTTTTGAAAGTGAATAGTGGAGCGACTATCAATTTTTGCAACATATCATGCTCGAGGTTTCGCACCATCATCTGCACTTGATCCCTCTTAGAAGGGCGACGATCTGTCATCTGTGCTGCCTTTGCTCTCCACCTCGCAACAAATTCCACAAAAGGCTCTGTTGGGTTCTGGCGGGTTGCTTCAAGCTCTTGGATGGTCATTTCAACTTGGGTATTGTAGGAATACTGATCGACAAAGGCCTCAGCCAATTCTTCCTAGTTTTGCTTCACTGTATCCTCCAACTTGGCATACCAAGTGGCTGCTACACCCGACAGGGTTCTTCCATACAGAGAGAGTTTTTGTGGCTTAGTCAGACCCATCGGCTTCAGGACATCCAAGAAAAGCTAGATATGTACCATAGGATCTCCAAACCCGTCGAAACGGTCAATATGTAGCATTTTGAATCTGTCTAGGAGCCGCACGGCAGCCTTGGTGTACCCATCCTCAATGTCGGGAATGAAGTTAAGGCCATGTACCTTCTTGAATTGCTTCTCAAGGTTTGCAATTTTCACTGCGGTCAGATCGAGCTCATTAACATCAAGGGGATAAAGCCTCTCATTAGGCTGCACCAAGGGTCTGAGAACTCGGGCTTGAGCCAACCCTTCTCGAGGATCTGGACCCTGCAAATCTTCAGCTGGCGGAAGTGGGTCAAAGTTCGGCTGGGGTCCCAAAGCTGGATGTGAGGCAGATGCCCTAGATGGGCGCTGCGTTTCAATACTGGTCTCAGCCTGCATGGCAGTTCCCTGATTTAGCGTTGCTATTACGGCCACAAATTCTACCGAACCCTGTGCCATCACGGGTCTACTGAGTATATTGTATTTTGCTCTTTCACTTTCAGATCTAAGTGTAGCCTTTTTCTTACACTTTCATATCTACTCTTTGTGAGAGAATTATTGTAAAAGAGGGTTTAAGTACCACTTATTTTTATTCATTATTTTTGTGAGAGATTTTATAACGGTAAATGTAACAAGTCCGCGGGGGACCTCGCTACAGTTTGGACTCGATTTGTGTCACGGTTTTTAATCTGAACCAAAGAGTCCAAATCCGGCAAATCGTTTTTGAGAAAACAGATTTTTGAAAGAAGTGCCAAACATGGACTGCTTTGCCAGATACAGAGTCGCCACGTAAATATTTTAGTTTTTGGGAAATTTAGGAAACCCTGACTCGTTTGCCTAAGGCCACGTGTCCGTCATCACCAAAGTTGCCTCGGCTCGGGAACTTGGGTACGATTGGGGAAAGTCACTTCGTGAGCACCCCCGCTCGCCCGATCAAAGATCGGCCTCTACTAACCATGATATCTAGTTTTGAAAACATTATGCGTTCTTATTCCGGTTATTAGCCTAGATTACTATGTGATGCGCACAGCATACAAGTATAGACTGGATCGCCTGAATTGGAACAAAACATTTCATGTTTGTTTGTTTGAAAATGGTTTGATGGTGCTACCCGCAAGTAGACTAAGACGTGGATTTGCCACCTTCGGGTGGGCTTAGAAAACATGATTTTGCCACTATCTAGTGGGCTTAAAACTCACAGTTGATGATTTGTTCCAATCCAAATAACCCAACCTTCACCCACAGGCATTCAAGCAGTTATATCACATAAGCACATAGCCTCATAGTAAGCATGCTATTCATGGCAGTCACTCACACACATACAAGGATGCTAAAGCATAAAAACTCACCGAGTACTCCAAGCCAAAACAGAAGCTAATTAGAAATCCATGCATGATCCTAACTATACAGAAATGCCTAATGCAACACATGCAAAAATGCAACTATAGCAGGCTCGGCTATTCTAAACATGGCATATGAGATGCAACAGCTATCAAGTATTCAACTCGGAATTGAAATACAAATGCAGTTAGTATGATGCGCCGAGCCCAGTGCATGCAAAACAGATGAATGAATGCAAACATGCTACCATACTGTATGCTAATTGAAACATGGCCTAATCTAACCATCATAAGCAGGTAAATAAAAGGGAAGAAAGACGTGGGGTTGGAAGACATACATCACACTCACACACACTTATTACAACATTGCCCTCACTCGGAGGGTCCGAATAAATAATACAGTCCTAAATGAATAGTACAGTCCGAATAAATACGAAATCCTAATTAATTTACAAATTAATCTAGGAAAGCATTAAAACTAGCATGCAAGCTAGGGACTACCTCGACTCCGTTCCGGATGATGAATGATGCATGTTTGGCGCGGAAATCCATCGCGATGCCCCAATTAGCCTCTGTTTGCAATTGTTCTTGGAAAGCGCGCCAAGCTCCGGAAGGCTGCTGGTTTTTGATTTGCTGCAACAGAGAGCAGGAAAGGGGCATAGCAATGTATTTTCACATATGTATGCATGCCTCGATCCTCGTGCCACCAATCACGCATCTCGATGCACGATGGCCGAGGAGTCGAATTGCACAACTCAATATGGAATGAATGCACATGAGAATACAACTAAGACCTAACTCTATCCTGGACAATCCGGAGTGTCGGTGACTGGGGAATTGAGACACGTTCCGTCACTCGGAGTACGAAACGTACCTCGTTTCCCGTGCTTGGGCTAACTCCTATCCCAAACACAATGCAATATGCATGACATGCATGAATGCAACTAAGATACAACCTAACATGCACAATGCTATGAAATGGCATACACGATGCACGAGGTAACATGGCATACACAATGCGCTAACATACAACCTAGCATACACAATGCTATGAAATGAAATGGCATACACAATGCATAATAGACTTACACCAACATAAGTGGACCTCGGCCACACTCACATAGGAGGCCATTAGATGAAAATGAGACACTCGAAATGCGTGCACACGTGCACGCAAACCGAGGACCGAACCTAAGGCACGAATGCCACTCTACCAAAGCATGGCAAGGCATGGAATATGACATACAAGCATGCAAATTTCAGTACCAAAATATGATGCAAAACAGCCCCGAAACATGGAAACATGGCGCCCGATGCATGAAATGAGACTAGATACTCGAAACTAGGCGCATGGAATGACTTATAGCTATACAAAGCATGCATTATTTGAACATGAAGTATGAAGACAGAATCAAGACAGCCCCAAAATAAGAATATTTCCAGTTTTAAGCAAGGCCAAAAGGTGAGCACAAATAAGGCTAAGCTAGCATGCAAAAATGGCCCCGAAAGAGAGATAAAGAAGCAAGTAGCAAATGGAAGCCTCAAACAGTGAAGAGCCTTTCAACAAAGTTGAAGAAAGGCTCAAAACAAGCCACTTTAAAATTTGCAACAAAGCCACGAAAGTAAACACAAGTGGGCCTAAAACATTATGCAAGAAAAAGGCCAAAAGAGGGACAAAGAAGCAAGTGATGGCTTCTGGCCTCAAAGTGAGGAGGGACCTTCAACAATGTTGAAGAGGGGCCCAAAACATGGTATTTTACAGTTTATGACCAAGCCCAAAACAGTGCACAAACAAGCTTAAAATATTATGCAAAATAAGGCATAAAAGAGAGCTTTAACACAAAGAGCAACAAGGAAGCCTCAAAAAGGAAAATACCCTTGATCAAACATGAAGAGTGAATCAAAATAAGGCTATTTAAAGTTCGGACTAGAGCCCAAAAATACAAGCACAAGGAGCTAACAAAACATGCAAAAATAGGGCCAAAAGAGGGATAAAGAGGCAAGTGACAGATGGAAGCCTTAAACAGTGAAGATCCCTTCAACAATGTTGAAGAAGGGCTCAAAAAAAGCCTCTTTGCAGTTTATAGAAAAGTCTGAAACAGCTCAAAAATAGGCCTAAAATACTATGCAAAAAAAGGGCATAAAAGAGAGCTAAAGAGGCAAGTGATAGTAGGAAGCCTCAAACAGGGAAAGACCCTTAATCAAACATGAAAAAGACCTCAAAACATGACTATTTACAGTTTGGGTCGGAGCCCAAAAATGCAAGCAAGTATGGCTTAGATTGTATGCAAAAATAGGGCCAAAAAGAGGAGAAGAACACTTACCCTTGAAGAACCAAACTTCAGCAACTTTTGGTCCAAGAAATGTTGCTCCTAAGCTCTGGAAATGGCCTTGAAGTGCTGGAATGGAGTGAGGAGGAGTGGTGCTATGGGTTGGTGTAGAAATGGTCCAAGAACAAAGGTATTTTTAGGCTTGGATGAGAGGGAGAGGGAAGGATGTGTATACAAAGCTCAAAGCAATTTTTCTAACCCTCTAAACACAGCTGGGGCTGCTGGTTTTATAGAGAGAGAGAAGGGAAAAATGGGGGAAAAATGGGGGGGGAAAACCAATTCAAGTTTCCCCCCAAAAGGCCAAACCCCCGGATACAAAATCTGGGGGAAAACAAAATACACAGCTGGAATGTACTCACAGGGGTAAAAATGGCCGGCCAGTTTTTTAGGGTTTAGGTGGCCGGCCGGCCAGGTCAAAAGGGTCAAATGTGGCCGGCCACCCCTTAGGATGAAGCCCCAGAAGTTAGCTTTCCAATGCCGCAAACCTTGCATTAAAATTCCTCCTGTGGAAAAAGTTATGCCAGTTTCCGTGAAGCCGCGCAGATTCGGTCCAACTGGACTTCAACCAATCATATCTCCTCCACCCGGACTTGGACATAGGAGATTCTTGAGTGCAAAATGAAGCCCCGGAAGTTAGCTTTCCACTGCCAGAAACCTTGCATTAAAATTCCTCTTGTGCAAAAAGTTATGCCCATTTCGGCGGAGCCACGCAGTGTTTTCTCTCATTCCCAGATTCATGCTCAATCACTTTTGACCAAAGAAAGGTGGCCGGCCAGAACAATTGCTGGCCTCCCATGTGGCCACTTTGAAGCCCCAGAAGTTAGCTTTCCAATGGCGCCAACCTCGTATCAAAATTCCTCCTATGCAAAAAGTTATGCCCGTTTCGGTGAAGCCGCGCAGCTTTGGCCCTACCCGGATTCATGCCGAACTTCTCCCAAACTAGTTTTCTTCTCTCTTCTCCTCCTTTCTTCAACTCCAAACCCCTAAGTAAGTTGTTTTGAAAGATTTTTTTCAAAGATTTCATCTCTCTTTCGTTCATTTCCACTTTGTCCTCGCTCGGTTTACCGAAAAGCGCAACGTTTGACAAAATGTGAGCCTCGGAACATCGTAAAAACTTTATTTCAAAAACGTTTTGAAATAGAGGGTTTTAAGACTAAAATCTTTTCATCAAGATTGTTTTGGTCTAGAACAGGGGTATGAAGTTGGGATTTGACTCTCTCCTTGCCGAAGAAACTGAACCTTTTCCCTGCACACCTTTCTCCACCGTGTAAACCATCAGTCGCGTCCAAGTCTTAAAGACAGTCAAAAATGGGGTGTCTACAGTAAAACATTTATTGTTGAGTGAGACTTAATAGATAATAGTAAGTTCTGTGCCAAATCCACAAGCTTGATGGTGTATTTATTCAATTGATAGTAAAGAAATTCTCAAGAAGGTTCCTTGAGGAGTGGACGTAGGCCTGGCGTGCCGAACCACTATAAATCGCAGTGTTTGATTTTCTCTCCCTATCTCTCTTACTTTTATATTGATAATTATTATTCTGTTTTTTTATTTATTAAAATTCTGAATATTGTGTTTTAATATTGTGAAATTTTTAATAACCCAATTCACCCCCCTCTTGGGTTGCCTATCTGGGATAACAATTGGTATCAGAGCCTAGACTCTAGTTTGTGACTTAACCGTCTTAGAGTAGATCATGGCAACCCCTAGTTATTCCTTACCCGAGGGACAAGCATCTAATAGGCCACCTCTATTTAGCGGCACAAATTTTAGCTATTGGAAAACTAGGATGACCATACATATTCAATCTAATGATTATGAATGTTGGAAAATTATTTGCAATGGTCCAAAAATTCCTACCAAAACTGTAGATGGACTTAGGTACCAAAACCTGAAGATGAGTGGGATGAATCAGATACTAGAATGGCCCAAATTAATGTCAAAGCTACAAACATGTTGTACTGCGCCTTAGATGCCAACGAGTTCAACAGAATTTCCACATGTAAAACCGCAAAAGAAATTTGGGACAAGCTTATAGTGACTCATGAGGGAACCGAACAAGTTAAAGAATCTAGAGTCAGTTTGCTAGTCCATAATTATGAACTTTTAAAATGAAGCCTGATGAAACTATTCCTCAAATGTTTACTCGTTTTACTGATATTATTAATGGTTTAACTTCTCTTGGAAAAATATATACTAGTGTTTAAATTGTAAAAAAAGTGCTTAGGTCACTACCAAAAAGTTGGAAGACAAAAGTCATTGCCATTACCGAAGCCAATAATTTATCAAAGCTAAGTTTAGATGAGTTAATGGGATCTCTCTTAACTCATGAGCTCATAATGCAAGAAGGAAAAAAAAAGGACAACAACAAGAATAAATGAATAGCCTTCAAATCCACTTTAAAATATCAAGAGGATGAGGAAGATGATTCGGATGATGATGAGGAAATGGCATTCATCACTAGAAAGTTCAAAAGGTTTATGAAAAAGAAACAAGATGTACGAAAATTTTTCAGAAAATATTTCAACCATAGGGATTTTCAAAGCGGAGAAAATCACAAAAAATCTGAAGTTACCTGCTACGAATGCAACAAACCTGGACACTACAAATCAGAATATCCAGAACTTAAGAAAAAATTCAAGAAGGACAAGAAGAAAGCTATGATTGCAGCATGGGGAGAAGATAGTGATGAAAGCGACACAGAAACCGAAGTTTGCAAAAAACGAGGTTGCTAACCTATGTTTAATGGCACTTGGAAATGAAAATGAGGTAAATGACGAATCCTTTACATTTGATGAATTACAATTAGCTTTTGATGAATTACATGCTGAATTTAAGAAACTTAGTTTGAAAATAATTGTCAAAAGAAAGTAATTTCAAGTTTATCAAAAGAAAATGAATCATTGACTTCCAAGATAAATGTTTTAGAAAATGAAGCCATGAAAATGAAAAAGGAAAATGAGATTTTAACTCAAAAAGAGTCTTCAATTTCTGAAAAACATTTAGTTGTATTGCAAAAAGAAAACGAGTCTTTAAAAAATGAGCAAATTATTTTGAAAGAAAATATTGAAGACTTGAAAACTACTCTTTCAAATTCACTCAAGGTAGAGAGACTTTAGATAAAATTCTTAAAAATCAAAACCGTACTTTTGGTAGAGCCGGAATTGGATATAAACCTTTTTCAAAAGTAAAAACTGTCAAAAATGGCTTTGTATATGCATCTTCTAATCACTCTCATCTCACATGTCATTTTTGTGGAACAAAAGGTCATATTTCACCTTCATGTCCTGTTAAAAGAAATCCTTTTGCTAAAATAAAAAAGATGTGGGTCCCTAAGGACATTCAAGAGTGTCAAATTCTAACTTTTATGGACCCAAGAAAAAATGGGTACCAATAGAAAATCAAATTTTTGTAGGTATGTTTCAAGACAAAATCCAGTAACGATAGATGGTATCTCGACAGTGCATGTTCGAGGCACATGACTGGAAATAAAGCTATGTTCGCCACACTCCAACCAAAGGATGGCGGATATGTGACTTTTGGCGACAATAGCAAGGGTAAAATCATTGGTGTAGGAAGTATTGGTAAAAATCCCTCTCCTATTATTGAAAATGTTTTATTTGTTGAAGGTTTAAAACATAACTTGCTTAGTATTAGTCAATTATGTGATAAAGGTTATAGAGTTATTTTTGAGAAAACTCATTGCACTATTGAAAACACCCTAGAAAACAAACTTTATTTTATAGGTTATAGACATGAGAATGTATATGTTTGATTTGCATGATTTGTCTTCTCATTTTAATATTAAATGTTTATCTGCTATAAATGATAATGGTTGGCTTTGGCATAGAAGATTAGGACATGCTCATTTTGATTTAATTTCCAAACTTTCAAAAAATGAGTTAGTCATTGGTTTACCAAAAATTTTTTGAAAAAGATAAACTTTGTGATGCATGTCAATTTGGAAAACAAACTAGAATTTCTTTTAAATCCAAAAATATGTTTCAACTACTAGACCGCTTCAACTCTTGCATATTGATCTATTCGGACCATCTAGAACATTAAGTTTAGGAGGAAAATCTTATGCCCTTGTTTGTTGTTGATGATTATACTAGATATACATGGGTATTATTTTTAGCACACAAAAATGAAGCTTTTTATAATTTCTCAAAACTTTGTAAAAGAATTCAAAATGAAAAAATCTTAATATTTGTAGTATTAGAAGTGACCATGGTAGAGAATTTGAAAATGATGATTTTATTATGTTTTGTGATGACTTAGGAATAGATCATAATTTCTCAGCCCCTAGGACTCCTCAACAAAATGGTGTGGTTGAAAGAAAAAATAGAACTCTTGAAGAAATGGCTCGTACTATGCTTTGTGAAAATAATTTGCCTAAATATTTTTGGGCGGAAGCTGTTAACACTGCATGCTATGTTATAAACCGTGCCATGATTAGACCTATTCTTAAGAAAACCCCTTATGAACTTTGGAAAGGTAGAAAACCTAATATTAGTCACTTGCGTGCTTTTGGTTGTAAATGCTTTGTATTAAATAACAATAAAGATAACTTAGGAAAATTTGATGCTAAATCGGATGAAGCTATATTTCTTGGTTATTCTATGTCTAGTAAAGCTTATACAGTATTCAATAAAAGAACTCTACTTGTTGAAGAATCTGTGCATGTTGTTTTTGATGAATCTAACGACATTATTTCCAAGAATCTTGTAAGTAATGATATTGTAAAAAATCAACCAAGCATGGAGAGCATTTACAAAAAGGAAAATGAAGAAAATCCATTACGCGAACATGAAGAAGAAATGACAATGGAGAAACTTCAAGAAATATACGCTCTTCCAGAAAATGACTCAAATATACTAAAAGAATGGAAGTATGCTCATGTCCATCCCAAAGACCTTATCATAGGTGATGCGGCGGAAGGTATAAAAACTCGTTCCTCTATTAAAAATGTTTGTGGTAACTTAGCGTTTGTTTTACAAATTGAACCAAAATCGTTTTTAGAAGCTAAAAATGATGAAAACTGGATTTTAGCAATGCAAGAAGAATTAAATCAATTTGAAATAAATGAAGTTTGGTTTTTAACCCCTCGACCTAAGGATCATCCCGTTATTGGAACAAAATGGGTTTTTCGAAATAAAATGGACGAATCTGGAGTTGTTACTAGAAATAAAGCTAGATTAGTAGCTCAAGGCTATAATCAAGAAGAGGGAATTGATTTTGATGAAACTTTTGCACCAGTTGCTAGACTTGAAGCTATTAGAATGTTACTTGCTTTTGCGTGTTTTAAAGATTTTAAATTATATCAAATGGATGTTAAAAGTGCTTTTTTAAATGGGTACATTTCGGAGGAAGTCTATGTTGAACAACCCCCGGTTTTGAAAATCATAAATACCCGGATCATGTTTTCAAACTTTCAAAAGCTTTATATGGCTTGAAACAAGCTCCTAGAGCATGGTATGAAAGATTGAGTAATTTTCTACTTGACAAAGGTTTTTGTAGAGGAAAAATTGATACAACACTTTTTATAAAAATCAAAAAAGAAGATATGCTAATTGTTCAAATTTATGTTGATGATATCATTTTTGGTGCTACTAATGAAAATTTGTGCAAAGAGTTTGCTAAAGACATGCAGGGTGAGTTTGAAATGAGTATGATGGGGGAATTAAATTACTTCCTTGGTCTACAAATTAAACAAACTAATGATGGAATCCATTTAAATCAAACGAAATATATCAAAGATCTACTCAAAAGGTTTGAAATGGAATCATCAAAGCCTGCAGCAACTCCAATGAGCACATCGATAAAAATCGACAAAGATGAGCAAGGTAAACCTGTAGATGAAAAGAAATATCGAGGTATGATTGGTTCTTTACTCTATCTTACTGCAAGTAGGCCCGACATAATGTTTAGTGTTTGTATGTGTGCACGTTTTCAATCCGCACCGAAAGAGTCACACATCACCGCAGTCAAACGCATTTTCAGATATCTTGGCACTCAAATTTGGGATTATGGTATCCTAAGGGAACCACCTTTGAACTTTTTGGTTACTCAGATGCCGACTTTGCGGGATGTAGACTTGACCGAAAAAGCACTAGTGGCACTTGTCATTTTCTTGGACACTCACTCACTTCTTGGTTTTGCAAAAAACAAAACTCAGTGGCTCTGTCAACTGCTGAAGCAGAATACATTGCCGCCGCTGGGTGTTGTGCACAATTGCTTTGGATGAAACAACAACTTCAAGATTTTGGACTTCACTATGATAAAATTCCTATAAAATGTGACAACACAAGTGCCATTAACCTTTCAAAAAATCCTATTCAGCACTCACGCACTAAACACATTGAAATAAGGCATCATTTTCTAAGAGATCATGTACTCAAAGGTGACATTGAACTCGAATTTGTGCCTACAAATGTCAATTAGCTGACATATTTACCAAGCCTCTAAATGAAGAACAATTTTGTTATATTAGAACAGAACTTGGTATGATGAATACTCCAATATAATGTTTATATAAAAAATAATTTTTTTTATAAAAATAATTAAATAAATATTTTAAATAAAATAATAAATAAATATATACATTATATTCTCTCTTCTTTCCTCTCCCCGTTTCTCTCACCCGTCTCTCCCTCACTCTCTTTTTTTTCTTTCTCTCTCTCGCTCTCCCTTCTTCTCTCATCCTCAGCCGACTCCATCTTCATCCTCACCATCGTCTACAACCAGCCCCATCACACAACATCATCTATCATCCACCCAAATCCCTCACCAATTACCAACTCCATCACTTCTCTACCCAAAATCTGCATCACCATCTTTACCAATTCATCAAGTTTCATCATTGATCCATCAAGTTCCTAACTGATCATCAAGATCGTGACTGATCCATCAAAATCCATTGTCGATCTAAAAATTCGTCACCGTTCTACACGATCTTCTCATTTCTCCGATATCAAGGTCATCACCGATCAACATGTTAAAATTCTTTTTGCACTGTGTTATATTTTTTACTTGTTGTATGTGCTCCAAACTCTCTTGGATTTAATAATGGTTGCTTCTACCTTGTCTGAAGAATTGTTTTTATTTTTATTTCTCCTTTTATGCTAGTGCACTTGGTGTAGTTGTTTATGGCCGGATCTTAATGGCCCTTGGTATTATAGATTGGTAATTTTCTTCAATTTATGTAATTTTAGTGCATTAATTCAGGGGAGACTCATATTATGTATATTTTGAGATTAAAAATTAAAATAAATAAAAAAAAATAAAAGGGCGTTTGTATATCTGTGCATAATTTTAGGGGGAGTATATATAATTTTTACTCCTTATCTACACAACCATCTTTTTTTTTAGGGCAAAATTTTAAATATATAAAATATATATATATAAATAATATAAAAATAAAAAAAATAAAAAAAGTGGGAGGAGAAATGCTTGCAATTTTATTTCAAAAGAAGAAAATTTACTCGATTACATGTAAGTTTTCAGAAGGCTTCACAGATTTTTTTCGTTTCACTTCTCTCAACAATTTTTCATGAGCCTCTTTTACATGCTTCTCTCTATTTTCGACTTCTGTGAGTCTTGGCATTATAACCGTTGCATAATATTGCACCGCATTCTCCAACTGTGCATTTTTCCTTTTTAGCTCTTTCTTCTCCTTACACATATTAACCAGTTGTTGTTTTAACAAGCACACATCGTCTCTCCATTGCTGATTTTCTTGTACTCTTGCTTGTAATCGTTGTGTCATATTAGAAACTGCAGTCATTGCCTGTGTACTAAGAGTCATAGTGTTATTAATAGCATCAATATCATTTTGATTACCAATAACACTAGGACCCTCATTTAGGCATAGCATGTGCCTGCACCACTGGTACCCTCTCATTTGCTGCATTACAGGCACCTCATGCAGGTCCGAATCATTGATGGCTAAAGTAAGAAATGACATGATTACACAAGAAGGTAAAACAAATTTTTCTCTCCAACACTTGATATTTTCGTCTCTTTGCCTATCATCCTTGTCACTTTTTATACACTCCATCAATCCAATCCTCGGTGCATATCTGCTCGAATCTTTTGTTTGTCAATATTTTGTGTGCTCGAGATGCTTCCAAAATCCCCACAATGATTCTGACAAGACAGAAGCCCCATTATTTTATTTTATTTTTAGCCGCTCAGATTATTTTATCAAATGTGTTTGTTTCATCTCTTCCTATTTTATTTTGATGATGTCAAAAGGGGGAAAAAAATATGATTTTGCTGCTTTTGAAAATTATATGTTGCAGGGTCATCAAAATATTTTGTTAATTTTATTTTGTGTCAAATCCATACAAATATTGCCATCATCAAAAAAAGGAGAGATTGTTAATCATATTATTTAATTTTGATGATGTCTAAAATATTATTTGTAAAAATTTAGATTTTTTAATATACATATTATTTGACACAAAATGTTATATGTTTAAAATATATATTGTATGATACATTTGTTAAATATTATTTAAATAAATATTTTTTTACTATTCACCTTTTGAAAAATTAGGCTGATCACTATTCATCTTTTGACAAATTTAAAATTGATTAGTTGTATCATTTTGACAAATGTGATTTTAGTGAGTTGTCGTCTTTTGACAAATTTAATATACTCACATGTGATGGTTGATATATTTATATAGCAATCACAAAAATATTTGATTTGTGTAACACACTCAAGTGGTGTTTGATAGCAAATCAGACTTTTTATTTAAATATACATACATTACTTGTATGTTGTTTATAATATATTATTTATAATTTTGAGGACGCAGACGGTGTCACGTGATACATTTTTTTCATACATATATATATATATATATATATATATATATTGATATAATAAAAAGAAAAAAATCCTCAAGTTTGAGCTTGTGTGGTGCATCTGTAATAAATATATATATAGTCAAAATCTTGAAATTGATATACTATAATGATTGCAGGAGAAGACTTATTTATTTATTTTTATTGAAAACAAATCATTGAAGATGTTTTGCCTGCAGAATAAAAAAAGAAAAATTGTAAGTTGATTTGAATTTGCTTGCAAAAAGAAAAAGAAAAGTTACAAAATAGACAAAATTTCATGTGGTTTTTGACTTCAAGGAACCCATAATAATGGAGCAAAATTATTTGTTTATATTGAATTCAAAGATGTGATAATTGTATTATTATTATCTACAAAACGGTGGGTCATGTTTGAATTTTATATCATGTCACACATACACACAACACACACACACATATATATATTATAAGAACAAGAAGAAAAAGATGAAGCAAATTATTTGCTTGGTTGAAAGTTATGATTTTTGTATCAAAATTTTCTACAAAAGCGGTGGCTGCATATTTGACAAAACAAAAAAAGGAAAAGAAAAAGTTGGTCTTACTAATTATTATCATCTTTTTCATTATCAACATTTGCTGACTATTTAAAATCAAGGAGCGTGCTTATGTAAGTCATGACGTCAGCAATGAGCGTCTTCTCTTCCAACGGGTATATTTTTGTGTATAAATAGAAGTGTTGTGTGTGGAGAACAATCAAAAACTTGAAGAGAAAAATTTCTGTGTGCTCCAAAATTCTGAGTATATTGTATTTTGCTCTTTCACTTTCAGATTTAAGTGTAGCCTTTGTTCTTACACTTTCATATCTACTCTTTGTGAGAGAATTATTGTAAAAGAGGGTTTAAGTACCACTTATTTTTATTCATTATTTTTGTGAGAGATTTTATAAGAGTAAAGCATTTATTGTTGAGTGAGGCTTAATAGATAATAGTAAGTCTTGTACCAAATCCACAAGCTTGGTGGTGTATTTATTCAATTGATAGTAAAGAAATTCTTAAGGAGGTTCCTTGGGGAGTAGACGTAGGCCTGGCGTGTCGAACCACTATAAATCTCAGTGTTTGATTTTCTCTCCCTATCTCTCTTACTTTTATATTGATAATTATTATTATGTTTTTTTTATTTGTTAAAATTCTGAATATTGTGTTAATCTTAATATTGTAAAATTTTTAATAACCCAATTCACCCCCCTCTTGGGTTGCCTACCTGGGATAACACAAATATTTCTAGCTCGGCGAAAAAGTCTCTGCTAAGCTATTTTATCTCAGTTTTCTTTTTTAATCTCGGTTACTCAACCTAAGGTGTCAGGTCAACTTTGGGCCTCCATCAGAAATGATTGGCACTTATCTCGATTTAACACTCATAGTGGTCTCTATTGCGGTCCAAATCACTCGAAGGGTCCACAAACACATTATAGCTTGGTTTGGA
The DNA here is from genome assembly GCA_030407325.1 of Camellia japonica. Lineage (NCBI taxonomy): Eukaryota > Viridiplantae > Streptophyta > Magnoliopsida > Ericales > Theaceae > Camellia > Camellia japonica. Next base: position 1,514,693 of record JAPPVO010000036.1, read on the forward strand.
ACAATTTCAAGATCCAAAAACCAAATTTTTGTTCGATCTTGCCCAGTTCATCCCAAGTACTAAGTTTATGTTCTGAAACTAAAGGGAATGAGGGACACGGAGGGCCCACGCATGCTTTTGGTTGCGATTTCGCCTAATTTCTATGAATATCCGTCAACTTTTATCCCGCAAGGAGGGTATAGGTAGAAGGTCAACAGTCTCAAACGAAAAAAAATGAAGAACTTGAAGAACAACGGAAAAGGGAAGTGAAGAAAAATTCGAAAAGACTTACTAAACACGGTGAGGGATCTTGATCCGTATAGAGGAGGAGCTTCAACGGAGGATGGCGAATCTGACGAAGAAAGGACGATGACGGGGAGTGTGAGCAACAGTGACAGCGACGGCGACAGCTAAGGCTCTGAGAAAACCAGGGTTTTTTGAGCAAGAAATGAGGTGAATAGTGATGAGGGTTTTTGGATTTCTAGTGCGTATATATGGGGGGAAAACAAAAGGGCGGTAACCTTTGGAATTTTCGGCATAATGGTGACAGCCATGGGGTTGCACGGAGTGAATGGAGAAAGCCACGTGGCTAGGAGATGACTGGCTGTCAGTACGACCGATGGGATGTTAGTGCGACTGATTGATTGATGACAAGACAATCGACACAAGTCTCAATGACCGCAAAATATTGTGTTGGCCAAACCCGGTCGAGCTGGCTCAGCTAGTGGGTAGAGTTGCCTCAACATTGGGGTCCAAGGTAGCGGAGTCGCGTGACGACCGAGCTGCAGACTGTTCAGGCTACTAGCATCGAGGCGGGGGGTCTGTGCGAGCAGTTTGTGAGATTGTGGTCAATAGCTGAGGTGCCGAACGATATGACTACCTCTAGTCGGTTGTTGTAAACCAGTTCAGATCTAGCTCGGCACGAAGCAACCAACGTGGTGTTAGTGGTTCGCTAAGTAACAGCCCGGTTGAGCATCCCACGTGGACCAATAAAGGGAAGAGAGAAACCCACTCTTGGTATGTGTCAATACCGTTTGACGGAGTGACAAACACTGTTTAGAGGTTTTGGTCGAGCATCCCACGTGGACCAATAAAGGGAAGAGAGAAACCCACTCTTGGTATGCGTCAATGCCATTTGATGGAGCGGCAAACACTGTTTAGAGGTTTTGGTCTCTACACGTGTAAGAAATGTAGAGGGGAGCATAGTCGCCTGTCTAGAGAAGGACATAAGATGTAGTGCGTCCACAATCTCTGAGGCTGCATGACCAGCCTTGAAAAGGAGGAGCATGCAGACGTTGGAGGTAAGCAATTTTTGTGCAACTCTCTCTCTATCTACAGTGCTCTCTGTTTTCCTTACAAGCTAACTTGACCGTCGGAGGGATTTTTTGGCAAACCCATCTGCTGGGTAGCTCAAATTTGTTTTGTTTATAGTATGATGAAGTTCTAACGGAGTGCGACGAGCTTGGAAATAAGGAGGTACGAAGCGAGGTGAATATTTATCTCCCATGCAGGAACTAACTGAGGCAAAAAATTACAAGGGAAGGTTTTACAGAACTCACTTTAAATTCAATAAGAAAAAAAAAAAAAACTGCACTTTAAATACAATAAGAATACAAATGTCTCTAGTATATTCAGGTAGGAGTGATGAAATTATTAAAAATTAGCAAGTGAGGGTGGAATCGTACAATAAATTTAGCAAGAATGTAAAGGACTGTATCATATATCAATAAGAGTAATAAATTGAAGAAAAAAATGGCAAGAAAAGGTGATCATCTAACACCTCATGGGAGACATGGAAAAAAAGGGTTTGCACTCAAAGTTCAATGAGAATGCATTATAAATTAAACGATAATACAATGGTCTGTAGTAAATTTCGATGAGAGCAATGAAAAAAAGAATGATAGAAGAGGGTCACCAATTGACACTTAACAGAAAAAATGTTTTAAAAGGAGAACGATTCACACTTTAAATACATCAATATAAAATAATATACTATAATATACTCCGATAAGAACAACACAATGAATATAAAATAACATGAAAAAGTTAATAAGCTGATGTCTCATAAGGAAACATTTAAAAGAGAAAGATAGACTATAAAATATATCATGCCTTTCGTTAACCAGTAAAATTGCATCTACAATTACTTCACAAAATTAGCAATTATCTCAGTTGGGTGAGTGTTCAACAAGAAAGCGGATTTAATTCAAAAGGCACAATAACAATATTATAATGAGAAATTTTAAGTGCACAGTGGATATTGTATACAAAAATTTTAAAAACACGAGTTATGTATTCTGTATATAATATTCTCTGTGCACATAATATACAACTCTCGTCACGTGAGAGAGTTGTGCATTATGTGCACAATATTCTTTGTGCACCTAGCATTCCTCTATTGCAATCAATACAACAGTATGGAATAGCATTTACTTGGTTTATTTTATATTATGAAATAAATTAATAAGGTGTTTTGTCTTATTTAATATTTAAATGAATTTTTTTGACAATATAACAAATAGTATTTATCTCACAATCTCTCACTACATTTGAAGAGATTCAAAATGAAAATATCCCCTTTACTCATCAAAATTAATGATATGATTTAAGTAGAAATACTTTTTTATTTTATTTATAAATCTCCCAAGCCAAATGGGCTGTTATGGGCTGCTGTTTAGTTACGAATCGCAAGACAGCCATATTGGGCTAAAACATCAGAGGGGTCCATAATCCATTAGCCGGAAACAAGACTCTCATTTTCCAGGCTATAATATTCTCTCCTCCCCTGATTCTTGAACCCTAGATGGAGTCGAGCTTTCCCTGTGAATTCTTCATCTAGCATCGCAAGATTAAGATTGCAATCATTCGACTACTCTCTCTGCTACAAACTTCAGAGGGACACACCTTACCTTAGGGTTTTAGGTTTCACAATTTTCTGCAAATCGTTTCTCTGAATTTGGAGGGAAGGAGGGAGGGAGGGAGAGCCAGAAACAAGTGAAAAAGCTTCGCGGTAGCTCGATTTCTCCTACAAGGTAAGCAATTTTCGTATTTGCTCTGCTTCTACGTATGTTCGATTTTTGTTTTCAAATTGTTTTGGAGAACTCGAATATTTGTAGTTGTATATATACGTATGTGTTTTCTGTATGTTCTATAGTTATCTAGGTTGAACTAGTGATTGGGGTTGCCAAATTGTAATTTACCTTACCTATATTAGTAAAACCCTAGAACCGAAATGTGTGAAGAAACCCAAGATTATATTTATTTGACAATGATAAACCCAACAAAGAAAAAAAGATATTTTGATTTTGTTTATTAGTATTATTTGTGCATGTTAGTAAAAATTAGGCTAACTCCCAATCGATAGGAATTGAACAACAATTTAAACCAACAATCAAACAAGAACATCAAGCGACTATTCCTAAGATTGACAATCAAACAACAACAATTTAAGGACAAGAGATGTAACAAAATAGACAAAGACAATTCCAGATGAAATTATCTAAGTTTACAAGAGTTGCAAATTACAAACTACTGAAGAAACTACTCCTAGATTAAGAGAAACTATTCCTAAGATAAAAAGCTAAGTTGTTGTTGTGTTGTTGATCTCCTATTCCGTCTCTCTTTGGCCTCTTTATAGGCTTCAAACAAATCACAAGTAATTGCCTCGGCAGTTTGTTTGCACCCGTGTGCCACACTTTATGGGAATAACTTCTCCAATATTTATGCCCCACTTTGCCACCATGTTCTAACCACTTCCTGCACAAACTGATTATAACAATGACAATAATAATAGTAATAATAATAATGTGGTCATAATTAAATCTTGAAAAGATGATTTATGGTCTGAATCGACAGACCATAATTGACAAGCCATAATCAATAAAATTAGATTTGACTACAATCGATAGGCCACAATCAATAAAATTGGATTTGGTCACAATCGACAGAAAACAATTTATGGTGCAAACAGGATGCATGAAAACAAATACATGTAACAAACAAAGATTAATTTCACAACGAAACTGAATTTCTTAGTATGTTCTCAGTTGTTGAGGTATAGCCAATCAGAGAGCCAATGTGAAATTTATTTTCTCACACACCCATCCCAGTCCCAAAAGTTATGGGTTGGATGGACTGATGCTATGATGATGAGTTCATTTCTTACACATCATGACTAATATTCTCCAAAACAAGTATATGGCATGGTATATGTGTAATTCCAGAAAATTGCATCAAACCATTTGCAATGTTATTGTTTTGTTTTGTTTTGTTTTTTGTTTTTTGTTTCCCTTCTGTTATTTGCAATGTTTTAACTGCTATTGTTATTTATTATGTTTGAGATTTACCTGGCTGTAGGCAACAATAAGTATGGCAACTGCAGAGCCAGCACCGGCTTCCCTTGGTCCTCGTTATGCGCCTGAGGATCCTACTCTGCCAAAACCCTGGCAGGGATTAATTGATGGAAGCACTGGGCTTTTGTACTACTGGAATCCTGAAACAAACATCACTCAGTATGAAAAGCCATCCTCTTTGCCTCCTCCATTGCCTCCAGGCTTGCCTCCCTCGGCTTCTACACCCAAGCTGGCTCCTATACCAAGTGTTCGAATGATGCAATCAAATAGTGTTGTGGGCCAACCAGGGCAGCAAATGACACAGACCCCACAACAGCAAGGGCAACAAACAGACTCGTCACAACATCCCCAACTAATGCCACAAATTGCTCAACAGCATAGCTCACACTTAGCACAAGCCGGGCAACAACAGGGAACACAATTGGCTCAGGCCATTCAACAGCAGGGACATTTAACACCACAACAACTTGGGCAACAAACAATACAACAACCAAATCAGCAAGTTCTATTGCAGTCAGGACAACAAATGTCTCATCAGTCAGCACAGCAAATGCCACAACAATCAATGCAGCAAATGCAAATGCCAATGTATCAAGGCTCACAAATGGGGCAATCACAAGGGCATCAATTTACACAACAACAGATGCAGTACATGGCATATCAGCAGAGCAACATTCCACAGGGGCAACAAAATTCGCAGCAACCGATGCAGCGTACTACACAGGGGCATCTATTTCCCCATCAACAGGAGCCGAAAGCAGGATTCCAGCACAGAGAGGATATTGATTCTCAACAAGGAAAGCAAATTGGGTTGTCTCCGCAGATTCAACAACCTGGTGGGCCATCTGTTCAAACTGTTCCAGTGGGAACTAATTCCATTCAGATGCAACAGATGGGCGTGCAACCTGGTCAAGCACAACAGTTTGGTAGCTCCTCTCTCAATATGCAACAACATGGCTCTCGGGTTCCATTGCTGCAACATAGTCCCAGGTTTCAAAATCAGTTGGACGCAGCAATAATGCATAACCAACAGCCTAGTGCGGCCCCTGTCAATTTAAAGATGGGTTTTGAAGAAAATGCATCTAGAAGAGTTGGGAATGAGTATTACTTCAATGCTAGCAACGACAGGACTGCTATGATTCCCCAGCAGCCAAAGCTTGCTTCTATACCCATGGCGAGAAATCAGCAGGCATGTTCTAATTACATTCATTGATGATAATATTTTTCTCAATTTCTATAATAAAAAAATTATATATTTTTAAATTACTTAGCCAAGTATTGTTTACTTATGATTTTGCAATCTCATGTATTTATTATGTCCTTTCTGTGTATACCAAGAAAGCATGAATAATAGTGGGTTGCCACCTTTAATATATGTCTTCCTCGTACCATTGTGTTGTGATAATGGATGCTTTGCTGATATTGTTGCTACTTTCTATTAGGAGATGAGGGTGGGTGTTGCTCCACTTCCTAATGCCCTCATGGTATTGCTGGTGGACTAAACTCTGTGGCAGGGCCTGCCGTGCATAACATTTATGGTCATGCAGCCAGTGGGCCAGCCTTTCCAAATAATGCTATGACAAGGCCGCCTCCAATGATTATGGAATCCACAGATGCTATTGATCTCTCGCCAGTTGAAGTATATTGTCAGAAGCATGAAGTTACTGCAACGGTCTGTATTTTCATGTCTAGAGTGCTCTAAATGTATATCAATGTAATGATTCAAATTTACAATTAAATGATCTTTTCATATTCATATAGTTTCCTTTGCTGTGTTTTTACAAACAGAAGATTATGAATGCATATTAATGAGATAGCTTTAGTGAATGGACAAATAATAGTATGTTAAAAAGGAACTTAGTATTAGAGAATTATACAAAATAAGGGGATAATTATAGTTATGCTTTGTTGTTTATTTGGCAAAATAGAAAGGGAAACAAAATATAGAAAATATTAAGAAGCAAGAATCCTCTGTGTGCAACGTTGTAGAATAAGTCTCTTTGGGGGGAAACTCATCGGTTGTTTGTAACCCATGATTGGCCATGCATTTTTTTTACCCCTGGTTGACTGTCCAATTTCAATGTATCTTGTGTTTCCCTTTTTACACAGTAGTATTTTTATTTAATGTCTAGAATAGTTATGGCAAAAATATGTTGCTTACATTACATGTTTTACCCAAACTAGGCTAGATAAATAAATAAACCTTGAAACAACAATGATTAATTACTATTGCTATAAAAACAAGCTTGTATTTTATTTTTGTTGCCTTTTCTTTACACTGTGAAACATTCTGAAAGAACTGAGTTGACTGCTAGAACTACTTGCTTGGAACCCGAATGAAACAGGCTTACTTTTGTTCGAAAAATCCGAGAGTCCAGATTTGATTAAGTTTCCAATCTTGATGTTTTTAGCTTTCATTTTGATAACCTTTATCAGAGAATGTAATTTGTATGCTTATAGATTCATGAAATTTTGATGTTTGAATTTTATTTTCACATCATACTTATAGAGTTCATATTATTATCAACTTTAACTCTGTTCTACCATTACTCCACTACCGGGGTTTCATGACCAGGGTGCATCTCTGGCAAGTAGTTCTGTAACTTCTCTGTGTATCTAACAGAAATCCCTTTCTCTCAACAAATTATGTACATATAGAAATAAATTTTACGTTGAAGTTGAAAGTTGAAACATCTTGATTGGAGCTCTCATTATGATATATGTGGATTCCCAAACACCACACCCCCCCCCCCCCCCCCGGTCATCTTAATTGCACTAATCTTCTTGTTCAATAGTCTTGTTTATCTATATTATACCGTGCAATGTGTTTAATCATCTGGAGATTGTTTGAATTTGATTTTTGAATTGAACTGCATAGGGTGGTGATGTTCCAGCTCCTCTCATGACGTTTGAAGCCACTGGCTTTCCTCCAGAGATACTTAAAGAGGTAAGTTCTTTCTCCCACGAGGACCGACTGTTGTTACTTTTGGTACTGTTAGATTATAAATTATTAAATCAATTTATTTGTATTTGTGTAGTTTTTGTCCCCCCTTTTGTTTATGCTTTAAGCTTATAAAATTCTTACTTGCCGCAGGTGCGATATTTGCTCCAGAAGAGGAGCTTATGTCGTACGCTGCACTGCTATCCGCATTCTTACGTGACAACTATTCTGACTTTTGGAGGCTGCAAAATGGACAGTTGGAGCCTGCCTTTGTCATCTTCTAGAAGGGTGGTTCGCCCTTGATCCAAATCACAATTGTGTGACTGGGATTTCTAGCATAGTGGCTCTGCATCTTATGTCTTATTTGCTCCCTTTTGTTGCCTCAAGTTGCTTCAGTAAGCAACCACATACCCATGAGTTTTCTTTGTGCAATCTTTTTTCCCCCCTTAAGATGCATTACTCTGGATTACCATATGTAATTCTTTATATTGGATTCTTAATTAGGAATTCTAATTTCTATCTGATTTGCTTTTTATTCTCAGGATTGATCTTATACATTTCCTTTTTCAGTTGCATTTTGCAGGTTTCTCTTCTCCCACACCTATTCAGGCACAAACATGGCCAATTGCGTTACAAAATAGGGACATAGTGGCTATTGCCAAAACAGGATCTGGGAAAACATTGGGCTATCTGATCCCGGCCTTCATTCTTCTAAGACAACGCCGTAATAATTCTCAGAATGGCCCAACAGTTTTGGTCTTAGCTCCAACCCGAGAGCTTGCCACACAAATACAAGATGAGGTTCTCAAGTTTGGTCGATCTTCAAGGGTCTCTTGCACAGTCAGTCCTCTAATCTATTTTTCTTCTTAATCATGTTGATGAATTCATTTTGTTTACCTGTTTGTACAGAATTTTGATTTTATCATATGGGCTAATTATTGTTTCAGTGCTTGTATGGTGGAGCTCCTAAGGGTCCACAATTAAAAGAATTGGATCGAGGGGCGGATATTGTTGTGGCAACTCCTGGTCGGCTCAATGACATCCTTGAAATGAAGAAAATTGATTTTGGGCAAGTTTCTCTTCTTGTGCTTGACGAAGCTGATCGGATGCTTGACATGGGTTTTGAACCCCAAATACGTAAGATTGTGAATGAGATTCCTCCCCGACGGCAAACTCTTATGTATACAGCGACCTGGCCCAAGGAAGTGAGAAAAATAGCAAGTGATCTTCTTGTTAATCCTGTTCAGGTGAACATAGGCAGTGTCGATGAGCTCGCTGCAAATAAATCTATTACTCAGGTAGAAATCATATTTGTGGCCTTTCAAATGAAGCAACATATTTTTTAGATCTTCATAGAAAACAGAAGAAAAGTGTTTTTGACTTATCATGAAAAGATTAAAGTTATTTTTAATTGGATCATAATTAAAGGTTTATTTCTTTCGATATTTCTTTTCCTTACATTTCTATTAGTCAAATAACTAGAACTTGATGGAGTGGATCGATCAAGGAAAATCTATTCAATGCAAACTGTAATAATAACTCAGTTCTAATTGTGCGCTGTTTTGAAGTAGGTCAGGAATTTCTATAGAACAGCACCCAATTAATATCCAATAATGGGTGTTTGGGAGGTTATAGATTTTATTTGATTAAAATAAGCCTTTATTTAATTGGGATAAGGTTCTGATTATGATGTTTGTGATGATAAGCTTTCTTGAAATTTTTTATATTTGATGAAGTTTTCTGTACATAAAGTTACCATAATAGTCGACTACTGGTTTCTGTTACACATGAGATTCATATACTTACAAAATCATTGTATATTATGTTACCCTGTAGCTACTAGCATCGGAAAAAAAAATCATAGACAACTGGAAATGTATGGCATTGTGTTTAAAGTTTTAGGTTTAATATGTATCCTTGGGTTGAAATTAGAAGATTAGTATTGGGATATATCAACAAAAAAAAAAAATTTAGAAGATTAGGATTTGGGGGTGCTGGGAGATTTCTTCAGGGGGAGTTGAATTGCTCCATGATGCATTGAAGTCTTGGCCTTTTTTTTCTGATACTTAGATGTTGTGTTGTGGCCAATGAACAGTAAAATGTTTTCTCGGATTGTGCATGTCATATGTTAATTATCTGTTTCTATTTGAATTTTTGTCAATGTGTTCTACCCCTTCTCTCTTCTTCTTTTTAAATCTTCTACTCCTTGAGATGAGAATTTGTTATGACCATCCCTGCAGTATGTTGAAGTAGTTCCTCAAATGGAGAAACAGAGGCGCTTGGAGCAGATTCTTAGGGCCCAAGAACGGGGTTCGAAGGTCATTATATTCTGTTCAACGAAAAAGTTGTGTGACCAGCTTGCACGTAGTATTGGACGTAATTTTGGGGCCGCTGTAATTCATGGAGACAAGTCTCAAGGCGAGAGAGATTGGGTGCTGAATCAATTCCGGTCTGGAAAGTCCCCGATTTTAGTTGCCACTGATGTTGCTGCACGGGGACTTGACATAAAAGATATAAGGTCAGATCTCCCCCTTTTTCTTAATTTTCATAAATAACAGGATTCATATTTTAGAGACAAACCTCAGTTTTTATTTGTGGAATTAAGGACTGAGACTTGATGTCTCTTCTTGGAGGATTCTGTTTCATTTGTTGCGAGTTATTTGCCACTTTAAATTGTTGTTGATTGTCGCATTGTAGGGTTGTGATCAATTATGATTTTCCAACTGGGGTCGAGGATTATGTCCACCGAATTGGAAGAACTGGGAGAGCTGGGGCCACTGGAGTGGCATACACCTTTTTCTCTGATCAGGACTGGAAGTATGCAGCTGATCTGGTAAAAGTTCTGGAGGGGGCTGACCAGCTGGTGCCTCCAGAAGTACGAGAGATGGCTTTGCGTGGTGGGCCCAATTTTGGCAGGAATCGGGGTGGGCCAAACCGCTATGACGCTAGTGGTGTTGGTGGTCGTTGGGATTCTGGTGGCCGTGGTGGCACGAGGGATGGTGGTTTTGGTGGCCGTGGTGGAATGAGAGATGGCAACTTTGGTGGCCGTGGGGAATGAGGGAGAACAATTTTGGCGGCCGCGGTGGAATGAGGGATGGTGGCTTTGGCGGCCGTGGTGGAATGAGGGATGGTGGCTTTGGAGGGCGCATTGGAATGAGGGAAGGCGGCTTTGGTGGCCGTGGAAGCATGAGGGATGGCAACTTTGGTGGCCGTGGTGGTGGTCATGTTGGCTGGGATAGGAATGAACGAGCCCCACATGATAGATACAACAATATGGATGGGCGTGGACGTGGTTATGGCAGGGGGCCAGGACGGTTTGATAACAGAAGAGATGTTGCAAACCGCAGCAGAGGTAGAAGTTATAGCTCAAGTCCTGAAAGGGTTCGAACATGGGGCTATAGTAGAAGCCGTAGCCGTAGCCGTAGCCGTAGCCGAAGCCGAAGTTGGAGTCGAAGCCGAAGCCGGAGTCGTAGCTGGTCTCGCAGCCGTAGTCGCAGCCGTGACAGACGTGAAAGACCCCGTAAGACAAAATTTGATCAGATGGAACCCTCAATGCCAGTATCTGGGCCTCCTCCTGAATCGAGGATGTCTCCTATGTCTCCAAGCACACAAGCCAATGCAATTTCTGGAGTTGAGCTTCCTGGCCAGTTACCACCGGTTGAGAATGTTGAGCCAGAACATCCAGAGGCTGCTGCTGAACCCCCATGCAATTTAGTTGATGAATCTTAAGGTGTGACACATAGTTCCCATGTATTTGTAATATTTTTGGGACACAGGTGGTGTCAATTTTTATCTGTGTAATGGTTCGCTTAACTCACTTTTCTGAAGACGGTGTCCGGTCGGTATAATCCCATTTTTTACAGCAAAGTTGAGGTTGGGGCTGTCTTGATGAATTGATTGATTATGTGGAGAAGATGAAAACTGACTTCTTCTTTCTATTTCTTCTCTGTATTGTCTTGGCTCTTGGAATTTATTAGTAATGGGAGGGTGTTCGATTGTGATTTGGTCGGCGGCGTTGTTAAGCCAATGTGCTGCCCTCCTCTGAACTCTTTTATGTGATATCACATTTAGTTGAAAATTTCATCATGGACTTGCTATAGTGTGAAACGTAATTGGCCTTTATGTTGACCAAAAACAGATGGGGTAACAAATTTCCTCTTCCCTCTCCTCCTTCGCTTGCAACTTTATATTTGAGCTAAAATTTATTATAATATTATTATTAATTTATTTGGTTGTGTATTCATTTTTATTTTTGTTTTTTCATTGTTTATCATGCTTTTGGAAACAAAATAATGAAAATTTTATAAATATAGGGAGTTGTTATTCTTATTCCATTTTGCTCTAAAGTGAAGTAGGAATAGTAACTATGTATAATAATGACAGAAATAAGTGTATTTGGAACAAAATAGAGTAAGAATAGCGGCTTCTTAAATATATTGTTGTTATATAATTTTCTTTTTATTTTTGTGTGAAAATAGCTTTCAAAATCCTTAACCAACTCTTTTAATTATCAAAATTGAGTTATTTATAAAATAAAATTAAAAAAATCTAATTTCAGAAGTGGATTTAGCAGAATTTTCTGATGTTTTACGAAATTTAATCATTAGTGTAAAAAATAGTGATGTGACTTGAGATGTAAGTTGATGATGAGGGAAATGTAGTAAGTAAATGAAAGTTTGAGTGGTTTTATAAATAAAATTAATAAAATTTTCATTAATTATGACATTGCATCTAACCAACTACTGTCCCCATTAGTTAATATAATAAATGAAATTCTTCCTCTAATAGTGAGATCTGGTTGAAATTTAACAAATACATGGAAGTCTCTCTACCAACCTACTAAATTCTTCATTAATTCGGTAGGGACTGTCGAGTATTTGATGTCGTCTATGACATTGTAGACGGCATCTTGATCGTAGTCCTTGAAACTTATTCTGCCGGAGAAGTAATTGTGTCGTCCAAGGCTTCTGGCCCAGGTGATTTTTCTTATTCTTGAGGGTCCTTCGAGGTAGAGGGAGATTGGGCGAATGGGCCACTGTTCTGGTTCCTGTTATCAAAGGAGGAGGAGAGTTCTTCGTCAGTATCTAAATTGTTGATATTATTTTTGTGTATCCCTAATCTAATCCAGTCGTCTTCCCTCCAAATGGAGAGACATGAACTTTGACATAACTCGTATTGTACAAAATTTCGACTTACAAACAAAATATTATTTTCTACCTATTTTTTTTACTTCTTCATTTAAGAAAGGAAATGAATTAAATGGGCTAGTATATGGGGGGCCTCTCTCTTTTGTAACGATCCCTCAAAAATGTTTTTAATTGGAGGTATTTTGTGACGTAATCGGTGGGACATCTTTCTTTGCAGAGTGCAAAGAATTGTTCTTTTGTTTCTGCTTCTGCAAGTATTCCCCTCCAGAATTCGCCTCTATTCTTCAAAGTACTTTTCCCCTTCAATGAAAATTCTCCCCATTCGACGAACTTGCCCCCTTTTTGTATATACTATCGACTTGCTATTGGAGAGTGGATTTTTTCTATATTTGGATGATAGATTCTGCCGTTGGTTCCAGTGAGATCAAAAAATCTCGGATTGAAGGTTTAGATCTTCTTTGTGCAATGAACCATGATATGAAGGTGAGGGTTTCCATCTTCGTGGAGCTCCCTTGCGACAAGTATGTAGTATGGCTGACAAGCTAGTTGGAGTAGGGATTAGAAGAGTTCTAAGAGTTGTTTTTTTGGGCATAGGCATTGTGGATAGGTGAGGAAAACATTCTTGACATAGAAACGGAAAGAGGCTTGGCGAGGTATTTTGTAGTTGTAAACAGTGAACTCATGCCAGTTGTACAAGGCCTCCCTATTAGTTAAAAAACCAGTGTGAGTGGTGTGAGTATTGTGACTGGGGGGCGCTATATTAATATTACCAGCGCCCCCCTCCCGCTGATTTGGGTCGTCCATTGTTGTACTTTTGGACACATATATGGATGAAGGTAAAAGGAAGTCACACCCGGGCCTAGGTGTGAGTACTTTTAATTCCTTTACCAGATATTGCTATACACGTGTCACGTTTTTGGTGGTTTGCATGGTTATAAAGTAAATATTCTTGCAGAATGATAGACATAAAGCAAAGGCGGAAAAATAAATGTGTTTGAATTATTTTGAATGGGTATCTTTGTCCTTACACACGGGCCACTTTGGCTATTAATCTGGTACCAAAAAACATTTTATGACAGAGAGGAATATGCTTTTGCAGTGGAATAGCTACTGTGGTGAAATTGTTTTCTAGTATCTTGTTTCGTCCCTCATTTTCAGTCTTTTTTTTTTTGTTGATTGTTTTGGTATACAACATTGTACTCCTTAGAAGAGTATCCTAAGAATTACGGGCAGTTCACTAAAATGTGTGTAGATCGTTTTTTGACGTGGCAAATAGGATTGTGGGAAGAGAGGTTCTTTTTTTTTTTTTTGATTGTTTTGGTATACAACATTGTACTCCTTAGAAGAGTATCCCAAGAATTACGGGCAGTTCACTAAAATGTGTGTAGATCGTTTTTTGACGTGGCAAATAGGATTGTGGAAAGAGAGGCGGTGGTCAGCTTCGGCGAAGTTTGTTCGTGGGTACGAAGAGCAGAGGGAAAAAATATCCAAGTTAAGGTGTCTGGACAGAAGGGTTAGCAGAGGTAAGAGAATCTGCAGAATTTTCAGGATAAAAGATTTAGAGTGTTTTATAAAAAATGGAATGAGGTATGAGCAGCTAGTATCGGACTCCCCTTGCGTACCGCCAGTCAAGGACACCGGCGGCCAGTGGATATATTACCGCGATCGTACACCTTTTAAAGCGGCGTACATTCGTAGACGGTATGTTCAAAATATTCCCCGATATATTAAGAAGACTAAGAGGGGAGTAAGGAAGTTACAATTGTATGATGAACAATTAAGGGACGTTAAATTTGATAATAAAGGTGTGATGAGATTACTTAATGGTATTGAGTTGGGTAATAAGAGATAGTGATCGTCAATCAGACAAGATTGTGGTTAAGAGTATAAAATTAATTGAGAATGTTCAATTGGGACAAGATGCTAAAGACGAAACTGTGGTCCACCACATATTGTTTTTTCTCATAAGTGATAATAGTTCATCAGATTCCGCCCCCACACCTGACAAGATATTTATTGGAGTTGGGAAGGGTAATCCTGAGACCTGAATTGTTAATCCTGACTAGTTCGATCTGTTTCGAATGTTAAAATGAGATTCAAGCTCGTTAGGAGCAAAGACAAAGAGTGCGTTCGTCACGAGATAGAAGTTATGGACCGATTCTTCCCAGTTGATGTTTGGACAGACTACAAAGATACGCTGTTAGAAAATGTTAAAAATATTCAGAAGGGTACTATATATTTAGTGCCATATATTTAGTGCCATATATCAATCCGCATGAAAAGCATTATATGCTATTGGGGGTGTTTGGTAGGGCTTTTTTAAGCCAGCTTATAGCTTCTGGCTTTTAAAAAGTTATTTTGGACTGTTTAGTTAAACTTATTTCAAAAGCTTCTGATTCTAACAGCTTATTTTAAGTCAAAAAAGCTGATTCTGAGAAGCTGCTCACCCCTTGCTTCTGATTATCAGCTTCTGCTGTTGACATATTAATTCACGCTTATACTCTTAGATTTTTTTATTTTTTATTTTTTTAAAAATAGAAAAGACCCAAATGGATTATAAATATTATTATTATTTTTTATAAAAAATGTAAATAAATAGTGAATAATAAAAAATAAAAATTAATTGAAAAAGCTATTTCACAGCTTATTTAACAAACACTACTCAGCAACTTAAATCTATAATCCAACAGCTATACCAAACAGGTTAACAGCTTCTGATTAAAGTCATAATCTATAATCTATTAAGCTATAAGCTATAATCTGTTTTAACAGCTACACCAAACAGCACCATTAGGTGCAACTTAAAAACCTCTCAAAATGAAAAAGATATAGACCCAGGGGAAAAAAAAAAAAAAAAAAATTAAAAACGCTAATGGAGTTTTGGGAAGTTGAGTGGGAGAAGTTTCTAATTGAAATGTTAAAAGGTTATTTGCAAATGAAGTTTTGGAAAGTTGAGTAAAAAATTTCTTGAAAAGATTATTTGAAATGAAATAAATAGCATTATTGTTAACAAAACACCTGCGTCCATCTTATTCTTTGATAAGATAAAAAGAAAGTTGGTGTAATTATATTAAAATTGTAAGACTTAATGTATTTTAACCAAACTTCAAGAAAAGCCCAGTGTAATTTACCCAAATAGTTAACGAACACAAATTGCTGAATTCATTCAATTTTAAGCATTTAATAGCATCAAAATGTGCTTATCAGGCGTAGTGCAATTGAACTTATATCTTTAGGACCATTTTTTACTAGAATATACCACACAGCTAACGCCTCATAGAAAACATTCCGAAGAAAAAAATAACTCGCACTTTAAATTCAACAGTATATTCTAGTAAGAACAATGAAATGAAATGAATAAAAAAATAACGAGAGAAGGTGACAAGTTGACTCCACAGGGGGGAACATTCTGAAGAAATAAGAGAATTGCACTCTAAATTTAACAAGAATGTGAAGGTCTGTATCATATGCCAGTAGGAACAATGAATTGAAGAAAAAATGGCAAGAGGGGGTGATCATTTGACACCTCATGGAGGGACATTATGAAGCAAGAAGGACTCGCACTCAAAATTCAATGAGAATGCACTCTAAATTAAACGAGAATGCAAAGGTCTATAGTATATTCAGGTAAGAGCAATGAAAAGAAAAAAGGGGAGAGGGTCACCAGCTGACGCTTAACAGGGAAAACATTCAAAAGGAAAAAGGACTCGCACTTTACATTCAACAAGAATGCATAGGTCTGTAGTATATTCCGATACGAGCAATGAAATGAATAAAAAATAGCTTGAGACGTTGACAAGCTGATGCCCCATGGGGGAACATTTTAAAGGAAAAAGGGAACACAAAAGACATCATGCCTTTGTTAACCGGTGAAACTGCATCTGCAGTTGCCTCACAATGTTATCAATCATTAAGGTGGGGTGGGCATTCAACAAGAAGGGGGAGGTGGTTTTATGCAAAAGGCACAATAACAATATTCCAATCAGGCCAATTGCAGAAACTTCCAATAGGTATGCAATTGCAGAAACTTCATATTTCAATTCCTTAGCAATGAAATCAATCATTGTAATCAAACTAGTTTAACTATCATTACAAGAACAAAATTTGCAATATCACTTTCTGCCACCAAGAGGGCCTGAATAACGTGTCCCAAACATTTTTTTTCCTTTTTTTTTTTTTATGGGTTAGTTAAGGAGACTCAAACTTTGAGGCTAAAATGCAATGATGAGCAAAGAAAAGACAATATGCTAAATAGATTTCATGTAACTAATCCAAAATTGTTAGACAAGGTTATGTTGAAAAAAGCTCAAGAATTACTCTTACAAAATCCCATGCTTCCTTGACCGTGACAAATGGGGTGATGAAAATTTCACTAGATGAAAGAGCACCTTCTCATCAAAATAACAGAGAAGGAACCATTGGGCTTCATAAACGAAGGATGAAAACAACAAAGAAATTAAATCAAAAGCCAAAATCACCTCTTTGAAGAACAATCCCTACAGGATGCCGGTGCAACCTCCATATCACATCTCTAGAGCTCTCTAGAACCCCGCAAAAAAAATGAAATTTCACCTATATCTACTTGCTCGTAAAACACAAACTCACCAAAAGACAGCTACTCTGCACCTCCTTTGGTTATGATTGTCATGATTGCTTTATGGATAATCTCTCTGAAATCAAGGGAGCAAGAAATAGGAATAATTAAATAAATAAAAGGCAAGAATGATGAGCAGACAACTTGTGACAACCAATATATCAGGACAATTTGCACACAAACTTGATGAAATCGATAATTCTTCTAATTGAGGGACAAACATTGAAACCATCTATTTATGTAAGCATCATTGGGCAAGGATTTTTTCTTTTCCTGGATCTTGTACAGGCAAAATTTGAAATCTTGTTTTGGTATGAAGGAAAAACTAGGCAAATTTTAAGAGAGAAAATTCAAGTGAATATTAGGGATTTTTATTTTTCCATTTTACCCCCAAAAATTAAATATTTGTTGAGGGTTGAAACTAGATGGAAATGTAAAACAATAAAATTTTCAAAATTACTATAAATTAAAACAAGTTTAAAAATTGTTAAAAACATGGACCCATAATTACACTAGGCAAGACCAATTAATGTGTTAGAGCATTTTAGCCTCGAGATCTGCCCATTTGTAAAGGAGATAAGGAAAGCTAACATACTTATCAATTCATAGGTAACTATCATTGTAGTTCCGTAGAGTGACATATTTAAGAATCTAGGTCCAAACCCTCTGTAGAAGCCCCGCCATCCATCTTCTTTAAGGAGTGCTTTTGTAGTCTTAATTACCGACGGTCTTCCAACACCATAGTCATCCATGACCTTCAATTAATGAAAAAAGCCACATACAAAAAAAAAAAATTTCGAGTTAATAAACACGACATATTCAACAAAAACCCAAGTAATGCACAAAAGGATGAGCCACATGTTATGGCACCTGAAGCCGTGTCTTCACAGTATCTAGCGGAGTAGTAATAACCGAGGAACAAGCACCAGCTAGCATTCCTGCTGTAGCCTGCACTGTCACCATCTCCACATGAGATGGTTTTTTTTCCATGTTGTCCCTATAACCAGAGCTCCTACAGAAGTGGGGAAAAAAAAGTCAATTTTCATTCACATATTACAAGTTTGAAAAATTATGAGTACGTTCGTCACCATGACATGCAAATATACCTCCAAATGATGTGCTGGGCAGCACCATAGGCACCCCACCAAAGTGCAGATGCTGGAGATTGGGTCACAGCTGTCAACCCAAATCCTCGATACATGCCACGAAATCCTTCAGCCTTTATCAGTTTACGTACAACATCAAACGGCCCGTTGCAAAAAGTAGTCCCTGGAAGCCCTTGTACCATAAGTCTCTGGCAAGTCTGAGAATATAGCTCTTATGAGGACATTAAGAAATGTTCATCATCCTACAAAGAATTCTAAAGAGAAGACCTTATGATGGCTAAAAAAAACAATGGCATCATTAATGATGATAGATTAAAACAAATTATTATTTGAAAAAAAGGACAAATATCTTAGCATCACAAAACGTGCACTAAGAAGATTGGAAATAACAAATTTACCTACCACCTCCAGAGGCACAAAGTATATGCAGGAAACTAAATTCGATGACATGCCTGCCACTCCATTTGCAATGCCAACTCGTGTTGCTTCAGCTATATTCATACCTTCAGTGTATTTAAGCATCATGTCTTTTGACACTTCTAGTGAAGTCAAAGCTAGGACTCGGCCTGGCAATGATCCAACAGCAGAAGTGCCAAAACCTCTGAAAATACCACGGATACCATCACGTTTCAGTATTTGTCTGAATACAGATATCCCACTCATGTGAGAGAGTCCAGAACTAGCTACTTGCATTCTGGTCTTTACAACAGCTGTCGGATGCAGTAAGGCTGATTGAGCAGTGAAGAGAATGGCTCCAATTATATGAAACCTAGTCTTATCCAACCTAAAAATGGTCCAAAAGGGTTAGCTCCAGTTGCTGTTTCAAGTGCAACAATATCAATTGCAAATATCACAAATAATCCATTTTTCCTCTGGATGATCATACTTATGGAAGGAAACAAAAACAATGCTAATTTCACTTCTAGTTTAAAACAACTTGGGATGTCCCACTTTAGCAGTGAAAGTTCCATGATCAAAACTGCAAAGGTCATACTAATTGCCACTCAAGAAATGCCCAGAAATATGGCTCCAAAGTAAAATGGAACATAACATAACTGCCAACTCCATTATATTAGGTGAAAAATATATATATATATATATTTGTGTTTTCTCACTATCATGTCTAAATGAATAAGAAAGCAAATCATGTGAAATAGGGATATGGGTAGAATTTTTTTTCCCTTTGTATTTTGATGTACAATCTTAGTAGATTATAAAAAAATAAAAATAATACAGCCAATCAGTTTGGTTGGTTTCTCACCAAATCTCCATTTTTTTGTGAGAAGTGAAAATGGCATAATAACAGAGTTCTCTTTCTCTCAATTTTTTATCCTTTCTCATAATTTCTTACCTAACTAGTAAAACCAAATATGACAAAAAAAGTTATCTATGTAATCATTTCTTATCATTTCCCATCAAATCACTGAATCCAAAAGGATTGTTGTTAGGACTTAAAAAAAGTTTTCTAACTTTTTGGTTTTTCTGAACTATCCATAGGTCTTCATCATCCAAACTTTATATCAAAAACCCATTGACATTGAATAAATTAATATGTTTCTCAACTATCCATTGGGTAACAACATGTTGCTGCATACTTCTGTGCATATGCCCCAGAGAGCACACACCCCATAATAACTCACACACACACACATGTAAATAATATCTGTACTAGGACTGGGAAGATTCTACAATAAACAACCTCAAAAACATGTATGCAACTTATCACATTTTGTGACGCTGATATCACTTTGTCTCATAATTAAACCATTTTAGTTATAACCAAAACAACCACACAATGGGTCATAACCGATAACTAAAACCCATTTAAGGCACAACTAAAAACTTTTGGATCACAACCAAAAAAGAGATCATGAATAATATGTATCTCACAAATCGATCATGGATATTCATTGATTAAACAATCATACACACGCAGACATATATACATATATATATATATATAGAGAGAGAGAGGGGGGGGGGGGACCTGTCCCAATTGACATCGGTGTCGGCAAGGGCCGCCAACGCTGGGGCAGTTGCGGCTTCGGTTTCGATGGCCATTGCTAGGTTCGAGAGCCAGCTTCCACCACTCCAATGCCTTTCCACTGATTTTGGGGTTTCCTTTTAGGTGCTTTTGCTATGTTTTGGAGAGGGAGAGAGAGAGAGAGATTATTGGAAGAAGAAGAAGAAACGAGAAAATTCGAGACTTCTGATATTTGAAGGAGCAGTGAGGGACTCTTCAGCAATTTAAAACAACGGAGGCCCACCGAACGGGATTTCCTACATCTTTATTTTCTTTTCTCTATTATGCCCTGTTTGCCGTCTTGACTTTTTTTTTTTTCTTTTTTTTTTTTTAACGATTTAAATTTTCTTTTAATAGGGTAAAATAAAAATTTTAATGAGTTTGGAATAAATTTTTAATTAAATAGATAATTGTGATAATTTTTTTTATTGATATATATGATGTAACATTTTAGTTTAAAAGTTTGTTGCGAAACCAATTATATATAATCGCATTTCTAATTGTTGTTGTTATTGTTATTGTTATTATTTATTTGTTTTTTAGATTATTACACTTCAACAAGAAATTGATAATTTAATTACACTTTTTTTATATGGTAATTTAATTACACTTAAATCATAAAAAACTTAAAACTAGTTTATGGTTTATCTATTATGAATTTATTTATAAGTAAGGTATTCAATTGTCTCTATTGTTACCTTTGAATGACGTATATAAACTGGTGACAAATATATAATTATTGAATAATGTTATATACACTAATTAGTGTATTAATTAGTATACCAATTGATGATATGACATAATTTAAGAGATTTTTGATATTTGTAATATAATTAATGAGTGGGGTCAATAGTAATGTCATAACTAGTGTTGGTACACTAGTTAGTGCATTAATTGGTGCATATAACACCACCGATAATCATTTATTTGCCAAACTCAAATTCCAAAGAGGAATAATTATATTTGGTAACAATTAAATGTGGTATATTCTCTTTAAGATCCCAAAAAACCCCCAAGAAATTGATCTTCAAAATCTAAGAAAATACTCATTTCCAGTTCTTGTTAGATAAGAGCACATAAGGATTTAATAGAAACCATAACACACGGGTAAAAGATACTTTTTAAATGTTCTAAAATGGAAATTTTGACTTATTCTAAATAAATTCATAATAAATAGACTTTAAACTAATTTTGAACTTTTATTTGAGTTAAGTGTAATTAAATTGTCATTTATTTCCTTGTGTGTAATAATAATTTTTTTATTTATTTATAGAAAAACTAGTGAAACATCTTCTCCAACTTTGTGTAGTAAAAGAGGTCCAAAATATTTTTTTTATTAGCTAAGATCTCTCAATATTTTCACAGATAAAATTTGACTCAAAAAATTTTGTCTGTTTCAGAGAAATTTCGCCCGACTAAGAAATTTCTCCGAGTCGAATTTTCTCTGTGAAAGTATTGAGGGACTTTAATTATTATGAAAATATTATATGTCATTTATCTTATAAAATTTTAATATCAATAATCTTAAAAAAATAAATCTTTTTTTTTTCCTATCAAATTTAGGTGAAATTTTAGTTAAGAACTCAATGTGGTATAAATTACTCCAATAGTTACTATTTTCTTTGAGAGTCACTATTCTCACTCTATTTTATTTTAAGGGTAAATTATAAATACATCTCTTGTGGTTTGGAAAATTACCAATACATTCCTATCATAATTTTTTATTTGACAGAATTAATTGAAAAAGTAAAATTTCTAACTGTTTACCTACACCACAATAAAATTATCTGAATTATTAATTGAAATAAAAGTTTAACATTATTAAAAATTATTAATTAACTTGATGATTTATTAATAAAATGACATATTTGTTATGAAATTAGAAGTCCTAGGGGGCATAATGTAATTTATAAAATCACAATTGGTAATTTGTAATTTATATAAATCTCATGAGGTGTGTTTGTAATTCATTATTATTTCAAATACACTCATTTATTTATAATTTATTATATATAGTCATATTAATACCGTTTCACACAAAATATATTCCTTGAAAAAAATCAAAATTTCAAGGTTATTAATATATTTGAAACAAGAAAGTGAGCGTATTTTTTAGTAAAGTGGAGTGGAAATAGCGGCTCATTTTTCTTCTATTATCAATATTTTTTGAAATGTTATACTTTGTTTGAAAATTTAGGAGAGACAAAAATAAAAGAAATGATCGTGAGGAAATAAAAGAAAATCTATTGTTTTGATAAATTGGAGAGAAAAGTAATAATAATAATGATTAATCTCTTATCTCATCTGTTTTGTTTTTTTGTTTTTTTATTTGTACTTTGGAATTAGTTATATCCTCTCATATACAGTTCCAACTATACTTACAGGGCCGGTCCTGGCCTAAAGCTAGTAAGGCCTGAGCCTTAGGCCCTAAAATTTTGGCCAAAAAATAGGGCTCCCAAATTTGGTAAAATATTATAGGCTCAATGTTTTTTTTTTTTGGTTTTAGGATCAATTTAAAGGACCAAAAATATTTTATTGGGTCCATATATGGTTTAGCCCATATTTATTTATAAGTGTAGTTTTTTTGCTTATATTTATTAAAATGAAATATATATATATATATAAAAAATGTTTGGGCCCAAGAAAAACAATACATACAATATATGGACCCTATTTTTTTTTTTTTTTAACCTTCTTTATCTATTAGATTTTAGTAGAATAAATAATTTTGCCCAAATTTTTTTACCTAGGTCTTTATCAGTTTTAATTGAATAATTTTTTCCTAATTTTTTTGCCCTAATTTTGTTTCATTAAATTGTTTTGTTTATAATTTTAATGATTATATGTGCAAGTAAATTTTTTTGTAGCTACAAACAAATAAAAAAATTATAACTTATTGTTTTATTCGTGAAATTTTTTTTTTTTCAATATAAGAGGGGCTCCCATTTTCAAAGTTCGCCGTAAGCCTCCTAAATCTCAGGGCCGGCCCTGTATACTTATTACAAAAATTGGCCTATGTGTATAAGGTGGGTCTTCCATCGTGATTTAATCTGTTTCGCATCAATATTTGCTAAAGTATTTACATGTCTGTTAGTTTCACGATTGTTAACAATATACAATTAAAATATTTTAAAATGTGTATGAAAAATATATATATTTTACTTTTCTTATAACATATAGTCCAAATCTCTTCTTTCATATTGGTTACTCTCAAAATCTTTTCCGAGTAGCCAAAGATCCACATTCCTTTTCTATCCCTGAATATTCCTCTATATCCAGTTTTGCCTAAGGAACTCTTTGCACACCCATCCACATTTAGCTTTAATTTCCCCGGAATGAATCCCATGAGTTAGTATAGGGTTATCTTATTTGATTAAATTACATAAAAGAAGACAAAAAAAAAATTGATATTATGTTATATTACAAAGTTAATCGTATTAGTCTTTCTGATTTTTTCATACTTAAAAAGACATTTTTGGATATTATATTAAAATGATATTTAATTAATTTTGAAAGATTCAAAATATGAATTATGTGACAAAAACAATTTCCCACAAAATTTTCCCATATATATATTTTTTTATGTTTTTGTTTTTGTTTTATTAGTGACCGATACATTTGCAAATCACCCAATCCAAACAAAGGGTCTGTTACGAATAAGTAGTACGACAGGCATCGTAGGCTAAAATATCACACGGGGGTCCATTTAGCCGAAGCCTGGACTCTTGTTCCAGGCTATAATATTCTTTCCTCCTACCTGATTCTTGAACCCTAGACGGAGTCGAGCGTTCCCTGTGAATTCATCATCTAGCAAATTAGCAATCCATTCGATTACTCTCTGCTTCAAACTTCAGAGGGATACACGAGTCCTATTGTTGTAGGTTTCACAATTTTCTGCAAATCGTGTCCCCAAATTTGGAAGCTCGATTTCTCCAACAAAGTAAGCTATTTTCGTATCTGCTTTGCTTTGCTTCTACAGATGTTTTTGTTTTTGTTTTTAAATTGTAAAACCTAGAAGCGAAATGTGTGAAAAAACTCAGGATTAGATAACCCCAACAAAGAAAAATTCAAAATAATTTTTTTGTTTTTTTTTGCCAAGTTATAAGTCACTGTATCTATATTTGTAAAGCTACAAATGAAATGTGTGAAAAGTTCATAGATTTTCTCTACTTAATAAAGATAACCCTAACAAAGAAAAAAGACAATAAAAAACTAATCCTTCACTTGGGATTAGTAGTGTATGCTTGTTTTCTTCTAGGGGTTATTGTGATGCAGCTGATGCTCTCTCAGTTTTTATTGTCAAAATGTTAGAATAAAAAAAAAACGTAGATATTTTGATTTTGATTATTAATATTATATGGGTGCTTGAAAACAATTACCTATAACAAACAAAGATTAATTCCACAATGAAACTGAATTTCTTAGTATTTTCTCAGGTTGTTGAGGTATAGCCAACCAGAGAGCCAATGTGAAATTTATTTTCTCGCACACCCATCCCAAACCCAGAACTTGTTGGGGTTGAATGAACTGATTCTATAATACTGAGTTCGTTTGTTATTCTTCTACAAGTATATGACATAGTTATATGTGTTATTCTGGAAAATTGCATTAAACCATTTGCAATGTTATTGTTGTTGTTGTTTTTAAATTTTTATAAGAATATTACCAATGTTGTAATTGTTATTGTTATTTACTATGCTTGATATTTACCTGGCTTTAGGAAACAATAAGCATGGCAACTGCAGAGCCAGCACCTGCATCCCTTGGTCCTCGTTATGCGCCTGAGGATCCTACTTGCCAAAACCCTGGCAGGGATTAATTGATGGAAGCACTGGGCTTTTGTACTACTGGAATCCTGAAACAAACATCACTCAGTATGAAAAGCCATCCTCTTTGCCTCCTCCATTGCCGCCAGGCTTGCCTAGCTCAGTATCTACACCCAAGCTGGCTCCCATACCAAGTGCTCGAATGATGCAACTGAATGGTGTGGGCCAGCCGGGGCAGCAAATGACACAGACGCCACAACAGCAAGGGCAACAAACAGACTCGTCACAACATCCCCAACTAATGCCACAAATTGCTCAACAGCATAGTTCACACTTAGCACAAGCCGGACAACAACAGGGATCACAATTGGCTCAGGCCATGCAACAGCAGGGACATTTAACACCACAACAACTTGGGCAACAAACAATACAGCAACCAAATCAGCAACTTTTATTGCAATCAGGACAGCAAATGCCTCAGCAGTCAGCACAGCAAATGCCACAACAGTCAATGCAGCAAATGCAACAGCAGTCAATGCAGCAAATACAAATGCCAATGTATCAAGGCTCACAAATGGGGCAATCACAAGGGCATCAATTTACACATCAACAGATGCAGTACATGGCATATCAGCAGAGCAACCTTCCGCAGGGCCAACAAAATTCGCTGCAACAGATGCAGCGTACTATGCAGGGGCATCTATTTCCCCATCAACAGGAGCAGAAAGCAGGATTCCAGCACAGAGAAGATGTTGATTCTCAACAAGGAAAGCAAATTGGGTTCTCCCCTCCACAGATTCAACAACCTGGGGGGCCATCTGTTCAAACTGTTCCAGTGGGAACTAATTCCATTCAGATGCAACAAATGGGTGTGCAACCTGGTCAAGCACAACCATTTGGTAGCTCCTCTCTCAATATGCAACAACATGGCTCTCTTGTTCCATTGCTGCAACATGGTCCCAGGTTTCAAAGTCAGTTGGACTCAACAATAATGCATAGCCAACAACCCAGTGCAGTCCCTGTCAATTTAAAGATGGGTTTTGAAGAAAATGCAACTAGAAGAGCTGGAATTGAGTATTACCTCAATGCTAGCAATGACGGCACTGCTATGGTTCCCCAGCAGCCGAAGCTTGCTTCTATACCCATGGGGAGAAATCAGCAGGCATGTTCTAATTAATTCATTGATGATAATATTTTTCTCAATTTCTATAAAAAAAAAATTAGTATATATATATATTTTTAAATTACTTAGCCAAGTATTGTTTACTCATGATTTTGCAATCTCATGTATTTATTATGTCCTTTCTGTGTATACCAAGAAGGCATGAATAATAGTGGGTTGCCTCCTTTAATAACATGCTTATGTATGCCCTATATATCTTCCTCCTTGTACCATTACCATTGTTTTGTGATAATGGATGCTTAGCTGATATTGTTGATACTTTCTATTAGGAGATGAGGGTGGGTGGTGCTACACTTCCTAATGTCCCACCTGGTATTGCTGGTGGACTAAACTCTGTAGCAGGGCCTGCCTTGCATAACATTTATGGTCATGCAGCCAGTGGGCCAGGCTTTCCAAACAATGCTATGATGAGGCAGCCTCCAATGATTATGGAATCTGCAGATTCTATTGATCTCTCGCCAGTTGATGTATATTGTCAGAAGCATGAAGTCACAGCAACGGTCCGTATTTTAATGTCTTGAGCCCTCTAAGAATATGTATGCTAATGTTATAATGAGCTTGTCATAGTCATATAGTTTACTTTGCTTTGCTTTTATAAATAGGAGATTGTGAATGCATATTAATGAGATAGCTTTAGTGAATTGACAAATAAATCATATCAGGTTAAAAAGGAACTTAGTATTATAGAATATACATAGTAGGAAAATACAAGGAAAATTAAAGTTAATGCTTTGTTGTTTATTAGGCAACATAGAAAGGGAAACAAAAATATTGAAAATTTTAAGAAACATGAATCGTTGTAGAATAAGTCTCTCTAAGGGGAAACTCATCAATTTTTAGTAACCCATGATTGGTCATGCATTTTTTTTGACCCCTGGTTGACTATCATGATTTCCATGTATCTTGTGCTTTCATTTTTACACAGTTGTACTTTTATTTAATTTTTATAACAGTTATGGCAAAAAATATGTTGCTAACATTACATGTTTACCCAAACTAGGCAAAATAAATAAATAAACCTTGAAGCAACAACGATTAATTACTATTGCCATAAAACAAGCTTGTCTTTTATTTTTGTTAACTTTTCTTTATACTGAGAAATAATTTGATCAAACAGAATTGACTGCTAGAACTACTGGTCTTGGAACCAGAAATAAATAGGCTTTCTTTTATTCGAAAAATCACAGAATCCAGATTTGATTTAGTAGCCAATCTTGATGTTCTTAGTTTTTATTTTGATGACCCTTATCAGAGAATGTAATTTTTATGCTTATTAGGATCATAAAATTTTGATATTTGAATTTTATTTGCACATCATACTTATAGAGTTCATATTATTATCAACTTTAACTCTGTTCTACCATTACTCCACTACCGGGGTTTCATGAGCAGGGGTGCATCTCTGGCAAGTAGTTCTGTAACTTCTCTGTGCATCAAACAGAAATCCCTTTCTTTCAACAAATTATGTGCATATATGAGTAAATTTTATGGTGAAATGGAAAGTTGAAACATCTTGATTGGAGCTCTCATTATGATATTTGAACTTCATAGTGGTGATATCTTTCAACTATTGTCATTTTTTATTTATCTTTTTGTTTAACGCATATGGTGGATCTGTAGGTTTTTTTCCCTTGCCAAATGCTTGGTCAACTTAATTGCACTAATCTTGTTCAATAGTCTTTTTTATCTATATTAGACAGTGCAAGGTGTTTAATCATCTGAAGATTGTTTGAATTTGATTTTTGAATTGAACTGCATAGGGTGGTGATGTTCCAGCTCCTCTCATGACGTTTGAAGCCACTGGCTTTCCTCTAGAGATACTTAAAGAGGTAAGTTCTTTGTCCTGCCAGGACTGACTGTTGTTGCTTTTAGTACTGTTATAGACGATAATTTATTAAATCCATTCAATTTTTATTTGTGTAGTTTTTTTTCTCCCTTTTCTTTATTCGTTAAGCTTATAAAATTCTTACTTGCCGCAGGTGCGATATTTGCTCCAGAAAAGGAGCATATGTCGTACGCTGCCCTGCT
Organism: Camellia japonica; assembly: GCA_030407325.1. NCBI lineage: Eukaryota > Viridiplantae > Streptophyta > Magnoliopsida > Ericales > Theaceae > Camellia > Camellia japonica. The sequence goes on from JAPPVO010000036.1 coordinate 1,542,812, forward strand.
ATCCGCATTCTTACGTGACAACTATTCTGACTTTTGGAGGCTGCAAAATGGATAGTTGGAGCCTGCCTTTGGCATCTTCCAGAAGGGTGGTTCGCCCTTGATCCAAATCACACTTCTGTGACTGGGATTTCTAGCGTAGTGGCTCCGCATCTTATGTCTTATTTGCTCCCTTTTGTTGCCTCAAGTTGCTTCAGTAAGCAACCACATACCCATGAGTTTTCTTTGTGCAATCTTTTTTCCCCCCTTAAGATGCATTACTCTGGATTACCATATGTAATTCTTTATATTGGATTCTTAATTATGAATCGTAATTTCCATCTGATTTTCTTTTTATTCTCAGGGTTGATCTTATACATTTCCTTTTTCAGTTGCATTTTGCAGGTTTCTCGTCTCCCACACCCATTCAGGCACAAACATGGCCAATTGCACTACAAAATAGGGACATAGTGGCTATTGCCAAAACCGGATCTGGAAAAACATTGGGCTATCTGATCCCGGCCTTCATTCTTCTTAGGCGACGCCGTAATAATCCTCAGAATGGCCCAACGGTGTTGGTCTTAGCTCCAACCCGAGAGCTTGCCACACAAATACAAGATGAGGTCCTCAAGTTCGGTCGATCTTCAAGGGTCTCTTGCACTGTCAGTCCGCAAATCTATATTTCCTCTTAATCATGTTGATGAATTCGTTTTGTTTACTTGTTTGTACAGAATTATGATTTTATCATATGGGCTAATTATTGTTTCAGTGCTTGTATGGTGGAGCTCCTAAGGGTCTACAATTAAAAGAATTGGATCGAGGCGCGGATATTGTCGTGGCAACTCCTGGTCGGCTCAATGACATCCTTGAAATGAAGAAAATTGATTTTGGGCAAGTTTCTCTTCTTGTGCTTGATGAAGCTGATCGAATGCTTGACATGGGTTTTGAACCCCAAATACGTAAGATTGTGAATGAGATTCCTCCCCGACGGCAAACTCTTATGTATACAGCGACCTGGCCCAAGGAAGTGAGAAAAATAGCAAGTGATCTTCTTGTTAATCCTGTTCAGGTGAACATAGGCAGTGTTGATGAGCTTGCTGCAAATAAATCTATTACTCAGGTAGAAGTCATATTTGTGGCCTTTTAAATGAAGCAACATATTTTTTGACTTATCATGCAAAGATTAAAGTTATTTTGAATTGGATCATAATTAATGGTGTATTTCTCATTCTCTCAACATTTCTTTTCCTTATATTTCTATTAGTCTAATAACTAGAACTTGATAATGGATTGATCGAGCAAAATCTATTTGATGCAAGCTGTAATAACTCAATTCTTATTGTCAGCTGTTCTGATGAAGGTCAGGAATTTCTATAGAATGACACCCAATTAATATCCAATAATGAGTGTTTGGGAGAGTGTAAGTGGAGAAGTGCGCCTGGGGTACTGTGCGATAAACGAATACCCACTAGACTTTAAGGTAAGTTCTATAGAATGGCTATTAGACCAGCGATGTTGTATGGGACGGAGTATTGAGTAACCAAGAAACAACATGTAAATAAGATGAGTGTGACTGAGATGAGAATGCTTGGTAGAGCTGTGGGAAAGTGATTATAACTTATAGCCTAACAGCTTATAGCTGTGAACATAAGCTGATTTTTGACTTATAAATTAAGCTTCTCCTCCACTCAAAGAATAAGTTGTTTTTTGACTTAAAAAAAGCTATAAACTGTGTTATTAAACTGAACCAAACACATCAAAATAGCTTAAATCTAGCTAAAAGCTGAAATAAGCTGGAAATAAGCCCTACCAAACAGGGCCATAATTAGGAATGAGTTATTCGGGAATGGGTAGAAGTAGCACCGATAGAAGATAAGTTGAGAGATAATTGATTGAGATGGTTTGGTCATATTCAACGGAGACCAACAGATGCAGTAGTGAAGAGATGCGATGCTGTAACGGTAGATGGAAGTGTTAGGGGACGGGGTAGGCCTAGATTAACGTAGGTTAGCGTTGTAAATAGAGATATGGATCTACTTAATTTGACTAACGATATGGCTTTTGATAGGGTCACGTGGAAAAGAAGAATTTATGTAGCCGACCCCATTTGATGGGACTTAAGGCTTAGTTTGGTTTGGTTTGGGTGTTTGGGGGGGTTAGATTTTGTGACCTTTATTCAATTGGGATAAGGTTCTAATTATGATGGGTTTGTGATTGCAAGTGTTGAGCTTTCTTGGAATTTTTTTTATATGTGATTAAGTTTCTTGTATGTAAAGTTAACATAATAGTTGACTATTGGTTTCTGTTAGACACGAGATTCATATACTTGCAAATCATTGTATATTATATCACCTTGTAGTTACCGTAATGAGGGAAAGAATCATATACAGCTGGAAATATATGGCATTATGCTTAAAGTTTTATGTTAATATGTATCCTTGGATTGAAATTAGAAGATTAGTATTGGGGGTGATTGTTGCTCTCAATGGAATCTTGATTCTTTGTGTGCTGGGGGATTTCTTCAGGGGGAGGTGAAAAGCTTCATGATGCATCGAAGTTGTTTCCTTTATTTTTTGATACTTAGATGTTGTGTTGTTGCGAGCTCATATGTAAACTTTCTGTTTCAATTTGAATTTTTGTTAATATGTTCTTTCTCTTCTCTCTCCTTCCTTTTAAATATTCTGCTCCTTCATGAGATGTGAATTTGTTGTGATCATCCCTGCAGTATGTTGAAATAGTCCCTCAAATGGAGAAGCAGAGGCGCTTGGAGCAGATTCTTAGGGCCCAAGAACAGGGTTCTAAGGTCATTATATTCTGTTCAACGAAAAAGTTGTGTGACCAGCTTGCACGTTATTGGACGTAATTTTGGGCTGCTGTAATTCATGGAGACAAGTCTCAAGGCGAGAGAGATTGGTGCTGAATCAATTCCGGTCTGGAAAGTCCCCGATTTTAGTTGCCACTGATGTTGCTGCAAGGGGACTTGACATAAAAGATATAAGGTCAGATCTCCCCCTTTTTCTTAATTTTCGTAAATAACAGGATTCATATTTTAGAGACAAACCTCAGTTTTTATTTGTGGAATTAATGAATGAGACTTGATGTCTCTTCTTGGAGGATTCTGTGTCATTTGTTGCAAGTTGTTTACCACTTTAAATTGTTGTTGATTGTCGCATTGTAGGGTTGTGATCAATTATGATTTTCCAAATGGGGTTGAGGATTATGTCCACCGAATTGGAAGAACTGGGAGAGCTGGGGCCACTGGAGTGGCATACACCTTTTTCTCTGACCAGGATTGGAAGTATGCAGGTGATCTGGTAAAAGTTCTGGAGGGGGCTGACCAGCTGGTGCCTCCAGAAGTACGAGAGATGGCTGTGCGTGGTGGGCCCAATTTTGGCAGGGATCGGGGTGGGCCGAACCGTTTTGAAACTGCCGGTGTTCGTTGGGATTCTGGCAGCCATGGTGGCATGAGGGATGGTGGTTTTGGAGGCCGTGGTGGAATGAGGGATGGCAAGTTTGGTGGCCGTGGTGGAATGAGAGACGGCAACTTTGGTGTCCGTGGTGGCATGAGAGATGGCAACTTTGGTGGAATGAGAGAGAATAGTTTTGGTGGCCGCGGTGGAATGAGGGATGGTATTTTTGGTGGCCGCGGTGGAATGAGGGATGGTGGCTTTGGCGGGCGCATTGGAATGAGGGAAGGCAGCTTTGGTGGCCGTGTAGGCATGAGGGATGGTAACTTTGGTGGCCGTGGTGGTGGTCATGTTGGCTGGGATAGGAATGAACGGGCCCCACATGATAGATACAACGTGGATGGGCGTGGACGGGGCTATGGCAGGGGGTCGGGACGGTTTGATAACAGAAGAGATGTTGCAAACCGGAGTAGAGGTAGAAGTTATAGCTCAAGTCCTGAAAGGGTTCGAACATGGGGCTATAGTAGAAGCCGAAGCCGTAGCCGTAGCCGAAGCCGAAGCCGAAGCCGCAGCCGGAGTCGGAGCTGGTCTCGCAGCCGTAGCCCCAGCCGTAGTCGCAGTCGCAGTCGCAGTCGTGACAGACGTGAAAGACCTCGTAAGTCAAAATTTGATCAGATGGAACCCTCAATGCCGGTATTTGGGCCTCCTGAGGCAAGGATGTCTCCTATGTCTCCAGGCACACAAGCCAATGCAATTTCTGGAGTTGAGCTTCCTGGCCAGTTACCACCGGTTGAGAATGTTGAGCCAGAATTGTAAGGTGTGACACACAGTTCACATGTATTTTTAAGAGTTTTGGGGTAGAGGTGGTATCAATTTTTGTGTGTAATCGTTTGCTTAACTCCTTACTTTTCTAAAGGCGGGGTTGGGTCTATATAATCCCAGTTTTTGCTGCAAAGTTGAGGTTGGGGCTGTCTTGGTGAATTGATTGATTATGTGGAGAAGATGAAAACTGGCTTGCTGCACTCGTTGGGGTGATTGTTATGTTAGGATAATTGAGGTTAGCTTTGGAGGTTGAACTTATCTGTGAAACTTCCATGCATTTTATCACTTTTTTTTTTTTTTTTTCTTTTTTTTCCGTTTCTATATCTTCTCTGTATTGTCTTGGCTCTTGGAATTTATTAGTAATGGGAGGATGTTCAATTGTCTATTGATTTGCATTGTTGTTAAGCCAATGTTCTGCCCGCCCTCTCAACCCTTTTATGTGATATCATATTTACTTGAAAATTTCATTATGGACTTGCCATAAGTGTTTTTATTTTATTTTTGTGAGAACATGGAAAACATTTGTGTTAAAAACAACAACATACAGAATAAGACCCAAAGGGTCATACAAATTTCTCATGGAAAACATTTTAAACAGATGGGCTATAACAAATTTCTCTTTCTCCTCCTCTCTTCTAAATTTATGTTTGAAAATACCAAAACCTTGTTTGATTATGTATTTGTTTTTTCAGTGTTTCTCATGCTTTTGGAAACAAAATAATGAGAAATTTGTTTTTACATAATTTTCATTTTGGTGCAAAAAGATTTTTTCAAAATTTGTAAACAACTTTTTTGATAATTTTGTTATTTACAAAAAATTTAATTTCATAAGTACGGTACCAAATTTTAGTAATATGCTATTACGTGCAACTTTAAACAAAAAAAAAAAAAAAGAAGAAGAAAGAATAAATTACAAATACACTTTCTGAGATTTGCTATTCTCCTCTGTAGTTTGAAAAATTACAAATACTCCCTTGTTATAATTTTTTATTTAACCGAATTAATTAAAAAATAAAATTCATAATTACTCTCTTATATAATAATAAAATCACCTAAATTATTAATTGAAACATATTTCTAATATCATTAAAAACTGTTAATTGACTTGATAATTTATTAATAAAAAGGACGATTTGTTTTGAAATTATAAATCTTAGGAGGAGGTGAAATGTAATTTTTAAAATCACAAAAAGTGATTTGTATTTTAATTAAACTCTAAGAAATGTGTTTATAATTTACAAAAAAAAAAAAAAAAAAAAGAAAAAAAAAAGCATCACAGTTGATCCCCTTCTTAAGGAGTTGGGGGTGAAGATGCTTTTCATTAGAAAATAGCCAATCACAATGATTATGTCTTATTCACCCAAAAAAATAAATAAATAAATAAATAAACAAAAAAACAAACAAACAAACAAAAATAAAAACAATCACAAGGATAAAAATAAAGACTGAAAAGGAAAAAGGAAAAAATAAATAAAAAATAAAAGCAAATAAAGTTTTGGAAAGTTGAGAGAGAAGTTTCTAATTAAAATCTTGAAAGATTTTTTGAAATTAAATATTTTGCATCGTGGTTAGCAAAACACACCTAGTTGGTCTTGTTCTTTGATGGCATTTGAGAAGACTATTCATCCATGTATTTATGTGTAAACTTATATTAATTTAGATTTTATAAATTGATATACTGTATAAACTCTCATGTGTAATGCATATAAGTTTGAAAGCCTGCTTCATGAGTCAGTTTTAAGCTGCTACCATTCAACTAAGATTATTTGCCTTGCAATTGAGCCAAAGAGTTTAAGGGGTTGTTTGAGATGTCCTAAATAAGTGTATTTTTTGGATTAAAAAGTTGAGAAAAAAAATATGATTGTTTGGGTTAACTTTTTGACTTTTTATGGAAAAATGTGTATTAAAAAATTATATAAATTAGTGTGTAGGGGAAAATTAGGACTGGGAGTTGTCCAGCCGTACTTTTTGACTTTTTGGGCACATGCCAAACTTGGCCTAAGTTGTCGTTTGGTTGAGGCTTTTTTAATTGATTTTTTTGAATTGGGATTTTTTTAACGAATTAAAAAGTTCGTTTTGGTTATTTTTTTGATTTTTTTGACTTTTGTAAAAAAAAATAATAATTATGATTTAAATATGATATTTTATCTTATTAATTTATTTAATTTATTTTATCTTTTATATTTTTTTTAGTCTTAACTTATTTTGCCAAACAAAATCTAAGTTTAATACAACCTTTACTGGGACACTCGTTTATATGAATAGTATAAACCAAATCATTTGCATTTTCTCATTCATTGGGACATGAGTTTAGTTACTACATTTAGAATATAATATAACTATAGATTCCCCAAAGTAGTGCATGATAGATTATTGTTTTGAACAAAAAATCTAACTAAAAATAGAGCAATACTTGATAGCTTGAATATAAGATTGGTTGGAATTGCTCGAAATTCATTTTTTCAGTCATTCAGCGAGGAGGCTGTCTACCGCGGTCAGCAAAGGTGACAACCGCGGTAGACAACCTTTCACCCGGTCATCTGGATAGACGTCCGGCCAACACCCATTCAAACCATTCGAGCCCCCTCCAATTCGAGCTACCACGCTTTTTCTTTAAAAATAATCAAGTTTAAATTCAAAGGATTCAACTTGTATGTTATACGAATTAATAGGAGTTTGACGATTTAAATAAATTACAACAAAAACATATTGTTTAGAGTGTGTTATATAAGAACATTTTTTATTTTTTTATTTTTTTTGGGTCACATCAACTTTCTACTTTTTTACATATCTTCTTATAAAAAATTAAAAAATATACTTATGTAGATCATTATAAACAATCTCAACTTCTCTCGTTTCTTACTTTAGTTTTCAATAAAGGGCGCGTTAATGCTTTATAAACTCATAAGTAGGGATACACTCATAAATAACAATAAGCTTACTTGGTTGTGTTTTTCTAAAAATACTTTTTAGAAAATTCGACTTTCTTGTTTTCCTTGTTTTTTTGTTTTTATTGAATTTTTTTAATATTTTAAGCAATTTTTTTTTACTTTTTAGACATACCTAACATAAATTACCTAAAAAGTAAAAAAATTGTGAAAAAAACCTTTTAAAAATTCACTAAATACCAAAATATATAAAAAAAAAAGAATTCAGTATATTTTTTGTATTTTTATGTATTTATTAAAATTTTAAAATATTTTTTCATAAATTTTTTACTTTTTAGATACATATAAGTAAAGTGCATCTAAAAGGTAAAAAAAATATTTAAAATTTTTTAAATATTCACTAAAAATAAAAAAACACGAAAACAAATAAACTGAATTTTCAAAAACTTAATCCAAAAAACTTAAACCAAACACTCATATTTTTAAGATCAATAAAAAATTTTCTCACATATTATTAGGACTTTTTCATGATGAATTCGAACAATTTATCTTTTAGGCCCTTTAGACTTTATAACCAAATATTATTGGAGAACAAGGTACCCCTCCCCATTGATGATTTTCTATGTCACTCATAAAATTAATTAAAATTATAAAAAAAATTATTTATTTCTTAATTTATTGTTTATTTTTTCAGAAATAGGAAGAGGAGAACTTTAAGGCAACATACGACATCGTTTAGCGTGTATGTCATGCGTGAGGTTACAAACCGACGGCGTCGTTTTTGACCTACATTCTTTTTCTTGATGAATTAAGGGCAAATTACCCAAATAGTCCCTATAGTTTGGGACTTGTGTCACTTTGGTCCCTGACTTTTCAATTGTGACACATTTGACCTTGAATTTTGAATCTTGTTCCAAATAAGGACAATTAAATATATAATTAGATTTTTCAAGGGTAAAATTATTAATTTGATAAAATATAAACTAATTTGACAAAAATAAATGTCAAACAAATATTTTTGAATTTTTAAAAATTATTTATACCTACTAAAAATAAAATTATGTAAAATTGATAAATCTTTTAGACATTTATTTTTTTTACCAAATTAATTTTTTATGTGTTTGGATGATGATCATATAAAATTAATTTTAAAAAATTAATCATGTAATTTTTTTAATTTTACATAATTTTATCATTGGTGGATAAAAATAATTTTAAAAAAATTAAAAATATTTTTTTGACATTTATTTTTGTCAAATTAGTTTATATTTTATCAAATTGACGATTTTACCCTTGAAAAATCTAATAATATTTTCAATTGTCCTTATTTGGAACAAGATTCAAAATTTAGGATCAAATGTGTCACAATTGAAAGGTCAGGGACCAAAGTGACACAAGTCCCAAACTATAGAGACTATTAGTGTAATTAACCCATGAATCAATGTCCACTTGAGGCATTCTCGAAACTTCATATTAGATAATAAAAAAAAATTACAAACACACTCTTAAAATTTACTTAAAATAAGAATTGGTTTTATATTTTGGAAAATTATAAATATCCTTTATGAGATTTTTTTATTTAAGAAAATTAATTAATTATTTTTTAATTACTTTCCTATATAATAAAAAATAGGATAAATTATAAATACACTCAATGAGATTTGCTTAAAGTACATATTATCCCTTATGGTTTGGAAAATTACAAATACCTCACTGTTAGTATTTTTTATTTAACGGAATTAACCAAAAAAATGATATTCATAATTTAAAAATGTTTAAGACCCCCTTTCCCCCACCCTCTTTGACTTCCTTTGCTTTTAATTGGTCCATTTTTATTTTTTCTTTTTTTCTTCTCTCCCAATCCCCAACCCCCACGTGTGTGTGGGGGTGGTGGGAGTGAGAGTTTTGAGGGGGTCTTAATCAATCCTCTTCATAATTATTCTTCTATACAATAATAAAATTACCTAAATTATTAATTAAAACATATTTCTGACATCATTAAAAATTTTTAATTGACTTGATGATTTATTAATAAAATGGGTGATTTGTTATGAAATTAGAAATCTCAGGAGATGGAATGTAATTTCCAAAACTACATGGGCGATTCGTATTTTAATTAAACCTCAAGGGATGTATTTATAATTTATCCTAAAAATTTAGATATTTAGTTTAACATTTCTATATAATTTTTGATAATAAAAGAAATTCACAATATTATTATTATTTTGTTTGGTAGCTTAAGGTCCTATAGAGATACTTCCATGAAATGAACCTGATCGCAACGTAAATGATAGAATTTTGAAAAAGAAGTAGATGAACCCTGAGTAACAATTTACCACCATCCGTCAAGTAAATGCTAGAAATTGTTTTTCACATACGATATTGCCCCTGATACCTTCCCAAAGCATTGAACAATTTGATTTAACCTAAAATCCCTTTGATATGCTAACAAAATTTATAAAAAAAAATTACATTAGATGAAAAAAGAAATTAAGGCTCTGCTTTACTTTTTGAATCATGATTTGAATTTTACAAAAGATAAAAATTGTTTGGTTTTGAATTGTATTTTGAAATTTTTTGAGTTTATATTTTTTAATATTTTAAAATTTTCTTTGTTTTTTTAGGATAAATATTTTTTATTTTTTTTTAAGTGTGCTATAATTACTATATTTGTCCACTATATTTTTTAAAAAATATTTATATTATATATATATTTTTAATTTTAAATATTTTATTTTATTTTTTTAAATATTTAAAATATTTTAATTTTTTTGAATATTTTTTAAAATCTTTTTAAATTTTAAAAAATTTTGGATCGTTCATATATATCTAAATTATAACAAATTATTTAGTCAATACTTAAAAAATAAAAAATATTTTTTTCAAATATATAAAAAAATAAAAATATTTTTCTTCAAAAATAAAAATGAAAAATACTTTTGAAAAATCAAAAATAATTTATAGAAAAAAATAAAAATATATTTTTTGAATTTATTTATTTTTTTAAATATAGTTTTGTAAAGAGTTTGGTTATGAGTTTTGAAATTTTTTGATTCAAATCATGATTTGAGTTCTAAATCAAATGCTACCTAAGTTTTTGGAACCATATTTGATTTGTTGTTTAGAAAAAAATTTCAGAATATTGTTTTGAAAAAAATGGAAATTAATTTAATAAAAATATATTTAATGTGTAAAAATTATTTATAACTTCTCAAAAATAAAATGATAATTATTTATTATTATTTTTTTCTTAACCAAATTAATTTTTAATGTTTTTAAAAAAAATTGTAAAACAAAAACTGAACAATTATTGATTGACTTGATATCTATGCTTCTATACTATATATTAAGCAAAAAAGGATTTTTAACCCCCAAGGCCTGTGGGAGGTTCAATATCCCAATCTGAATTTTCTAAATTTTTTATAAATAAAAAAAAACTCAGCATTTATTGATTTGGTCAAAATCTCTGATCAGTATTTATTAACTTTTTTCAATCACATGTCTTTCCACATGCCTGTATTTATTGATTTAGTCAAAATCTCTGATCAACATTTAAAATCCCTCATACAAATAATTATAGATATAGCCCGTGCATAGTTACTGCAGTAGCATTTTTAATTTCTCCTACACGCTATGGTTAGTGGTAAGATTGTTAAATTATTTTTATAAAAAACCTTAAAATTTTTTATATAAAAAAAAAACTTAGCATTTATTGATTTGGTCAAAATCCCTGATCAGCAGTTATTAACTTTTTTCAATCCACATACCTGTATTTGTTGATTTTGTCAAAATCCTTGATCAACATTTAAAATCCCCCCATGTAAATAATTATAGATATAGTCCGTGCATAGTTACTGCAGTAGCATTTTTAATTTCTCTTATACACTATGGTTAGTGATAAGATTGTTAAATTATTTTTATAAAAAATCTTAAAAAACATAATTTATATATTAAAATTTTTTTAAAACAAATATAAATATTTATAATTATCCCGTGTATAGCACGGGTGATAGGCTAATCTATATCTATACTATATATTAAGCAAAAGGGGGTTTTTAACCTCAAGGCCTGTGGGAGTTTCAATATCCCAATTTGAATTTTCTAAATTTCTTATTAAAAAAACAAAAAAACTCAGCATTTATTGATTTAGTCAAAATCCTCTGATCAGCATTTATTAACTTTTTTCAATCCACATGTCTTTCCACATGCCTGCATTTATTGATTTGGTCAAAATCCTCTGATCAGTATTTAAAATCTCCTCATACATATAATTATAGATACAATCTGTGTATAGTTACTGCAGAACCCTTTTTAACTTCAGCAATGCTAGGTATCATGAAAAATCTTTCATGAAAATAATCATGAAAGCTTTGTGACCCTTGGATTACACTTAGAATAAAACACCACACACTAATCAAGGTAATCCAAGGATCATAAATCTTTCATGATCATTTTCATGAAAAATTTTTCATGATCCCTAACTTTTCTCTTTTAACTTTTCCCATACACTATCGTTAGTGATAAGATTGTTAAATTATTTTTATAAAAAATCTGAAAAAACATAATTTATATATTAAAAAAAATCTAAAACAAATATAAATATCTATAATTATCTCGTGCATAACACGGGTGATAGGCTAGTAATGTATTAACAAAATATCATTATTTCTTTACATAGTTAAGGGCATTTTAATCAATTTATTATCTCTATCAAGGGCATTAATTACAATGAGACAAATTGTAATTTTAAAAATCTAAAAAAAAAAAAAATAGTAGTTTAGTTAAATCTCAATTGTCAAGTGAGTGCAGCTAATTTGCCTTAACAACAGCATTAAAGAGCTTTAATTTTTAAACTTTAAAAAGAATTTTAACATGTGATAAAAGAAAATATATATATATACTTCTTTCGTTTTAAAATATTAATTATTTATTTTATTTTTCATTCTCCCAAAATATTAGTTATTTCTCGAAAATCAAGTTCAAAAATAATTAAATTTCTTATTTTGCCATTTTTTTAAATTCATTAACAATATAAAAAATACAATTATGATATTGATATTCTCCAAAAAATATACTATTAAAGAATAATTTTAAAAATTATTTTTTTAAAGTAAAATAATTTTACTACCAAAAAAATTGAATTCCCCAAATAAATCTCAAATCTCACCCCTTATTACAAAATTATAAATTTCTTTAAAACTTTAAAATTAGAGATGTCAATATTTAGGCCAAGTTTAGAAAGACTAAATAAGTACATATTTTTTATCTTTTTTGAGTCACATCAATCAATATATTCTCTCTATTTTTTTATATATTTTTTCATAAAAAATCAAAAAATACATTTATTTAGAACATTCCCAAACAACCCTTATTCTTACCCTAAAAACACAAAACGCTTCGTATCGTCTCTCTCTCTTTCTCTCTCTTCTCTCTCCGCGTCTCTCAGTTTTCTCTCAATTTTTCCCCCAACAACACCGCCCTTTTTCAAGACACAGAGTCCTCTTTTTGTCTCTCTTCTTCTCTGTCTATTTTGGTGTGTTAGGGTTAGGGTTTCCCAAGGCGTGTCCATTTTGAAGACCGAGATGTTGCTCAAAACCCCCAACTCTATCTATACCTTCTCCGTCTTAGCTCTCAGAGGACTTTCTAGGTCTCAAGCATGTCTTGAATCAACTCTGTAAGGTAATCCTCATTTCATTTAATTCCATCTGCACACACACCACATATATATACACACACACACGTCTCATATTTCATTGAGGCACACTATTTTACTTGAATCTTCCATGTTTTGTTGGGTTTGTGTTTATCTGTATAGTCACATGAAGTTTGTGGAGTATTACGAGGATATGAATTACTCTTATTTATTGTTAAGAGATTGCTGGTTCCTTATTGCTCGAGCTGTTTGTTTAGTGGTTCGGGGAGTTTTAGGGTTTTGCGCGGTTTTGTTTCTGTAATTGTACTTTGGGGAGCTGCATTTAGTTCTGTGACCAGGAAGGCGCTGATATAGTTTCTTGCTCGGCAATGAAATTTAATTTTGAGGGGTGTGCTTTATTGGAATGGTCATCATGGTGTGAATTAGAATGGGATGATGCTCCAAACTATTCAACTTGTCTTTGTTTACCTTCCACCGATTGAATTTTAGGCTTTCTGAAATTTGTGTGCGTGCCCTAATCTTTTGAAAGGTCTGATTGTTGAGTTTAGCTGACATTTTCACCTGTGTTGAATGGTAATTTATATATGGGGTCCCATTAGTTATGGTAAAGAATGAAGGTGAAAGGAATGCCCTTAAAAATTGCTTATTTTCTGTAGCATTTTTAAAAATTCGCATTTGGGGATTCATGTATGTTTGTGTTGGTGGACCTTTTTTTTTTTTTTTTTTTTTTTTTGTCTTCTCTTTCTATTGGTTGATATTCAATGCTTATTTATTGTGTACATTTGTTTATCTACTTAGTATGGTGTTGGTATCGTAGATATGAAGCTATTTTAGGCAATTCTTTGGATGTGAATATGAGGTTTTCTTTGATTTATATCCTTACATTTGAAATTGAGGTTCCTCTTGCATTTTGTTTGCTGTAATATGAAGCTGCTTTGATTTTTCATCTATGCCCGTGACATTAAGGGGAATGAAAATGAAAATCAACCTGTCTACATTTTCTTTGATGTTAATTTTTAAAAATCTATCTTAGTTGTTATATATTGGAGTTCTGTGTTTGCTTACACCATATCAAATCTGTTTCACAGTGGTGGCAGTCCCTGGGATGGAAATGTATAATGTTTTTGATGGAAATGCAGAAACATATCTGGTAATTCCTCAGCAATTGCTTTTCTTTCAATCAAATGAAGACCTATTTTGAACGGTTTGGCAAGGCTGAGTCTTCATTATGTGTATCTGTCATTTTGTTTATAACAGAATATATAATCAAATCTCATGTCTTGGCCTTTTAGATTCAAGGCACCGAGCCAAACTCACATCTAACAAGTCCACCTGTTGAACAACTTGACGCCATGTATAAGGAAGGAGCCCCAGAGTTTGTAGTTGAACAAGGCTTGTATTACCCTACTGCCACCAATTATGGGTACATCTGTACAGGTAAATTTTTATCCACTATCCTATTTTAGATTAGGATGCTAATTTGTATTGTCTCATTTATGTGTTACATTGACTCGATATGATCAGGATTTGAATCACCCAGCGATTGGGATGACCACCATAGGATTTTTGGTCTGGATGGTCAAGAAGTTCAGTATGCGGTTTGTATCATCTCTTGCTTTTTGTTTTTCAAACACGAGTTCCATATTGTTTGTAGTTTTGCTTAATGGATTTTTTCCTTCTTCTTCTTCAGGGTGCACAAACTGAAAGTTTGCCTTATGTATATTATACACCTAGCTATGGATATGCACAGTCTCCATATAACCCATACAACCCTTACATTCCTGGTGCTATGTTAGGAGTTGATGGCCCATTTGTAGGGACGCAACAGTATTATGCCATCCCATCTTATGAAAACCCTTTGTCTTCGCCTTCTGGGTTCCCCATGGTCATCCAATCTGGGCCAGAGATGATCACAAGTAGTACAACTGAACCCTTCTTAGATACTGGTGTATTTACTGCACATAGAACTGATGGGCCAGGTCACAATAATCTGTCTCCAGCATCTGCAACTTTACATACTGCCCCAAAGCCTGCTTCAAATCAGACACGTTCCTTTGCTAGGGTATCAGGAGGAGTTAAAGCTAATGCTGGACCAAGTAAGCTACCTGCACCACACGGAAATGTTACATCCAGTAGTTTTTCCAGTCTGGCATCATCACAAGTACATCAGGTGTGATCTTCTGCTCTTTTCAGATAATATCCAATAGATATCCTTCATTTTTTGAGAAAGCATAGAAGTTGTGCAATCATGTACTTTTGAATAAGTAGATTCATTGTGTTCTGTACCATGCTGTCCATTAAATATTTTAGTTTGTAATCATTTTGTTCTGTACTATGCTGTCTGTCCTCTTGTAAGAATATGGTACTTGATCCTTATGACCCATGCCATTAGACTGCAAATTAAAAAATCAGGATATCGTCTAGCATCAAAAAGATCTTTAATTGTTGGTTGCGGATGTATATGTTAGCTTAATAGTCTGCTTTGTTGGAGAGAAAGCAATATAGGAAAAAATGTTTTTTTTTTGGGGGGGGGGGGGGGGGGGTTCGGTGTTGGGGTTGAGGGGTTCAAGCAATGTTTTTAAAAGGCGCGCCTAAGCGCGAGGCGCAATCTTGCGCTTCAAACAGGTCGAGACGAGGCACAATATGTAAGGCACAGCTTAGGCACTGAGGCGAGAGCTTTTTTTCGAGGCGCGATGCGTTGGCTTCATGCGTTTGACCTATTTTTCTCATCTAACTGTTGATTAAGTACTTTTTTGTGGGCATACCCACAGGGAATCAAAATTCTTCAATATAAAATGACCAAAACTGGTCAAAAGAGAGCAGAAAGTGCTTTTAAAAAAAAAATTCCTAGGTGGAGAAGATTAAAAAAAGCAATCAGAAAGTGAGAAGATGACACGACTTCGGCTTATTCTTCAGCTTTTTCTCTCTCTTCTTCTTTGTTGGTCCTCTTTCTCATCTTCAATTCTTCGATGGGTTATCTTGGTTGGGTTATCTCTCTGCTTCTGTTTTTTCTTCCTTTATTTTTATTCTCTTCTTCTTTTCTTATTTTCTTCTTCGATGGGTTCTCTCTTCTTCGATGGGTTCTCTCTTCATGAGTCTGCCTCTGTTTTTTCTTTCGTTATTTTTCTTCTCTTCTTTTCTTATTTTATTCTTCTCTTCTTCTTTTCTTCTCTTGCTTCTTCGCTGGGTTATCTCTCTGTTTTTTCTTTTCTATTATGCTTGTGAAGCTTACTTTATGATTTTTGAAATTCTATATATATTTGTTATGTTGAAAAGTTTTCTTATTTTATAATTTTGCTTTTCTTCTACTACTTGCGCCACACTTTGGAGAGGCGCGCGCCTCGCCTTGCGCCTCACTCTTAGGCTATTGGAGACCTTATCGCCTCGGTGCGCCTAGAACCTTTTAAAACACTGGGTACAAGAACTTTCCTTTAATTGGTTAGGTGGAGGAGAGGAGGGAGCTCCCCCCCAACAGCAGAAAAGGGGATGGCCAGGCTGTTCTCTGTTTTTGAAAATGTGAAGTTGTACTGTTGCCCTCTGAAGTTGACTCATTCTTATAATTGAATGTCCTATGTTAAAAATATCAGACTGATTTTCTCTTTTCCTTCCCTTCAACCAACAAGATGGAAACCCACAATGCTTCCCCTTGGCACCCCCTTCCTGCCAAAAGTAGCAAGTTTTTTCAATCATGGTCTTTTATTGCCTTTTGGCATCATTTTACCAAGTTTGTTTTCTAACTTTTGTGTTTACAGGGTAGGGGTGCTCAAGCTGTAGATAACATTTCACATGGGAAGGCTTTGTCTCATCGTAACCAACTAAAAATGGCTCTCACTTCTAGTAATGGCTTATCTAATTTTGGGTCAAGTGCTCATGGAGGGGCTGCAATGGAAAAGATTCGGTCCAAGTTCCACTATGGTAGAGTATCGAATGATGTGAATGGAAGTCCAGATGCATTGACTGAACAAAATCGAGGCCCTAGAACCAACAAATCCAAGAATCACTTGGCTGTGAAAGCCTACACAACCAGAGCTGGAGAGTGTGATGCACAAGGAAACATCATTATCTATACTGACCAGTATAACAAGGATGATTTTCCAGTAGATTATGTGAATGCGAAGTTCTTTGTAATAAAATCATATAGCGAGGATGATGTGCACAAGGGCATTAAATATAATGTTTGGTCATCTACTCCCAATGGAAACAAGAAGCTGCAGAGTGCATATGAAGATGCACAGAGAATAGCCTCCGGGGAACCAAGAGGCTTTCCTATCTTCCTGTTCTTTTCTGTGAGTGATATTCCACTAATTTTGTCCTTTGCTCTGAAATATTATATTCCACAAGTTTGTTTGTTAAGCAATTATATTTGTTTTAAAACACGTTTGTGCTCTTTATTTCATTTTGCTTGACTTCCTTAACCTGGCAGGTTTTAATTTTTCTAAAATTTATTTTGATTTTCTATTTTCTAAATGCAGGTTAATGCAAGTGGCCAATTCTGTGGTGTTGCAGAAATGACTGGCCCTGTTGACTTCCATAAAGATATGGATTTCTGGCAGCAAGATAAATGGAGTGGAAGTTTTCCTGTGAAGTGGCACATTATAAAAGATGTTCCTAACCCCAATTTTCGGCACATCATTTTAGAGAACAATGAGAATAAGCCTGTAACTAATAGCAGAGATACACAAGAGGTTTGTTTGGCTTGATACCTGATAGTACTTTTTACATTTTGATTGTGCACCTATCACTTGGTCTTGTTTGGTTTCATTGATTTTGATGGAAGATAATTGATTAAATGCACAATTGGTAGTTGTGGTGATCTCAAAAAATTACGAGGTTTGAAAAAAAGAAAGGAAAAAGAATAAAATAACCAAGAGTGACTTAAGTAGTCTAGAGGGATATATATGAATCTTTAACACTCTTAAAGAGTATTAATTGACATTGAATTGCAACCAAGCTAAGTACTGTGATCAGTTTCGCTTGCTGCAGTCATTTACCCCGATATCTGCAATTGGATTATAAAGTTTATATCGCCCATGCTCTTTTCGTGCCTAAATTTTAATATTATCTCCTTCAGTTTGAACAATATCACCTCCTTGTTGACGTTGTCTTTGGGCTTCATTACACTTGACGGAACTGTCATAGTTACATATGGTTTAGAAGTTCCAGCCAATGTGTGCATTTCTTTTTCTTTTTTTTCCTGTTGTTTCTTACTACTATGTTTCCTCTGTGTGGATTCTTGAAGTTGTAACTAGCAGCTAGTTCACTTCCCTTCGCCCTTCCGATGTTCTTGTGGACTAATATTTGGATCTTACTCTAGAAAAGATTGATATCTGCATTTGAAACGGAGAGTTCATTAACTTCATGTCTGTTTTATGGCTGACTTGAATATGTGGCTTTTAATGGAAAATTAGTGTTTTATTATTTTTGACTTGTTTGTCTGGTGTTACAGATTAATTTTTTTGGTCTTGGTTGAACGTGACTATAAGGTAGTACATTTTGTCCTAGTTGGCAGTTTTTTGATAATCTTGTTTTATGTGCAGATAAGGTGTAGGCAAGGTATTGAGATGCTTAAAATTTTCAAACTTTACACATCGAAGACATCTTTACTTGATGACTTCATGTACTACGAAAATCGACAGAAGATATTGCAGGAGGAGAAAGCTAGGTTACTGATCAAAAGCTATGGAAGTTCATTCCTTTTACCTGCATTGGATCCACCTAGGAAGCAAAATTTTCTGGTTGACATGCCTTCTGTTGAAGAGGAGAAAACTACCAAGCCTAATGAGCTTAATAGCTTGGAAAAGGCTGTAGACTCTGTCACTGGGCAGGTTTCTTTGGATTCTGATTTCAGCAGCTTAAGTATTGCCAAGGAAAACATTAAGCATATTGTGGGTGAAGCAAAAAATGATATTGTATCTTCGTTAAAGATTGGCTCACTCACTATCATCCCAAAGCAAGTTGAATCTGAACCTTCAGAGGCTTTGTCTACTGTTGCTAAGGTAGTAGATGCTAAACCTGTGAATGTTGTCACAGTAGGCTCGATGCCTGTTAGAGTTAATGGTTACGCAGACTCTTCTGGTTTCTTAACAGTCGGGACTATCCCACTTGATCCTAGAGCATTACAGCCTGATGCAGGAGGGGTTACTAAAAGTGGATCTCAACATTGATGATGTGGAGGTAATATCTTCATTATCTGGAAGTTATTTGTGCCGGAATATGTGCGACAAAGTAGTATTGGCTCGTACTAGCAGTATGCAAAGTCTTTGTTATGGTTTAGGTCATGTGTACCACTATTTAGTTCATCTTTGTTGTTTCTTTTACAGCCCTACTTTTGGGTTGGTCTGCTGAAGAAAGTTTTGTTCAGCAGTTACTGTTGTCTTGGGTTTTTGTGGGGGATCATGGTGGTGTTGTCTGATTTAAGTGGAATGAATACAATTGTCTAAACCTTTCCTTTTCAATTTTTTTATTCACCTTCTATCAATGAATTCAAGATACAGATTATTTTCTTTTTCTTGCCAGTTACCATTTGTTCTTGGAATTTCGGCTCTATTTTTATATCTCTTTATCCTTTTCTCTGCTGTGCTGTGCATTTACAAAGAATTTTTTTTGGGGGAGATTCATTTATATATTTATATGGAATGATTAGTGTCTCTTCATTATATCAACAGGGTAAAACTTGTTCTATGCTTCAAGTATCCAAGTAAATTTGGAAGTGAAGTACCAAAATGAAAATAAAATAATTGGAAATGTTAAATAGATTTTCCTTCTACGTTAATTATTAGTTGAATTGATATGCATTGTAATTCTTTTATTTGATTCTATTTGCTCTTGTAGCCATATTAGTTGAGATAGAGGGTTTTTTTTTTTTTTTGGTGGGAAGGTTGAGATAGACTTTGAGAAACCATCAGTCCAAGACTCTGAAGTTTTCCCTTTCAAAATTGCTCATACGTATTCTTTATTAATAGTTGCTGCATCCTGAAGATTTGCCTGTAGGGGTGGGTGGGTTGAAGACTGCAAGGAAATGAGGGGAAAAAAAGGGGGGAGAGAGAGAGAGAAATTGATTGTTTTTTTAGATCAATTTTAACTTTGTACTGTTACCGGTTCTTTAAAATTGGGGTGGAAAAGGCAACAGGAAAGTAAAATAGTTGTGTTAATTGGTTTTATTAGCAATATTTTTGTTAGGTGTTTTTTTTCGTCTTTATTATTTTTTAAATCAAAAAATTCATTCACTTTTGACTTTATGCTTTTAACTAAAATGCAACACAATTGAACTCAGCATACTGTTCAAATTTTATCACTGTAACATAAAAAAATATTAGTCTTAAAATATTATGTGATATTATTTTTGTAATACTCTCAGTAAATAAAATATTACAAAATATATTGAGTGGGTCATTCTTTCTCGTCTCTCTCAATTACTTAACAAAAGTGAATCAACATTATTCAATTTGTAAAGTTGTCCACTAAATCATTGATTGGCACATAAATTTTTTTACTAAATCATTGATTGAGAATACATCACATAATATTTCGAAATCACTCAATAATTATATCCTATGACATTGTTGGTGTTAATAATGTCACATTAACTAAATTTTGAATATATAAATTTGTCACCAACATTATAAGCTTAACAAACCTATCTTTCACATTAGAGGTATTGAATTTTGGTTGTATATAACGATGGCTATTTCTCCCCCACCTTGTTTTGTACCCCTTAAACTTGATTACATTTATTTGTATTATAATTTAATTTTTAAAAATATACTAAAATTAAAATATTATTTGAAACATTTATTTTTAATTTCTCATTTTTAAGTCTTGGCACCTATAAATTATTATCTGTAATATATGATATTATTTCTATTAAATATTCACTGTGTTTGGTTGTGGTTTTTTGAATATGTTTTTGAAAATTTTATACAATTTGTTTGGTTATTAAAAAATGAGTTATGTTTTCAAAAAAATAAATGAGATAGGTAGGCTTTAGTATAATAGGTATATATAGGTAGGCTTTGAAAATAGATAGGTAGGCTTTAATGAGAAGGTAGGTTAGTAGAATAGGTACATATAGGTACATATATATATATAATTTAAAAAATCTGAGAGAATGTTTTGATGTGATTTTTTTGTGTTTTTTAATTGTTTCAATCATTAATTTGGAGGAAATTTGAAATTGTAATGATATATTTTTTGGAAAACCAAACAACCATTTTTTTTCAAAAAACAGTTTTCAAATCAATTTTTCAAAAAACCACAACCAAGCATGCTTATTTCTCATTTTATTAATAGAAAGTTGGTGAAAAATTTACTTTAACAATTGTCTAAGGCATTAGGTCTAGTGATTTTTTTTTTTTTTTTTTTGTGAGAGATCCACACTTTGTGAAATAGTTTGGTAAGAAGTCATGGAAGACATTTTGTTTCTAATTTTACCCATTGACTTTTTTTTATCTGTTTGATTTTTCATTGACTATTTGTTCAATTTTTTTTTGTCTATCAATTTAATTTTTTAATCTTTTCAATTCTAATTTCTTTTGTCTGTTCAAATATTTGTCCATATAAAATTTATCTGTTGAAATTTATCTATTCAAAAAGCCTACATGTTCAAATTATCTGTTGAAATTCTATAAAAAAAATTTATCTGTTGAAAATGAACTTGAACCTAAATTGAATCTATAAATAATTAAATTTCACGTTACATTCATAAAATTGAACAGATAAAATCATCTATCTGTGTAATTTTTACTCTTTAAATCTAATTTCTCTCTCATCTCATCTCCTTTATTTGTTCCAATGCTTTGAATGTCTAGCCAAAGAAAAAGATTTCAACCTATATGTTCTCCACTCTTCTCCAAACAAAACTTCATCAACAACAACATTAACAACAACAACCTATCTGTTCAAAGCACTACAACAGATAATGACACACACATATAGAGAGATAACCACAGATAATCATGCACAAAAAAATAGATTCCCATAAATCACAAAGGTGCTACCAAATCTAGTCACTCCAACCAAATCTTTGTCGTGCTCGACTAGTTGAGACAGATTTTCTTAGCTTTTTCTATAACCCTAGTAGCAATCTTCTTTAGATCGGCTTCGATATAGGGCAAAACATCAGCAACCCTTGCAATTTAGAACAAAAATGTTATAAAAAATGTTCTCATACATAACCTTATTCGAAGATGACCTCTTCACCTTCTTCTCATGATCTTTCTCATCGTCAAAATCATCTGAATTTCTCGAAGTGCTCTGGCGACGCTGACTACGGTAATTGAGACTCCGGAGAAAAAGATAAAGGCAAATCGAAAAATGAAGGTAGCGGCGAGATCAACACAGATCGATGGAGGAGCAATGGTAGCGAGATCAACACAAATTGATTGTTCCTTTGATGTTACCCAAGTTGGTGGGGCCTCGATGTTGGAGTGTCAAACGACGACGCCGGAGGAATAGATCAGGCGGAGGTTGTCATTGGCGAGGAACTAGAAGGAGACGGAGGAATCGGTAGTGCTAGAACCACTGCCGACCTTCAAAACGGAGACGCTGTTGTAGGTAATGGTAGCGAAGTAGGCAAAGCCATCAACGTTGAAACCTAAAAGAAGTTGTAGAACATGCGAGAGAGAGAATAATGACATGTGAGAGAGAGAGAGAGAGATGGATTTGATAGGTAACAGATGTGATTTTAAATATATGAGGGGTAATTTAGTCATTGTGCAATAAATATCTTTATAAACATAATAATTTCGCGCTCGAACCTTTAGATAAAAAAAAATTAAATTTGTATTTTTAGATCTTTTATTAATATTATCGTTCATAAAAGGGATAAAAAAATTAACCTACTCCGCTCTCACCCTTTCCTTCTCAATTTACCCTGACCCCACCCCTAGGTTGTTTGCCCAAAAATAAAAAATAAATAGTTGTACCTTAATTAATAGAGAGGGTGGATTTGAAGGCAAAACATTGCGTGTCGAATGTCCAAACGGTCCAAATGTGCAAATGATGAAGGCGAGTTGAAGTGGAAAGAATCTGTTTTTTTTTTTCGGTTAAACAAAACAAACAAAAACCAACCCATTAACGGTTAAAAATTCCCATCAACCACCTAAAATTTACCGCAGTCTCCCCCACACATAAATGACAAGCGCGATACATGCATCAGCTAAGGCCCCACACAGTGTCTTCCATAATTTAACTACACAAAATAATATCAGATCAGATAGATATCCTCACTCACTCACTCACGTACGGAAATGAGAGTACCAAGCCCGTGAGAGAGAGATCACAGTGACTCGGAGTCTTCTTCTTCGTTCCTTCCGAGTTCTCTGGGACTCCAATTTGATCTATAATTGCAGTCAGGTGTACTCGACGCGCCGCTCTTCTCGACTTGGATTTGAGGTCTCCGGTGAAATCTCCGATCAGCTACATCTCTCACTCTTCTTCTTCTTCTCCAGGTATCGATCATGATTTCTGATCTTAATTCTTCAAAATTTGTGCTCGATTTGCTGTCGACTATGGTCTCTTTGCTCTGTTTTTAATTTCTATTTCTTGTTTTTTTTCTCGTTTCTTGACTTTTTCTTCTCTCTCTCTCTCTCTCTCTCTCTCTCTCTCTCTATATATATATATATATATATATATTTATACACATGCATATTCATGTATTTATGTCTGTGATTGATGTTATTTGGTTGAGGCGGCAGTGGTCAAGTCAAGTAATTTTGTTTGCGGTTATTCAGAGTGAGGTATTGGTACCAAGGATTTGTGAATTTCTGCGACTGTTATCTCTGGATCAGTAGCGGAATTCATAAATTGTGCAAAGGGAGGTAGAAATATTTAGATTTGGAAGGATCGGAGTAAAATTATATAGATTTTGGGGGCCAAAATGTTCATTTCTTGTGATCTTGAGTGCTTGATGAAGGCTCAATCCAAACAGCACACAATATTTTTCTCGAATTTTGATCTGAAACGAATCCAAACAGCATGCGCTTGTTTTTTTGTGTGAAAGGACTGGAATATTTCTTTACAATATGGATTCTTGAAATTTGTGTGTAATCAGCTAACCATTACTGTGAAAAGCTTTGGTACATACTTATATCTATGTTGGTGTAGAATGGAAGAAAAAATATATTCATGTAGCCGACTCCAATCGATTGGGACATATGGCTTGGTTTGGATAGTTTGCACGAAAGAGAATTTTGCTCAATTGAACCAAACACAGCCTAAAGTTATTCCCTTCATACCTTATTCCTTTCCCTTTCCTCCGTAACGGTGCACTTGCCATAGTAGATTTGGTTTCCAACAGACATTGTGCTTCAACCATAGTACACATTAACTGTGTTGTGAATGCTGAAGTTAGAGTTCTAAAAGTTGCATGTTTCTTCATTCCATTTGTAGGCTGATTTGATTATTTCTTTTGCAGAGACTCATTGCAGTTTGTGGTAGTATATACACTACTTCTTTCTAGCTTTGCCGCCAAGTTTTTTCGTGTCAATATGGTATATACAATCATTGGCCATTAATTTTCTTCTAATGCAATTGAATGTATTCACACACCCTATCTCTTACTTTTGTTTTATAGCATGAGATAACAGAGTTTACAGACAACAGAAATTCATCGGAACAGGACGGTGAGGCAGGGACCATGCCAAAGAATGAGATTTTGGACTTGCCACCAGATAAAATCCACTCAAGGCATATTGGGGTATGTCCCACTTTTGTAGATAATTGATTATTCTCTTGCTTATTTGGATCTTTTAATTTTTCTACTTTGTTTTTGTCATGTCTTATAGTAGTTATATTTAGTTAGTGTTTATTTTCAGTCCTATTTTGGTGCGTCATTGTTTTAATTGTTTGTTATGGATTATAGGATCATTGCAAAAGCTATTTGGTTGCTTTCACAGCAAATCATAACAATAAACAGCTTCATTTGAAAAGCTGTAGAAGCACAAAAAAAACAGAATGGGCGAATACATGTTCCAAACCATGAAAATTAATGATTTTACAAGCCATACTTGTAACACTTACAACTCCGCATAAAAGATGCTGGATAAACAAAGAAAATGAAACTAGAAAATTATCACCCATTTTGCAGTGTCAAAATGGGTATGAGCTGCTGGTTCTTCTTCCGTGTGGCAACCTTTTTACTGAATAATTCGTTGGGCAATAGTGAGCTATTCTATGTTTTCCCATATGTATCTAAAAAGCATTTATAATCTCTGCTGCTGCTACCATCCATAGAGAAAAATGCTATGAATGCAGATGCAGGCCTTCATGTGGTTTCCATTTAGAGTCTGCTACCCAATGGAAAATATACTTATGTCTGACAAAAAAAGTTTTTGTCTGTGGCTCTGTGCTATAGTTTCTGATATTTTGCCTGTTTTCTCAAGAGGTATGTTACCTAGAACATGGATCGTTCCGGTAAGTGGAACAGGAATAGGAAGGCGGTACACCACATACTCTAAATTGTGGTACGATAAGAGTAGACTTGTACTATTGTTTACACTATAAGAATTTAAGGTACTTTTAGTCTAGAGTAATCTTTTTTTAACAATTAGACATTTAAATCGCTGAATTTACCGTTTTGATGTATTAAGTAATTTTTTTTGAACATGGCAAAAGTTGTAGACACATTGGATTATGCTTCTCTGTTGGATATTCTTTTACTATAATCCTGTTACTCAGTAAGGAAATGGTGGGTGGCAGTGCTTTTTTTTTTTGGTCACATGTTTGCTTCAAATTTTTAATTGTTGCTCTATGTTGCATGGAGGCATACATTTTAATTTGTTTTTTTCTTTTAATGCTCATTTATCTAGTTTCCCTACATTGCTAGCAATGTCTAGAATTTTTTGCTGCACACCAAGCATTGTCTTCTTTCGGTAATCATCCTGACAAAACAATGGATCAGGTCAAGCACAGGGAACCTTTAGACCTTTTTATACTCTATTCTATGTCTGTTGCTATCTTTGAATAATAAATTTCGTGCATGGATCATGCGTAATTTTGTTTTGGTGTCATTTCTCTGTGCAATAATGAATTTTTGCCACTGGACATTTGGACTGAATTGTTTACTTTTCTTGGAAGTTCATTAGAAAATGGACAGTAAATTTACAACTAATAATTTTATTTTATTTTTTGCTCTTTTTTTTTTTCTTGGAAAATATATATTCTAGGACAATGTTGCAAGCTCATCAGGGACCAATTTAAGATCATCTTTCATAGGGATGGGATTCTCACAATCTCTTGTTGACAAAGTGATTGAAGAAAAGGGTATGTAATGTTGTGCACAAAAGCAAACTTTGTAATGTGATGTTCTTCGTTGATTTTATCCTTTCTTTAATGATCTTGACCAGAAAGTATTTCCTTTTCAATTTAGGTGAAGATGATGTTGACTTATTACTGGAGACGCTCTTTGCATATTCTGTAAGTGAGAACCTTTCTTGTGTGGTGGTATAATGTTAGATTGTTTTAGTTGGCAAAAATATTGTATGAAGGTCTCTATGTTCATTAGTTGAAGGATAATATAAATAAAATATCTCATAATTAACTTTATATTTGTTTGTTTACTCACTCACTTTATACTTTTTAATCACTCATTTTATACTTTTTTAGTTTTATCTTTTTTTCTGATCATCAACTATCTACTTGTTTGTACTCATTATATATATATATATATATTTCTTTTTAGCAAGATACATATAATGATCTACTGCTGATAAAAATAAAAATAACGTATGATCTACTAATGACCCCATCAATAATGGTCCGTAGCCCAACTTGCATAGTTGCTTTTAAGCTTTTCTTGTCTATATACTTACTTTTGACAGAAATATGTGCTGGTAGTATCAAACTCTATTAAGAAATATTTAGATTTGACGTCTAGAATTTATTTATTTTCCCATATTAGTGACAACGCTGCTCTAACGCTTGTCACTTCATTTAGTCTGATCAGCAATTTGTCCTTTCCTTGCCGACTAATGGTCCTTTCACTAGGAAAAATGGTTTTTCCCTCCTGGGGAACTTTACATTGCTTGTCCCTCTGTCCCGGGCTCTATGCCTAGTTGGGCCTTTTGTTTTGGGCCCTCCTCTTTGGCTCACTTTATTTTGCCCCAATTCAAGTTAGGATTTTTCCACCCACCACACCAAATTTTTTATTAATTTAAAAAAAAAAAAAAAAACTTGTGCTAGGAACCATATGCCCATGTGAGTTTCACGTGTATCTAAGCAATATACATGTGTGACCCCCAAAGCATGTCCGATTCTCAATACATTAAAAGAATTATAGAAAATGTTTCAATGTGTGCCTGACACACGTTAGGGCGTGATGAGTGTTGGTTTTGTACAAGGACATGTCCCCTTCTTTAAAGTGTCCATGCTTCTTAGATTATTATTCCCACTGTTCAGAATTTTGTAGCTAGCACCATAATACATATTTTATGATCTAATCACTGTTTATTCCTGAATTTGAAATATTTCATGCTAATGATTTATTCTTGAATCACAATTAATTCTCAAATATGAAATTTCTATAGTGATGATTCATTCTCAAATCTTGAATTAGTCACTTCGATTGATTCAGTGAGAAAAATCCATGTCTCTGTTTCTTCCATGTGTGGGAAGTATTTACTTTTTGTCAACTGAATTAGGTACTTCGATGTCAGAACTCGGTGGACCTGACTACTTGTTTTTAATGATTGTTCTGTCTCAGCTGCTTTGTCAAATTTTCCCTTCATTGGTAGAGAGCCAATGATTATAGAGTGATAGTGATACACACATGGATCCTTAATTCAGGAAAAGGAAACCAAATTCCAATGAGGAATCTGCTTTTAGAAATAGAAACGAATTTCGAAATATCTTTTTGTATTTATAATGCAAAATCTAAATAAACCAGTTATGCCTCCAGAAATTATTTGTATGCATTACATACATTTTATTCAAGTACATCAACTGTGCAATACATTATGCTTTTCACATTTACATAAGAAGCTTTAATGATTAAACATTGCATGCTTTGGAATGAAATAGGCTCTTCAAAAACCACAATCTGAGTCCTCAGATTCTTTGGATGGTTCATTTTGTAACAAGAAGGATGAAATAGCTGCAGATAGTCATCCAAAAGAGGTATGTTGGTGTCATTTTGGCTGTGCAACATAGATTGCTTCTTTGGCATGTATCTTCACATTGGAAGATGTGGAGTTTTTATTTGACCAATTTGAATAAGTCAAAGGAATTAATATAATAGTCATATTTGCTATAGTTGGTTTCCTTGTGTCAATCAGATTGAACAACAGGAAGATCAAAAGAACATGATGAACATCAATCCGGTTCCCGAACTAGTGACAATGATATTGCAAAATAATCATTTTTAGTTTTTCCTTCATTTATCAATATATTTATTTTTATCTGCTGGAAAATTTTGTCAAGAGTGACAAATTTGCTGATGTTTTGGTTTCATAGTATCTAGTGGAGCCTTTTAGTTGAAATTAATGCCTATTTTGCACGTTGATGGGTTTTTCTTGAAACTTTTTCTCCCTTTTAGAAGACTTGATAAATATTTCGTTGTTTGAATTTTGATCGTGTTATGTTACAGGTCTCTATCAGAAAACAGATATAGTACCTCCCATGCCCCACTGCTAATATGCTAAATTTACTGACAGAATGCCCTAGGGTAGGGGGGTTTGTGACCAAAATATACTCATAACCAAACTAAGCCAAAACTTATAAAAAAAAGTTCTATAGTAGGATTCGCACTCTGTGGCCCAAGAGAACAAAAATTCAAAAATAAAAAAATATAAAAAAACTTACATTAGACAAAGAGAACTGCTACCTGACAATGAAACACTAAGATATGGTAAGAGAATTTGTGTGAAGGCCACTGCAATGAATTGAACACAGCACCTGATTGCAGCGAAATGAATTGCAACCAAACTTTCACTTCTATGATTTTCTTGTAGATGTGAAACTCTTTTTGAGAACATATTTTAAAAAGAAAAGAAGTGAAAGGGATAGCCGAGCCATTCCCCTTTCTTTATGACCTTTTTAGTTGGAAGTTATAATCAGTAGTTGATGACCTGCTTTGAAATGTAACAGGTTCTTCATAAACAGAATTCCAAATCATCAGATTCTCTGGAAAGCTTGTTTGGTGATGACAAGGACACAAGCTGTTCCCCTAACATTGCAGGGGAAATGTGTCCAAAAGAGGTACCTCTTGGGATTTTGTTTGTGTGATAATTGTGCTCATTTGATTTGTATTATAGAAGTGTGCCCAATTTAGTCACCATTGGACGGGGAAAGGAGGGATCGATTTTTGATTTTTTCATAGATAATTTTTATGAATGATGGAAGTTAGCCACTGCATCATGCCATCATTGAGTCCCAGTCATAGTCTTGAGCACTCCACAGTCTTTGGATATTTCTGATGTCTCAGATTTTGTTTGGATCAAAATGTGGATGATGTAATTCTTATAATAATCTTGACCAGGAACATATCTGACTTTGAAAGTGAAACTAAATCATGTTATCTATCTTTTCTTTTATTCCATTATGTTGTTGGCCAAAGTATAGCAACTTTATTTGGTTATAATTTTATGATAAGTGTGAAGTCGATTGTGGTTGTTCTTGTATCATATATTAGCAATCGGTTGCCTATTTCATTAGGTATAACAACTGTCATTTTAGTTATTTTCTTCAAGTTTTTGGACTGTTTAAGTTGTCTTTGGTTTGGTCTAATCCACAGTCCACTGCAGGAGACTGATATACATAATGCAGTAAATGATGACAGAAGAGCATCCTTGCTCATGATGAATTTCTCTCTGGATGAAATCAATTTTGCGATGGATAAGCTCGGTATGCATTTTTTTTAGCCTTTCTCTGTCCCATATGGGTTTGTGCATTTGTCTTTCTTTCAATAAACTTTCACAATTATATGGAGACTTACTTTCTGTCAGTACAAGTCCCCTGTAGCCATGTCAACATGCCTAGATTTTGGGTGGTTCTTTCTTTAATCCAACACGTGTTCAAATTTCCAAATATTAAAATTTATGTGTGTGCTCATGTTTTTTATGCCCATACATCTGCAAAAAATCATCAAGGATTTGTTTCTATATATGTACTTTATGATTTTCAATTCAAGTTTTTTTTTTTTTTTCCACCCAAAAAAAGATTCAAGTTTTTTAAAAGTCTTCTGTTTCTCAGATTCAGTTATACGAACAACTAATATGGTTGGTATTAGTAGTTCATTGTTTTAACATGTGTGGAGTTGTGTTATTAAGGGCTCTCTCTCTCTCTCTCTCTCTCTCTAACTCTAATATCCTAATACTGTGTATCAGGTGAAGATGCTCCAGTCAACGAACTGGTGGACTTTATCTTTGCTGCTCAGATATCTGAACACCAAGCACATGATAAGGATAACACTTGTCACGGCAATGAAGAAAGGAACAAGGTCTTTGTTGATGATTCTTTATTATTATTATTTTTATTATATTAATATACATATATATTGAGGACAGGCCTTGGTGTAGCAGTAAGATTGCTCCATGGCAACGTAATGTGTTTGAAACATGGAAACAGCCTCTCCGCATGTGGAGATAAAGCTGTGGACATAGGGCGGGAGCTTTGTATACTAGGCTGCCCTTTATATGCATGCCTACATATTCTATCTTGATAATTTGTTCATTCATTATATCGTGATTCAGTTGACTGCATTAAGGTCATCACACAATATAGTTTGCCATGGTTAGTTTGTTTTGACAAGAATTTGTCTGTCACACAATATAGTTTGCCATGGTTAGTTTGTTTTGACAAGATTTGGTCTGTCATTGAGCTACAGGTCACTGTTTATTGCTTTTCGTTGTCTATGATAATTATCATATAAGCTCCATTAGTTTAAAATGGTTCAGCCCCGACTTACATTTGTGGTTTAATGCATCACTTTGCAATGATTTTCTTTGGCATACATGGCGTTACCATCTCATATTTGATAGGACTGCAGATGAGGACAATTTATGTGCACATTATTAAGAGAAGAGATGAAAATTGGAAAGATCTTAGATAGATATTGCTCTCCTAAGGAATTATATAAACATAGACTTATGATAGCTCTGTAAAGATAAGAATAATAATTTAGCATGGTGATTGATCTGTACATGACGGCCAGATCTAGGTGTTACTATGTTGCTTATGAACTTAGAGGATGATTAGATCAAAAAAGTACTTGACTATTTTTTTTTTTTTTTGAATGATTGGCAACAAAAGAAAAAAATAAATGTACTTGGCTTTACATGTAGGGCAAGGTGGATGGGTATAGTTTTAACTTCACGAAGTTGAGCGTCAAGTTTAGCAAGTTTAACTGTGCATTAATTCGTTTCTATGTTTTCCTGGATTAATTAGCTTAGTTCTTGAATGTCATATGGCCTATGGTTAACTAATCCATCTAAGTTCTACAGGAAGCTTCTAAGTTGATTACGGACAAGACACTTCGTTTGCTTGAAATGGGATTCTCAGAGAATCAAATTTCTGCAGCTATTGAGAAGTATGGTGGGTAATTATTGCACTAATATTGAATATACATCAATGTTCCATCAGCCTTATGTGCTATTTTTAATACTTTGGTATAGGAAATAAAGCAATTTATGTCCATTTAATTTTTCTTTTCTTCCTCTTTTGTTCTTCGAGCTTCTTCTGTTTTCATTTATTTATTTTCCTTTCAGTTTCCATTTTTTTAAAACCTACTTAAGTGGATGTTTCAATGATCTTAAACCTACTGAAATGGATGTTGCATAAATGGCCATTGAACCATTTTTAGTCAGTGATGCAAATGAGAGTTTAACTTCCCTTCTAGGAATCTACATCATTCCTTACTTATTTTGTTTCTTAAAGAATTTGTGAAATTACTATCCAGTTGTGGGTGAGAGGTGTGGTTAGAGGTAGTCTAGGAAGATGGCGGGCACTTCAATGGCCTGAGATCACAGGAGATGGAGAGGAGGAGGTCAAGGCAAGCTTGGAGAGGGAGAGGTTGGCAGTGATGGACCTTGAACACTGATATAAAGTGTGAGAGGGGATGTTTAAGTGCGGGACTTAGTGTGTTAGAATTATGGAGTTGTGTTGTTGTTGTGTCTTGCTGCATATACGATACGTTATATAAGCCACAGGAGTATTGGAGCCCAAGCAAACTGTTGAACAGGTGGCTCGTTCTCCTCAACTCTGCCAGAAGTGATATAAGCCCTTTTGCCGTCTGTGGCTTGATGGCAGGTGGAGAGCCACGTTTCATGGTAGGCGGAAAGTAACGTTTTGTATATGCATCGGATGACATGAATGTAAGGTCGTTGTTGCCTCTTCCCCAAGCCTAGTCGAGATGGAGTAGTCTTAGCAAGAAGACAACCATCTTGACGATCCAATGACCTCAGCCGCCAGTCCAATATCCTCTGATGATCCTGAGCAGTGGTGCATGGGTCCTGCTCCCAACCCAGGCATCCAAGTAGGTGAATGGGCCAAGGCCTACCTCGGTGTTTAGGAGAGCTAGGGGCTCGCTTCCAAGCGACCAAGTAGGAGAATGGGCTGCGGACCTATCTCAATGTTTAAGAGAAGGGCTCGCTTCCAAGCGACTAAATAAGAGAATGGGCCGTAGGCCTATCTCAATGTTTAGGAGAGCCAGTGTTTATCAATCCAAGTCCAAGTGAACCGGGGGCTGATTACGTTGTTGTTTGGTCTTGGAGCGAGCTATGAAGGACCATGGGCCCTGAGGGGCCATGGTGCTGCCTGTTGCAGGGCTCTTCACACTTACATACTGCACATGGCACACAGCGCAGGGCCCATGGTCCTTCATAGCTCAATTAGGCTAAGCATATAGTCTTGGTTTTGCGTGGTGCCTTGGCACACAGCGCCCATAGGGCTCGCCATGTATCAAACATATGACATGCCTACGTGGTGCCTTATTGGTCTGCCACGTGGGTGGGGTTTTGGTGATGTGGCACCCGTAGGGCTTGCCGTGTATTGGGCTTGATACAAGTGCCCACACCAGTCATTTCATCATTGTTCTAGGTCAGGCATGCAGACCATTTGCTGCCAATTTTTCTAGTTATTAGCCATTTTTGCTGTCTTTCAGGTTCTGAAGTTCCCATTTCCAAGCTTGCCAACTCAATTTGTGCAGATGAAATTGGTGGTGCTTGCAATGTCAAAAACAAGGTTAGTGTCCTTTTGTATAACCAGTCATGTTTTGTTTTACTAACATTCTCATTTGTTTCGTATAAACCATACTGCTGTTCATTTTCTGTTTACAATGCTCAGAACAATTGACAAAAATATAAGTTGACGCAACAGATCTTGCAACTATAGGCCAGCTGCTTTGATGTTTGTGCTTAGGTTTTGAAACTTTCTATTGAAGCTCCATTTGATCAATTTGACCGCATTGATCTTCAAGAAAAGCATTTGCTTGCAAGATCTGAGATAATATTTAAACCTGCAGTTTGGGTAGTTCTTTATTTCCTGGTGTTTTTGTTGCCTTTGTATCTGAGCTTTTCAGGTCTTGTGTGTGTTACACGGTCTTGGGTAGAACTCAGCCCTAAAAACTAGTTATTGAACTGAGGGTGCCCTCACACTGCAGGCCAGAGACATGCACACTTAACCCCAAAAGCTAGTTATTGACGTGAGGGTGCATTATATACTGCACATTACCTTTGTAATGAGGTGATGTGGGACTTCACTTCACACCCTCCCTCACAAGTAGCAACACACACCCTACCCATTCCTAGGTACTCTGGCTATGAAACTATGTTACACGGTTTTGTGTCGAACTCAACCCCAAAAACTAGTTGTTGAGGTGAGAGTGCCCTCACACTTACATACTGCACATTACTTTGTGCTCAGGCAATATGGGAAAGTTTTATTGCATGCTGGTTTTTGTTCTTGCTTACTACTACAGTGTTTCTATCGGTTGGTTTATGACATCTGGAAAATTTTTTTTTTGGTTTCTTGCAGCATCCCTTGACCTCTTTCAACAAGAAATTTTCAAATACTGGAATTAATTATAGGTCTTGGGCTAGGGGGGTGGAAGATGATCCAAGTAACAATTCTTTAGATCCATTGACACTGAAAACAAAGGAGTTTAGCCGAATAGCTGTTTCTAGGTATAAGGATCTTGACTTAGAGAAGCATAAAGGAAAAAGGCCAAGAGAAGAATATTTGGAGTTAAGCAGTTTGAAAAGACCAAAACAAGAGCGGGCGCCTGTACCTCAAGGACAGCTTGGTAATAAGCCTAGACGGATTGATGGTTTAGGAATGCCCACACTGTCCAAACCCAAGTCATGCCAGAGTGTTGATAAAATGGTAGCTAAAGCTCCGTATTTCTTTTATGGAAATGTGATGAATTTATCTCAAGACTGTTGGGTCAAAATATCACAGTTCTTGTATGCAATCGAGCCAGAATTTGTAAACAGTCAGTTCTTCTCGGCCTTGAGTAGGAAGGAAGGCTACATACACAATCTTCCTTCCCAGAACAGGTTTCATATTACTCCAAAGCCGCCAATGACAATAGAAGCAGCAATACCGCATACGAAGAAATGGTGGCCGTTGTGGGATCCTAGGAAGCAGTTGAGCTGCATCAGTTTTGAAATTAATGGAGTCTCAGAATTATGCGATAGGCTTGGAAAGATATTGACAGATTCTAAAGGAATACTTTCAGCAGAAAAGCAGAGAGATCTCCTCCATCAGTGCAGGGCATTAAACCTTGTGTGGGTTGGCCGTCACAAACTAGCCCCTGTAGAGCCAGAACATCTAGAGCGAATTCTGGGTTACCCGTTGAATCATACTCGTGATTCTGAGCTTAGCCTAAAGGAAAGACTTCAATCACTCAAACATTCCTTCCAGATAGACACGTTGGGGTACCATTTATCCGTGTTAAAATCTTTGTACCCAGGAGGACTTAGTGTACTATCAATTTACAGTGGAATTGGCGGTGCAGAAATTTCTCTGCACCGTCTTGGGATTCGCTTAAAAGGGGTGGTGTCTATAGAGCCTTGTGAAAGAAAGCGGAAGATTCTCAAGAAGTGGTGGCAGAGTACGGGACAAACTGGGGAGTTGGTGCAGATTGAGGGCATTCAAAGGCTAGCAAGTAACAAGCTTGAGAGTCTGATTAAGCAGTTCGGTGGTTTTGACTTTATCATTTGTCAGAACCCGTACACTTACTGTTCAAAAATTCCTACAATGGCTGCAGATGGTGACAGTGTCGGAGATTTAGACTTCTCATTGTTTTATGAGTTTGTTCGTGTTTTGCAACGTGTAAGGAGTACGATGGAGAGAAGCAAGTAACATTTTCCCCCATCATGCTTGTTTCGGTACATATCAATGTATTATATAATAGTGTGTTCACAACTAGTTTTCATCAACGTTCTCTCTGTTAATAATAAACTGATCATAACCTAACCAATTTCCTGGTGATAAATCACGAATTATAGCAATTAATAAATCAAGCATTGAATAGCATAGGAGACACAAAACCGTGAGTGAATTCAGCAACAGAGCATCGTTGATATTAGCCTTTTCAACTTCGTTACAAAACTGTAACTTGAAAGCAAAGCCATCGAATCCCTCGGGGTAGATTGTTGGGGATGGGGACAATGCTATCATCTTGCCAGCAAGCATGCCTACCATCCATGTTGTATGATCCATATAAAACGTGAACAAGCAAACAGTGTTAGAAAAATAAATAAACAAGAATATGGCTTGCTTTACAAAAATATATTTATATTAGGTAATTTTATGATTCAAGAGATTTTTTTTCCTTTTTATTAGTGAACATCAGTTATTAATTAGTTATTATTCAAATTGTAGTGCGCGTGTTTGTTAGTGGATCATTACCACAGGTCTGTAAGCTATTTGTCAAGGTGGACATAATAATATCTCAAAAACAGGAAAGAAATGTTGGATAAAAAAGAAAAGAAAAGAAAAGAAAAACATGTTGGATAAAATATTACAAACCAATAAAGAATTATTTTAATTAGTTAGAACGTGGAAAAAAAATAAAAAATAAAAAATAAAAAATAAAAAATAAAAAATAAAAAATAAAAAATACAAAGGGGTGGAATCTACACTGAATTTATTTTATTAAAATACCCCTATATAATTTTTGTCTCCTTTGTCTCTCCTACTCTTATTGTTTGCCACCCCTCCCCCACGCTTTCCGATCACCTCCATCCTCCTTGCTACATTTTCTGTTTCTTATTGAGGACAAATAAAAGAAATATGAAGAATTGAGAAGGATGATTACGTGGTAAACATGAAACTACTATTGCAATTTGAAAAAATTGTGTGCGGTAATACTATTTTTATGGTACTATACTATCGACCAATTGAAAGTCCCAAATGAGGTGGGGTTAAGTGATCCTCACCTGTCATTATTTAAAACTTTTCATTAAGTCCATTACACTATGACATAATACCACGTGGTTTTATTAGTTCCTTAACAACAGAAAATCACAGATGCAGTGGACATGAAACTGATACTGCATTTCAATAATTATAATGTAAAAATCCAATCCAAACAGAAGACCCTCTTTCTACAACACCCTCATCGCCCAATAAGGGAAACATAATCCCAAAAGGGATGGAGCCTAAAATAACAATCAAGACCCATAAACAAAACAATGGCTCTTGGGCTTTTTACAATGTATATATATATAGCTATACTAACAACCATATGTGGAAACCTCTGCCAATGAGTCTGGCTCTCCATCTTGTAAGCAATCAATGGGAGGTATTGTCAATGTCTCCTGAATTCCATAGGAGTTCCAACAAAAAGGGTCATCCACTAATTCCCCCTCATGTGGAAGAAGCTCAACCTCGGACATGGTTATGTTGGTGCAGGGCACCGTGTCGCTGCACGCAAAGTGAATTGGAGGGCTGTGCACATCGTACGTGCCCTTTATGTTCCTGTAGGACACATCGGTCAAGTAAACTGCTGAGGTCTGGTTTCGGCAAGCCTTGGTCAAGCAGTAGTACTGGTCTATGATTATGCAGTTCCTCACATTGTTCATTTCGATGTTCTCGAATGATATGCCTGATACTGAGCCAGTCCCGCCTTGCCAGGTCTTGATCCTGACCCCGTTGTCTGAGTCTTTTATCATTGTGTTGCGGACTGTTATGTTGGAAACACATGCCTGGGAATTGTGCACACCAAGGCTTCCAATGCTGCAGAAAACAGAGTTTATATATGTTATGATCTGGATTAATATAAAGTATATCTACTACTGTGTTGGGCTAGTTACTTGGGTACTTGGGATGCATTTCAAATCAAATTGTAATTGGAGGTCACTATTGAATCACATCATTTTGTATTAAAATTCGGTATAACTAATTTTGTTATTTTTGTTTGCATATCATTACTCAAAATTGTGTACGTAAATTTTGGGTAAAGAATTAATGATATACCTGATCCCGTGACTGGGACCACAAGTGACACCATCAATGTCAACATTGGAACACCCTGGTCCAATCGAAATGCAATCATCCCCTGTTAAAATCAGAGTGAACCCCATTGAGCTATGGTGGCAAAAAAATCACAATAATAACTGTTGAAACAATAATAGCGTGCAGTGCAAGGCAGGGCAGGGCAGGCAGGGCTTTGAGTCGGTACCATTGCCTATCACAGAGTTGTATATGCCAACATGCTTGGTGCCCTCGATGTGGATGCCATCAGTGTTTGGGCTAAGCTTAGGTGAAGATATGAACAACTTCTCTATCAGCACTCCCGTGCAGCTGTCAAATTTCATATGGAACTGGGGACTATTTTGAATTCGTAGCCCACTTACCACCAGATCGAAGCTCATGAAGAAGTGAATTAACTGTTTTAAGAAATTAAGTTCGTCAATACAACAAAGACTAAAATGAAACCAGACTCAATTTTTTTTATGAAGTCAGTGTTTTCAAAACACAGTTTTAGAGTTGAACTTGTGTTCTGAAACTTCATTAAAATAGTGTTTTGATAACACAAACTGATTTGCTGCCAAAAAAAATAAAAAATTGAAGCTATATTTTGAAAACTTCATTGAAACACGATTTCATGAAACAACATGAATCTGAGAAATAAATTTAAAGCTACTTGAGCTTGAGAGTTCTATTTCAAAAACAACTTGCATTTGAAAAAGACAAAAAGAAAAAAAGAAAAAAAAAAGAACTGAGAGAGTAATGTTGTTGGAGTTATGCTAGGAACTTCAAATGATCTACCAAATTTTCTACCAAAAACGTGTGGGACTCACACAAACCCACACCCATGTGAAAGGTTTGATAGATTATTTGGAGTTTATAGCATTTTCCATGTTGTTGACACCAAAATGTGCACAATATTAATGTAGTACAAGTTATTTTAGTAACTTTTTGATTTTCTATGAAGAGATATGTAGAAAAATAAAGATACTTATAGTGATTTTTTGATTAAAATAGCTACTCTCCAAACAAGGCCTGACAACACTCCACTCAAAATGAATGGAACCCGTGCTACAATCCATTCAAGATGACTTCAGTGTTGTCGCCTCTCCATTCGATGCAGATTTAGCGTCCGTTGGCATTGTTGGACAAGAAAATCTCTATGATTGATTGAGTAAAAGCCAGAACTGAGTGTTGGGCACTTGTACTCACAGTGGGGCTATCGCATGGTCCAGGCAAGGTTGACCCATTGGGACCCTGAAATGGCCATGTCAAATAAATTTAGTGGCATTTCATTTTCATCATTTGAGTGGATCACAAATTGGAACTAGCACATGACAAGATGATGTTGATTGTAGGATTCTAGAATTAAAGTCGAACAAATCAAAAAATAAAACAAAAAACTGGGTTTAATCCAAAAGAGTAAATTAGAGGAAAAAAATAGAAGAATATGAATAAAATTACCCGGTGAGGTTTGCAAGGGAGTTCCCACCACTGCTCACCATTCCCTTCAATGGTTCCAGTTCCAGTGAATGTCATTTGATCGAGCCGGTAAAACACAAGCCATTCCCTATTGCTGTCTGATTTTGGCCACCAATCCGGCCCATTAGGCGGCATTAGTACCCCATCCACCTTTTCACATTCACAAAATTTGAGAAAATTCACATACCAGCTTTCCATGAAACATTCTATACTTAACTTAAATGAGAAGAAGAAACAGTGAAATTTCTCAAAATGCTTACTTGAAACACTAGTCCAGGCTTACAAGGGCCTGAAAATATTGTTGAAGTAATCATGAATGTGTAGTTTGAGGGAGCCAAAAGAACACCAGATTCAATATCACAGGCTGCTTTCCATGCTGCCCTGAATGCAGCAGTATCATCGACCGAACCATCTCCGATCGCTCCAAATGATGTCACGTCGAAAATGCAATCTGAGCTGGAATTACCAGGTTCGCTTGTGTCCGATTGAACAGGGGAATAAGCAGGAGATTGAGATACAGGGTCGTGAGAACTAAGAGCATAAACAGAGGGCCCTTTGTGCTCCTTGTGAAAATGGGCTCTGCCTTCCACGTTGCTCGACTTTTGGGAAAGTGCTATGGTAATTACAATGATCAAATGCCAATGAGTTTGCTCCATATGAAGTAATGGCTTGCTGGCTATTTTGTAATCTCTAACAATATGAAGTATATCAGAATATGGGAGTATAGAAAGCCCAAGTTTTATAATTTTCTCTGGAAAGTGATAGAAAATTCCACCTTAAAAGGGAAGAGAGGAGAGAAAAGATGGAGGAGTTCACTGTTGGGAGTCTCAATAAATGGTCAGGCAAGTGGCCAGGACCAGTTGAAGTGAAGTAGAGGTTGTAAATTTGTACTTAAAAAGTGACTCAAACACACAGTTCTCACTCATTCAACATGTTGACACCTGTCAAGTTCCTGCTGATACAACAGTCATTGTCCCTAGGAATTCTCTTCAACAGAGCAGTAGTGCAACTTGCCTTTAACATACAAAATACTTGACAGTCCGAGATTTACCAAATTTACTTGTGGATCAACCTTAGTGCTGACAAACGAAAAAGAAAACAAAAACACTGCGCGCCCACAAAGTTTACACGCACGAACCGATATCTCACAAAATCTTTGCATGATGCAAACATTTTGTGAGACCTCGGTGCATTATGTGTGTGTTGTAACCTCCTTCGGGTAGCTTGAAAAGAAAATCCCTCATTTGATTTGTTGTACTGGTTTGTATTTTGATTATTGTAAATTATTATCTTCTTATCAATGCCATTTCAAATTTTGAAGAGTTCCACTCATACAAGCATCGCGGCCTGTTTGTTTTTAAAAGATAGAATATAGGGGATTCGTAGTGTGCGAATTAATAGTGAAGAGATTGTTAGTGAGAGGATTAAGTAAAGTTGTATTTGTTTTGAAGATAGTTCTTGGTGTAGGGATTGTTAAATTATTTTTATATAAAATAATAAAATAAATAAAAAAAATACAAAAAAATTAAACATTAATGTAAAAAAAAAATGTCCGACATGTAAAATATAAAATAAATAAAAATATTTTAGCGGATTATTTTCTAATACCAAGTTCGAAGCCTCCATCCTAATCCCCTCCCCAAGTTCATCATAATCCGGAGGGAATTATGAATCCCTTCTCCATCTCTTAAAACAAACACAATATTAGTAGATTCCAA
This sequence comes from Camellia japonica, assembly GCA_030407325.1. Classification (NCBI taxonomy): domain Eukaryota; kingdom Viridiplantae; phylum Streptophyta; class Magnoliopsida; order Ericales; family Theaceae; genus Camellia; species Camellia japonica. The sequence goes on from JAPPVO010000036.1 coordinate 1,583,163, forward strand.
CACAATCTCAATCTCAATCTCAATCCTCCTCAATCTCCCAAAAACAAACCGGGCCAATAGTGCTATAAAGGCATAATTTACTCCGCCTAGACGAATGTCGGCACTGCCAATCAAAGAATTAAAAAAAATAATGTCGGCACTGGATTTTGTAACCTTTTCTGAATCCGTATTGTTTTCTATGATACCATTTCATGTGATTCCAATAATGCAATAATGTTACATCATATATACATATATATAGATATATATAGAGAGAGAGAGAGAGCGCTATTTTTAGAAATTGGCAGGTGTGGTGTAGGTTGTAGAATGGCGATAAGAATAAATAAATAAATAAAAGACTAGAATGTAACGAATGTGGTTCATTTGATAGAAAGAAATAGGTCTCGTGATTCTTCGTTGTTGTGTAGCACCTTGTAGTTGTGGCCATTGAAATAGCCAGGGAAACATGTAGTGGGTCCACGACCACAGAATTAAACCAGTCACGGGAGGTGGGACAAAAAACTATGATCCTTACACTGCACTTGCCAATCCAATAATTTAGTCAAAAAAATATTCAAAAATTTACGATATTGTACCAAAAAAAACTTAAAGATTTATTTTTATTTTCTTTATTTTTTTTACAATTTTTTTTTTTCTAAAATAACAAAAAATCATTCCCAAAATTTAAAATTTTTTACATCATATTTAACCAAAAAATTACTAAAAAAGTCCCTTCTCAAATCAACTCTAAATACAAACCACCCATCATTTATATATAAATGTTTCTTTTATATTATAGAATTTTTCATTTTTTTTTTCAAAAACAAATATTTTGATACAAGTGAAATTTATAATTTTTGATAAATTTGATTAATACAAATGATGATTTAATTTTAGATTGAGAATACACATTTTTTAAAAAAAAAATTGAAAGAAATTATTTTTGTGAGCCTTTTACATAAGATCATACACACAGTGACAAAAATTTTCATAAATTATTAACAAATTTATTTGTATTTGACTTTCAATTATTAAAATTTTATAAACATAAAATATAAAAATTCAAAATCAATTTTCTATTTTAAAAATCAATTTTCGTGCATCTTCTACTATTCATATATGAAAAGAGAAAACCAAGAAAAAAGAACCCACGTCCAAATCTACTTTCTTGTCGTACATGGCACATTGGCCCCGTTTATTTTCTAGAGTAGCAGTCCACTTCAGATTGTGATGGATGAACAGTAAGCTTTGCTCACGTTTGTTTTGTTTGTCGCCCTTCGGATTGATAGTCCGTTCGGATTAGGATAGGCCTTGGGTGAGCAGATTGTTAATCTGGGCGAAGAGGTGGTATTAGAAAAATAGTCTATCGGCTTAGTGAGTTACGGTCATCCACCGGGACGTCCGGTCAGTCAACCGGTCAACTGTAAATTTTTTATTATTATTATTACCCATTGGCCATTTTTTTTAACATTAATGTTTAAAGATTTTATATTTTTTGTTAAGTAAAAATTATAATTTTATTTGTTTCATTATTTTATATTTATTTCATATAATAATAATTTAACAATTCCCACAATACCAACTATCATTAAGACAAACACAATTTTATTAATCTACTCACTAACAATTCCTCACTATTAATCCCTTCACTATCAAGCTCCTCTATTCTATCTCTAAAAACAAACGGGACCATTAGTTACACCAAGTTTGGAAGCTCCTTAGAATAGTTAAAAAGTCGAACAATCTCTTAAAAAATTAAAAAGTTATATAATTATACAAAAGAATAAAAAAATTTATTTCCTCTTTATTTTTTACAATTTTTTTTCCGTAAAAAGTCAAAAAAATAATTTACTTTTTTGTCATTTCATATTTTAATAAATAAAAAAAAATCATTAAAATAACCTCATCCCAAAACAATAAAAACCACATTGTTAACTCGTATGATATGGCATTTGGTACACCCAATGTTGTTTTTGTGGGACCTTGTAATAGGTAGAAATTGAAAGTATCTAGCATTTCATTTATCAAAAGTAACTTATATTTAATGTGTTTTTTTGGAGCTGATTTGGTTAGGTATTAAGGAATTTCTTTTTTAATATCTGGATGTTTGAACTCGTTTATGCGCAGCTCAATTAATTTAGATTCATACAAAGCGTTTCTCCATATAGATTGGCTAGAATCTGCGGACGTGATCCTAAATAGTTGATATTACCTTGTAAGAATTGAATCTAATACCTAAAAAAAACATATCTCAAAGTACCAGACTGCACCTAGTAAGCCAATCCCTTCATATTAGGGATTAAGGAATTCCTAGCACTATGTCAATCCAACAGGATGAGTTTCACACATCCGAAGTTTACATTTGGTTGAAACAGTAATCTTTCCTTTCCAGGTATTCGAGAGCAATGTTATGAGTAGAGGGACACTATGCCACAAGTAGAGAGAATCATGCTTATGACGGTCATCGCAATTTTTGTATACAAATTACATTTTTTTATTATTATTTAGATTTTAAAAAAAAAATTGCTCCAACCTCATTATTATATTCACCTCTCTTTTAATAAAATTAGATAAATTTAAATTAATACAATTGTTATGAAAATATAATAATAAGAAGATGAAATATATAACATGATTTTTCAATCTATACGAATAATGAAAGACAAATAAAAATAGGATTGGATTTTATGTGAGTTAAAATTTAAAAAAATATAAAACAGTGGTAACCTCACAAAATACTTATAAACGTATTTAAAAAATATATATGAATTTAATTATTAAAATTGATAAAATTTAGAGAAAATTAGTCTAAGGTTCCCATTCCATTTTTAGTAATGAAAGAGATCCAGAATATTATTTTGTGATGTCTAAGGCCCCTCAACCCTGACACCCATATATCACAAAGAAATTTGATTGTCTCAAATCAAACCAATCTCTCTCTCTCTTCCTCTCTCTCTGCTCTTCTCTTCCCAACGAACTCTATCTCCAACGCCGCTGTCAACAGCTTTTCCCTACCACTGCATCTCCTCTCGTAGTCGCATATACTCCATCAACTCCTCTTTTCTCTCTCTCTCTCTCTTCTATATATATATATATGTACGGGGGCAAAATAACCTTAGCTCTCCGTACGCCTTGAACGTCAAGCTTCCGTCGACAGCGTCTGTCTCTGCAACACGAAAATGGTGAGCTGCCCGGCGGTGGTGTGCCGGAAAAACCCTCCGACGCTCAAGTTAGTTCACTGAGGAAGAAGATAATCAGAAGGGAGAGAGAATGCTCGTGAGAATGAATTCGCATACCTGAAACGTTCGCCTTCCCTCTCCATATCTAGGCTGCCCACGCAGCTCCGAGATTGTGCGCGCACTACCTCTGCTGTCCCTTCCTGGACAGGTGGCAGTGCTCGCCTCTCACCACCTTACACGTGTAAAGGTTTTGTCCTCTTTCCAGTACATGCAGAACTGCCTAACGGTATTGAGGCGTTCGTGGAGCAGACGTCCTCTCCTTCACACCATTGGCCCAGGTGGCACCCTTAGCCGAGGTACCATGACCGGCCAAACACATGGAAAATTGCCATCACACAACCATGCCAATACAGCCGGCCTTATGACTTAAAGAACCAACCCAGAACTTAATAGCAAATGCCGAGCTACCCTAGACCGGTTCATCGCGATAGACCGGTCGTGAGGCATGGCCTCCAACCGTTTCATCTCCAATCTCTGCCACGCCCAAGCGCTTGGCCTCGGCTGGACGGCTGGGGACACGACGGCCCGGTCGCATCCTCTATGTAACCCGGTCAGCCATTCAGCTCGACTGCGATCTTCGTCCTGAACTTCGCCATGCACGAGCCTCCAGCTCGGTCCTCAAGAGGACACTGGTTGATGTCGTCGCACGAGCAGATTGATTGCTCGGCCAATTAGGCCGACCATCTTGCTCGGTGCCCCGTAACCCGTGACGCCGGGCGTTATTCTTCTCGGCCGTACTGACAGATGGAAATCTCCCCACTCAATTGCCCCTTAAACCCATCCGAGCTATCGTGATTGGGTTTACCTCGTCCGAGCAAAGATTGGGTCGCACCCTTGCAAGGCCGAGCTTTAATTGGGGAGCTTTCGTTGCCGAGCGACAGCCAAATCTGATACATTCCCGTCACCGAGCTGCCTCAATCAAGGATACATCAGTAACCGAGTTGTCTCAATCAGGGACACTTCAGTGGCGAGCTACTGCAATTGCCCGGTGGTCACTCTGCTGTCACATCAACAGTCGTACAGCCGTACTCCAGCAGTATTCTCAGTGCCACGCGTCATCTCCCTATTGGTTCGTGCAGACAGCTGTCTGGCACGCGCGAAGTTCAAACGGCTGCGCCGTTTGGCGCTTCCCTCCCCATCATTAAACCTTAGTCGAAGGGCCAAAACCCTTCACCTTTCTTTCCTCACAGAGCTCTGAAAAACCCTAGCATCCAAAACCTCTCTTCTTCGTTGCTGCTGTCGTTGTTTTCGAGCTCCCTTCTCCATTTTTTCTGCTGCCATCAAGCTTCCGAGGTCCTCCCTTGATTTCTGGTAAGTCCTTCTTTCCCCATTGCATTTCCAGTTTCCATTTTCTAGGCTCGTTCTTCATTTTCGTTCACTGCACCATGGTTCTTGCGTGTTGGTTTTGTTGCTTTTTTCCTTGCTTTAGTGTTTCACACCCTAGGAGAATGGAAATGGGGGGAAGAGGGGGCCCTCGTGCCCCCGTTTTTCAATGGGTAGACTGAATAGGCCAAGATCTTAGGAAGAACACAATGAACACGACGAGGACTGGGCAAAACCGAGCAAAATGCTCGTTTTGATCCGATGAGAGGATTGTAACCGAGCAAAAAACTGTTTGCGGCTTTGCACTGAGGCCATAACCGAGCTATCCACCTTAGATCGGTAGGGTTTAACCGGGCTGAAGGCCTGAAAACAGAAGCCAATTCCTTGATCTGGGGCTCGACCGAGCAAAAACCTCCCTTAGATCCAACCGGTCAGAACTCATAGACCGAGTAGAAACCAGAACCAAAAAGAGGAAGGCTAAGTCCGCCGTCCTGATGGGCCGAGGTAGGGGAGGCCGGCCAAACACGTAGAGCCTTGCAGAGCTATTTCCATAGAAGCCGCGCAATATATGCCGTGCTAACCCCTGCCCTTATTTTTCATTATGCAGAACAAATAGGACCGACCATTCCAGCATCATCATTCGTGGAGCTCAAAGTCCGAGCAACCACTATACAATTTTGACCGAGACGCCGTAGAGTAAATAAAACCGAGATAGATGGGCAAATACCGTTTTAGAGTTAGCACGCCCGGGGCAATGGCGGAGTTTCGCGAGGAGTACCATATTCCTGACGATGTCGTCTTAGAGCTCGGCAAGAAGGGAACAACTCCATGGGGCGATCTAGAGCGGTGCCCCTTCACCGTGGTATCGATAATAGAGGGCGGACTTCGCTTCCCGGTCCAGCCCCTGATCTGCGAATTTTTGAGGCAGACAGGGCTTTGCCCAACCCAGGTTTCCAACAACACCTTCAAGATAATAAATGGCGTCGCCGAGCTGAACCGACGGCACGGTCTCAATCTCGGCCTCGCAGAGATTTTTCACCAATACAGCCTCAGTTCAAATAAGGGTGGGTTTTGCTACTACCTTAAAGTAAAGAAGGGCCGAGCAAAACTCATCGAAGGCAACCCGGACAAAGAGTCCAATGATGATGACTTTTTGTGGGTGTCCGGTCGCTATGAAGACCTAGAGGCACCGATACCGGGCTGGCAAATTAGGAAAAACTTCCGTAGAGCTGGTAAGGAGCCCGGCTGACCGTACCATTAACTTTCTTCTCTTAATTGCTCTTCATTGCACCGGTCTAACACTCGACTCCTTTTGCAGATAAGAATTTGGCCGCGCGTTACGACCGACCAAACCAAGAGGCAATCAGAGTGTTGCTGCGCATACCTGCAGAAGAGAGGGAATCGCCAGACTTGCTCGGTTTCGAGCAAACGTACAACTACCAAGCACCGCGCAAAGGCAGGGTCACCGACTTCCTGCGCGAGCCAACCCCCGAGCCAGATCCAACTTTACCGCCGGTCAGACTCATCCCAACTACCGCCGAGCAAGAAATGGCCAAGATCCGAGCCATTAAGTCCATGATCACCGGGGACGAAGGCGAGTCCCAGCAACAAGAAGTAACCGGGGGAATGTCTTCCAACCCCGCCGGACAAAAAGAGGGGGCGGTGCTCGCCCTGGCCAGCGCACAACCGGCTGACCGGCCAAAGAAGAAACAAAGGAGGGAGACGGCCGAGCAAGGCCTTGTGGACGAAGGTTCCACTGAGGTCGCCTCTGGCGAGCTCGGCGACCAGACCGAGCAACTTATTGCCCGAAAGTCCAAGGGCAAGGGCCCTGCTGCCCCCCGGTCTGGACGCCAGAGTTCGTCTACAAGGGCCGACCAGTCTCGGCTTCCGATTCTGTCGCCGAGGACAGGGATATCTCGCTCGGTTTCAACTTGACCAGGGGATTGATCCTGCCCGGTGACATGAAGAAGCATGAGGAGCTGACCGACCTCAAGGTCCTCCGCTCAGCGGCAGAATCTATTGTGCTGGTAAATTCATCATCTTTTCTTGAACTTTCTGTTCGGTTTTTCTGCTCGGCTTTTTGATACCAATAATCTTTTCTATTGTGCAGGCCGCACAAAAGAACTATCTTGCCCACGAGCGGATGGTTGCCGTTCGGAAGAATCTCCGAGACGCCATCACCGAGAACAAAGTGCTCCAGGCCGAGATAGACATGCTGAAGGCCGAGCAGGTGGTCGTCAAGGACGAGCGGGACGAACTGCGCCAGAAGCTTGACCGGGCAGACGAGGAAAAGAAGAAGGCCGAGAAGAAGGCGAAAGCTCGGTACCTCGCCGAGCTCCGAAAGATGAGGGACGCCAACAAGGAGGCCATGGACAAGGCGGTCGATGAGGCGGAGGACCGTGGGTATAAGCAGGGGGAGAAGACTTATGAGCGCCAAGTCCGGGCTACCAAGGACATCTTTTTCCAGTGCGGCTGGAAAGCCGCCGTGGAGAAAGTTGGCCTTGGCCAGGATTCGGAGATGTTCATCAATCCCCCTCTGCTTATATCCCGGTCTACATGCTTGCCTACTCCCAAGCCGAGCAGAACCGTCTGATAGCGGAGGCAAGGAAAGAGGCAGAGGAAGAAGCCGCCGCCGAGAAAGAAGCCGAGCAAACTCCACCCGAAGCGTCCCACAATGCTGAGGATGAAGTGATCAATCGGGAGGTCGTCTCGGTGGAAGGCACAGACGACGATGCCGAGGACATCCTGCCCGAGCAGACCCTGCCGAGCGCCGAGCTGACGGAGGGGCCGACCAAGACCTTGGCCTGGACTGAAGATGGCTCCTTTCACCTTTCTTTGTACCTTTTGATTTCTTGTTTTCCTTTCTTTTTTGCTATGTAACCGGGCAAGGTCCCTCCATGTATTAAATTCCCTATCAATGAAATATGAACCTTTTGCCCGCACAACAGTTGTTGTCGATATGTTTGAACTTCCTCTGCCAAATTTTGTTTCAACTTTTTGATCGGCTGAACCGCGCAAAAAATATGTCTTCACGTAACCCTGCAATCCCTTTTATTTCCAAATAGAATGACATTTAGGATTTGGCCGAGCAAAATCCGCTCGGCCCCACTTTGCTGGCAATGATTATCCAGCCGAGCAAAAACGTGCACGCCATTTTGAAGTTTGTTCAATTTGGCAGTATTTCCTTTCGGCCGAGCAAATTCTGCTCGGCCAGACAATTGCTGGACAAAACACCAACATTGCTAATTCCTCCGAGCAAAATCAGCTCATTTCCCATATTGGGCAATTCACCAATATGATTGTTGATGGGCCGAGCAAAATCAGCTCGGCTCTTCATTGGGCAATTCACCAATGTTTCAGTTCGGTTGGTCATACCGCCAACATTCCCACTGGGCGAGCAACACCAGCTCGGCCCTAGTGCGGTCTGCTCCCATTCCGGGGAAAACAGTCCGGTTCTCTTCAGGTCGGTTTTTGCCCCTGGCATGTCTTGCGACCGCGCAGTGCCATCGTCCAAACAAAGATGTAATACAAAAAACAACAATGTAACATAGCAACAACACATAGCTAGGTTTCATTACATAAACATTGTAATTACACGTAGTGCCAGACGGCTAAAGGTCTAAGAAAGCTAAACAAAAGCAAATTACATCTTAAAAGTAAAAGACCTTAAGGTTTGCTGCGTTCCACGGTCTGGGGACGGCCTTTCCATCTAAATCTTCCAGATGGTATGCTCCCTTGCCTGCGAGACCAACCACCTTGTATGGTCCTTCCCAATTCGCACCAAGTTTTCCTTCGCCAGGGACCACCGTGTTGCCAAGCACCTTCCTCAGGACCCAATCCCCAATTTTGAACAGCCTGGGATGCACTGTCTTGTTGTATTTTTTAGAGAGTTCCTGCTGATAAGCCGCCAGGTGAATTAGCGCACGCTCTCTTCTTTCTTCAGCAAGGTCTAACTCCAATGCCACAACTTCATTGTTCGAGTCTGGCTGGAAACTCTCCGAGCGGATGGTTGGCATGCCAATTTCCAGTGGGATGACAGCCTCCATGCCATAGGCTAGAGCGAACGGTGTTTCCCCGGTCGATCGTCTCGGTGTAGTGCGGTATGCCCATAACACATTAGGGAGCTCTTCAACCCACTTACCCTTAGCTTTCTCAAGCCGCTTCTTCAAGCCGTCCAGGATGGTCTTGTTGGAGGCCTCTGCTTGACCATTTGACTGGGGATAGGCCGGCGTCGAATTGTAGAATTCAATCTTCAACTCCTCGCAAAACCCGCGAAATAGCTTCCCATCGAATTGAGTACCATTGTCTGAGATTAAGGCTCTGGGAATACCAAAGCGAGTGATCACATTCTTCCAGACAAATTTCTTCACATCCTTCTCCTTGATAGTTGCTAGTGGCTCTGCCTCCACCCACTTGGTGAAATAGTCAGTGGCGGCAATGAAAAATTTGCGATTGCCCGGTGCAACTGGGAGCGGTCCAACAATATCCAATCCCCAAAGCGCGAACGGCCAAGGACTTGTGAGAGAGAGCAACTCTCTCGCTGGCTGGTGGATCTGGTGAGCAAATTTCTGACATTTCTCACACCTGCGAACATATTTCTGCGCGTCCGCCTGCATGCACGGCCACCAATAGCCCTGCGAGATTGCTCGGTATGCTAAAGATCTGCCCCCAGTATGGCTGCCGCAGGTGCCCTCATGAATTTCATAGAGGAAGGCTTCCACCTTAGAAGGGTGGACACACTTTAAATATGGCCCCGTGAAAGATTTTTTGTACAAGGCGCCGGAAGGTGAGAGCCAAAACCGCTCTGACTTTGCCCGGATCTTGTGGGCCGCCTTCTTTTCTTCTGGCAAAGTTCGGTCTTTCAAAAAGGCGATGATGGGGTCCATCCAGGAAGGTCCCAAGTCGGTGCAGAGTACCTCAGCCGCCTCTACTTCCTCAATGCTTGGCCGAGGTAAGAATTCAATCATCAAGGGATTGGGAAAGGTTGTCTGAGTGGAAGCGAGACCAGCCAGTTCATCGGCCGTGCTATTTCCTTCTCGGTTGATCTGTTCGACCCTTATCGCAGAGAACTTCTTGATCTCTTCTCGGACCAACGCTTGATACTTGGCCATTCTTTCATCCTTGGCCTCATACTCACCTGAGACTTGATTGACCACTAGCTTGGAGTCGCTGAACACCATAAGAGCTGTGACCTTCATTCTCAATGCACTTCTCAGCCCGGCAAGGAGAGCCTCATACTCCGCTTCATTGTTGGAAGCTGGGAAGCCGAGCGTAATTGCTTGCTCTACGACGAGCCCATCCGGTGAGGCTAGCACAATTCCTAGCCCGGCCCCATGTCTGTTGGAGGCCCCATCAACGAAGAGCTTCCACATTTCGCCGATGAACAGCTTCCAGCAATCGGAGGGATTCTGAGAACTTCTTAAATCCAAGTCCCTGGTTGGTTCAATCTGGTCTCTTACCTTATCCTGGTTGGTCCGGCCTCCCATCGAACCGTCGACCTTAAGCTGACCGGTTGTATCCTGCTCTGCTTCCTGAGGCGAGCTAACACTTGTTGCCAAAACCATGGGTTGTGCTAAATCCGCATCAACCAAATCAACCGGGCAAACAGGGTGTGTTCCCGGGGCAAATTCCGCCACAAAATCTGCGAGTGCTTGTGCCTTAATCGCGGTGCGCGGTCTGAACTTGATGTCGTATTGCCCCAATTCCACGGCCCACTTTAGGATTCTCCCCGTGAAGTCTGTCTTCTCGAAAAGCACCTTAAGCGGAAACTCGGTCAACACAACTATTGTATGGGCGTGGAAATAATGTGCCAGCTTTCTTGACGCCATCATCAGGGCCAACGCCAACTTCTCCAAGGGGAGGTACCTCGTCTCAGCTGGAAGCAGGGTCTTGCTAACATAAAAGATCGGTAGGTGCTGGATGCCCTCAGCGCGAACCAATACCGCGCTCACCGCGTGTTGAGAAACAGCCAAATAAAGGAACAACTCTTCGCCCGGCTGAGGTGTGACCAGAATAGGCGCCGAGGAAAGATAAACCTTCAAGTCGGCCAGCGCACGGTCGCACTCATCATCCCAGAAGAATTTGGACTTCAAGGTCTTAAAGAAGGGCCTGCAACGATCCGAAGACCGGCTGATGAATCTATTCAGCGCGGCTGCCATCCCGGCAAGATGTTGCACGTCCTTTGTGGAGTTAGGGCGCTCCAATTCTTGTATGGCCTTGATCTGCGATGGGTCGGCCTCAATTCCCCGGTTTGTGACTAGAAAACCCAGGAACTTCCCAGTGCCAACTCCAAAGGCGCATTTGGAGGCGTTCAGACGAAGCTTGTGGCGCTTGAGTATGGCGAACATTTCTGCTAGGTCGGCAAGGTGCTGAGACTTCTCTTTACTCTTCACCACCATGTCGTCTATATAGGCTTCCATAGTGCGGCCCAAGAGAGGAGCGAACATTTTCGTCACCATCCGCTGGAAGGTTGCCCCGGCGTTCTTCAGTCCGAATGGCATGACCTTGTAACAGTATAAGCCTCTGGGGGTGGTGAAGGACGTAATCTCTCTGTCCGGCTCGTACATGGCTATTTGGTGATAACCGCGATATGCATCCAGGAAGCTAAACCTCTGATGGCCAGCGGTTAAGTCCACCAGCTGATCAATTCGAGGGAGAGGAAAGCTGTCCTTTGGGCATGCGCGGTTGACCGTCTTGTAATCTACACAGACTCGCCACTTGCCGTTCTTCTTAGGAACCACCACCGTATTAGATATCCACCGAGGGTATTGCACCTCCTCTATTGCCCCGGCCTCCAACAAATTCTTCACCTCCTCCGCAACCACTTCAGCATGGTGTAATGCCGAACGGCGGGTTCTCTGTATGACCGGCCGCGCATCGGGGAAGACATTTAGCTGGTGGCAAATGAAGCTTGGATCGACGCCAGGCATATCGTAAGGCGTCCATGCAAAAGCCTCCAAGTTGGAAACCAAGAAGTTGACATAATCTGCCCGCTCGGCACTAGACAACGACGATCCCAAAAGGAAGAACTTAGTGGGATCATTCTCATCAATGCGCACTTCCACCAAGTCCTCGACCGATTTTTCCTCGGCCTTCCTTCCCACGTCCTCAAGGACCTCTTTTCCCTCGGGCCCCTCGATCATCTGAACAAACCCCTTGGCTGCTCGGCTGCCATTTACCGCAACGAAGCATTGTTTGGCCATCACCTGGTCTCCCCAGACTTCCTCTATTCGCCCATTCGATGCCGGAAAGCGCATGACTTGGTGGAAGGTCGAAGCAACTGCTTGCATGGCGTGCAGCCAGCCCCTTCCTAAGATCAAATTGTAGGTGGACGGCACTTTGAGCACCCAGAACTCCACTTGCTTCACTACTGAACCTGCTTTGACCGGCAAAATTATCTTACCGATCGGCCATTCGGGCTGTGAGTTGAAGCCGACCAAAGGAGATGTCGCAGGAGCCAGATCTTTGTCTTCTAACTTCATTTGCTTGAACGCATCATAGTACATTATCTCGACCGAACTCCCCTGGTCGATCAGAATCCTCTTGATCTCAAAGTCTTTGACGCGAAGGGTCACCACCAAGGCGTCGTTGTGCGGCATCTGCACCCTTTCCAAGTCTTTGGTCGAAAACGAAAGGATGTCTTTCTCCTCGACTTTTCCCTTCTTCACGGCGGGCTGAACAGAGAGCACTTCCCTCATGTGCTCAGCCTTCTTTATCATCCCTCTAAGTTCGCAAACCCTTGCCGGTTCGATGATGCCGTGGATGACGTTGATCACTCCTTGCGGGGGCGCATCGAGGGCGGCCATTCCGTTTGGCTCGGTTTGACCGGTTGGCACGGCCTTGACTCCCCCATCTATATATTGGTCAAGATGTCCCGCCGCCACCAACTCCTCCAGATGCTGTTTGAGCGGTAAGCAATCTTCTGTCCGGTGCCCCCGTTCTTCATGGAAGGTGCAGCGATACTTTGGATTGAAGCCCCGCTGCGCGCTCCCCAGCTTGGCCGGCCAGCGGACAAAAGGTTCCCCTCTGATCTCGCTCAAAATGCGGTAGATGGGAATTTTGAAGACCGTGGTAATCCCCGTCCGCGCCTTCAGTTTTCTCTTGGCATCCTCCGCTGCATCGCGAGGTGCATCAGCCCGGTCATTTCCGCGACCTCTGTTTTTGCCATTTTGGCCGGTTCCTCGGCGCTGATCTTTTGGTCGGTCACTTGGGCGGTTATCCTCCTGCCCAACCGAGTTAACTTTCCCCGCTGTCCTGCCCGCGCGACCGGATTATTCTTCTCGGTCGCAGAGGCAGCGTCATCTTCCACACGAATGTGTTCGTTGATCCGCTGCATCAAAGATTCCATGGTGGAGGGCTGATGCATCGTGAGCGAATCTCGCAGTCTATGTCCGACTGGGAGACCCCTCTTGTATTGAGTGATCGCCAGATTGGTCGGGCAATCGAGGATCTCATTGTAAGTCTCCCAGTACTTCGCATTGTATGCCTTCAGTGAACTTCCAGGCTCCATCTTGACGCCCAGGAGATGGTCGACCTCCTTCGGCGTTCGTGTGTTGGTCTTGAATCTGGTGACGAAGGCTTCCGCTAGTTGTTGCCACCCCTCGATACTCCCCTCCGGGAGCCTCTCGAACCACTTCAAGCCCAGTTCTCCCAAGCTTGCTGGGAATATGAGGCACATCAAGGCGTCGTTCCGGCGGTGGCCAGCCATTACTTGCCGGTAATGACTCACATGCATGTACGGATCCGTCTTGCCGTCGTAGAGAGTAAACTTTGGTTGGTGGAATCCGGCAGGGGTGGTGGTGCTCTCAATCTCTGGGACATGGGGTGGCTGTAAGCCTCGCCAACTCTTTGTCCACCAGTGGTGGGGCTACGTTTCTGGCGCCGGCATCATCACCTTCACTACAACGAACTGGGGCGCTTAGCCTCTGGAACGCCGGCACCCTCTCAGCCTCCCGACGGCGCGCTCTCTCCTCCAGCACGTCCCTGAGATCCCTGGAACGGGAAGAGGCAGAGAGTATTGCGACGCTGATGACGGGCGGAGGGCGATAGGTGCTGTCGCGAGTGATGGACCTGCCCTCTTCGCTGGTCAGAGTCTCCGACCCCATAGTTCCGGGTGATGGAGATTGAATGAGTTCTCCTCTGGCGGCGACTGCCAGAACGAGGGGAGGGGGTGCGCTCACTGAGGTTGCCCTCTCCAGCAACACCCTTCCCCTTAACTTGGCGCTTCAGCAGCTCCATCTCCGCCATCTTACGAATGAGGGCGTCTTGGTCCTTGAGTTTGTGCTTCAGGCGCTGCTCGGATCCCCCGGCGCCGGCGGCCCTCTGGACTCTGTGAACGATCTGAACTCCTCCCACGTTTGTCGCGCGCTCCTCGCGATGAAGTTTCTAGGCCGCCATGGTTGGGACATTAGGAGGGCCTTCTCTCCTTCGGACATACTCCGGAGTCACACCGTCGACGACGGACAACGGAACTTCGTCATTGTTAGCCATGGAAATGATCGAAGAAGCTCGAAGAACAAGGGTTGAAAATTTAAGTTTTCCCACAGACGGCGCCAATTGTACGGGGGCAAAATAACCTTAGCTCTCCGTACGCCTTGAACGTCAAGCTTCCGTCGACAGCGTCTGTCTCTGCAACACGAAAATGGTGAGCTGCCCGGCGGTGGTGTGCCGGAAAAACCCTCCGACGCTCAAGTTAGTTCACTGAGGAAGAAGATAATCAGAAGGGAGAGAGAATGCTCGTGAGAATGAATTCGCATACCTGAAACGTTCGCCTTCCCTCTCCATATCTAGGCTGCCCACGCAGCTCCGAGATTGTGCGCGCACTACTCTGCTGTCCCTTCCTGGACAGGTGGCAGTGCTCGCCTCTCACCACCTTACACGTGTAAAGGTTTTGTCTCTTTCCAGTACATGCAGAACTGCCTAACGGTATTGAGGCGTTCGTGGAGCAGACGTCCTCTCCTTCACACATTGGCCCAGGTGGCACCCTTAGCCGAGGTACCATGACCGGCCAAACACATGGAAAATTGCCATCACAACACCATGCCAATACAGCCGGCTTATGACTTAGAACCAACCCAGAACTTAATAGCAAATGCCGAGCTACCCTAGACCGGTTCATCGCGATAGACCGGTCGTGAGGCATGCCGGCCTCCAACCGTTTCATCTCCAATCTCTGCCACCCCAAGCGCTTGGCCTCGGCTGGACGGCTGGGGACACGACGGCCCGGTCGCATCCTCTATGTAACCCGGTCAGCCATTCAGCTCGACTGCGATCTTCGTCCTGACTTCGCCATGCACGAGCCTCCAGCTCGGTCCTCAAGAGGACACTGGTTGATGTCGTCGCACGAGCAGATTGATTGCTCGGCCAATTAGGCCGACCATCTTGCTCGGTGCCCCGTAACCCGTGACGCCGGGCGTTATTCTTCTCGGCCGTACTGACAGATGGAAATCTCCCCACTCAATATATATATATACACACACACACATTGATAGATTTACAAACTTCTACTTTGTTTTGTGCTTATGGTATGAACATGTGATTATTGAACACAAGTCCAATAAATCTTTTCATGGTAGATCTGATTAGGGTTTGTTTCATCTAGAATCTTTGATATTTCTCTATGTATGTGCGGGTATATATATAAAATAAACAAATACATACAAACCAAACACATTTAATACGAGTTTATTGAAGATTAGGGTTTTGTTTTCTAATATATATTCTTTCTCTCTCTCGATTTTTTTCCCTCTTTCTTTATTTTCCGCAATACAGTTGGTGCAAATATGTGTTTCTTGAAAATCTTTCTCATGAACAATGCAACAACCACCTCCTTAATTAACTGCTAATTCTATGGGTTGCCTTGATTATGTGCTTATATGTTGCTTATGTGTTTATGTGTGTTATTGTGTGCCATATGTGAATGGACAAGTGTTATTGTGAACAGATACAGTTAGGACATGAACTAGACCTATCTAAATGCTATAAGTTCAAGGTTTTGAGTTCTTACATGGGGATTTGAGTTTTGATTTGAAGTCGTGTCCTTTGTTTGAAGTTAGAAATGTGTAATTTCACGTGTTTTTAAAGAGTTTTGAGACTTGATTTGCATAGAATTGAAGTTTGAGGTTGTAAAACTTAACCATAATTGCACGTGCAGCAAGGAGTCCCGCACGTATAGAAAACAGAGCTCACAAGGCCGAACCTACTACTTTAATTGCACGTGCAGGGCACACGTACAGTGACAGTTTTGCATGTGCGGATTTCAAGACAAGCTCGGAATTGTTTTCTTTCCATTTTTCAGACTTTTGGGCCTCAATTTGCATGATTTTCACATGTTTTTCACATTCATGTGCCTATCATGAGCATGGAATAACTTAGAGAACGAATCGAACTAACCAAATGAACAAGTAATGAATGAACCGAATAGGGTTAATAACTGACTGAATGAATTGCATGTATATTAAGAGGTTGTGCTTGAATATGTTTGTGTAGGTCAGACGCCGCATTATGAACACGTTATTCAGAGAGCCAACTGTAACAACCCCGACCCATGATTAACGCTAATTCATGATTAATTGTGCTAAGTAAATAGTTAATATGAAATCTTAAATTAATAACATGGGTGTGTTTCTTTAAATGTACTTTTATCTGTTTGACGTAGAAAGATCTGTTCATGTTTTAGTTTCAGTTTGCAAATTGAAGGCCTTATCAGCATCTGATTCAGAAATTGTTTTGATTTATGTGTTAGTTGGAATTTTTAGAACCGTGTGGTAGGTTTAATTGAAATTCAATTTGGAACGATTAAAATTAGATTAATTAATGCTATTTAGCTTAGCTTAAGCCAATTAATTAAATACCACTAAGTGGGCTTATACAAGGCCACTTCTATCTCTCTTATACATGTTTTTGACACTCTTATTTCCCTCATATTTGAGCTCAACGTGAGAGAGAGGGAGAGAGCAAGAGAGAATTGAGATCATCAAGGGAATTGTTAGAGTTTGGAAGAAATTAGCTTGGAAATTGAAGGATATGGTTTAGAAGTTTAGAGTATTCACCATCTAGAGCTTGATTGAGAAGTTGAGGTAAGGATTCAACACTTAAACAATGTAATTATGATATCTAGGACATGAATTCTAAGAATTGAGAGGAGGAATGCAAGAATTGAGCCTATGTAGTAGAAAGGAAGAACATTCCAAGCATGCATGCATATTTTTTTTTACATTTTAAGTTAAATTGTCAAGAATTCCCTCATGCATGTCTTGAATTCACATTAATTTTGGGAAATTATTAAGTTTCATGATATTTTGTAGCATTTGATCATGTTATGAGAAGACTGAGTTTAAAGGAATTCATGCATGTCATGTTCACGAAACACTCACAAATTTCAAGTTGAAGTTTTGTACAATTGGCAAGCTTTTGAGCCATGATTTCTTGAATTGATTTTTAATTCATGTTGTTTAAGAGTTTTCATGTATTTCCTCAAGTTTTGGCTCAGAAAAATCAAGTTTTGAAGCTTTAAGTTTAAGTTTTGAGCTTGGAGATCAAATCTGAAAATTCTAGAATTTGCATCTACGCTCGAGCGTAGGAACCCACGCTCGAGCGACCACTCTGAGTGCGTGCATTTCCGCTCGAGCAACCTGAAGTACGCTCGAGCGTGAAATGCAAGCCCTTAGAAGTTC
Organism: Camellia japonica; assembly: GCA_030407325.1. Lineage (NCBI taxonomy): Eukaryota > Viridiplantae > Streptophyta > Magnoliopsida > Ericales > Theaceae > Camellia > Camellia japonica. The sequence goes on from JAPPVO010000036.1 coordinate 1,600,378, forward strand.
ACATGTTTTGTAGCACACTCGAGCGACAGAAACCACGCTCGAGCGAGGGTTTGAGTCTCACGCTCGAGCGGAGCTCGTCGAGCATGAAAATCAAGCAACCAGTACTTTTTCAAAGTTTACAGTCCGCTCGAGCGAACCTTCACTTTTTGCATGTCCGCTCAAGCGAGGAAAGCCACGTTAGAGCGTGGACCCTGTTTTCAGCAAGTTTTGAAAAATACTTTCAAGCACATTTTTGAATCCTCATTCCATCCTAGGCATTCTTAGGCCAAGATTAAGACACCATAATGAGGATAAAGGCTAGAAACACACTAACAACAATCGAATAAGCTATGTACACTCCGAGCGTATGTTTCAATATGTGCGTTGTTATGGACAACCTTCATTAAACCTCTTTACTTTGTTATTATTCACTGAGCTCCAACTCACTATTTATGTTATGTATGTAGGTGAGTGTAGACACCCCATTTTTGACCATCCTCAAGACCTGGACGTCACCGTTTGAACACCCGGTGATCATCCATGTTTGTGTTTGTTGGAGTTCCCGGAGTTCTCGGCTACGCGCCTTGCTCAGGATCTCCGAACTCGACTGTTTGTGTCTGGTTTTACACCAAAACACTTGTGTTTGCCTTGGAAAGGCAGAGGATGCCTTGTAAGACATCCCCTTGCACCACCGCAGTGGCTAGAGGCCACCGGTTGGTTTTGTGATGCACCGGCAATGTATATTGCCGGTCGGCACTATTGTTGCCGGTCGGCACTCTTTTTGGCAAAATGACATTTTGCCCAGCGACTATTGTTCAGTTGCTTTTTGAGATATTTTGAAGCAGCTGTATAGCACTTGCTTCCCTCCATACACGTGTATGGAGGGATGAGCCTCTTGTTTGCTTAGTTGCTAAGCTTACAAGATTGCCTCCTCTATAAGAGGAGGCCTTGTCTTCTTGGCTCAAGGGTTGGAGAGTTAGACATTTTGGAGAAAAGACCTCAGAGAAGCTCTGGTTTTAGGGTTTGAGTTCTATATCTATCCTATCTCTCTTTTTCTCTCTTGTTGTACACTAGGTGCTTTAGTCCACATTATTGCACACAAGCACCTAGTGTTTCACCTTTCCTTGGCTACTGAGGTTCCAAGAGGTTGTTCTTGGTGTTCTTGGCTGGATTTGAGCCTAAGGAAGCAACAACATCAACACTTGTAAAGAAGGTCAACAAGGGTGAGAAACTTGCTTTATATGCCCCATTCTTGCACTCCATTTTTACCTATCTTTGAACTGTTTTTTGTGCTTGGTGTTTAATACAAAAAAGTTCTGTTTTTTAGTCCTCTTGATAGTTTATTAAGGGTGCTTTGTGCTTGGGGAAGTTTGGCCCCTCTTAGGCCTTGAAAGGCCTCATTTTTGTGCTATTTTGTTGAGCTCCGGGATTTTGGTGTTTGGGTCTCTTCACCACTGAAATCTTGAGGGATTTCAGTGTGTAGATGATGCCTTGAAGTCCAAGAAGGAGAGGGCCACCCCCTCTCCTTGTTGTCCTTGAAAGGACAAGTCTTGGCCTCTTGAGGAAGCCTTTGTTGTGTTGGTGTGTGTTAGCATGTCTAGGCTGCTTTTATGTTTATTATGCCATGATAAACATTGCTAAGAGTTGGTTTTGGTCCCTTATGCATCTAGCATAGTTGCCATGTAATGCCTTGTGATCCCTTAACATGTCTTAGGTTGTGTGCCTTTGTTTCTAGCATGTTTTAGGCTTACATTTGTGAAGCTTGTATGCTTATTTTGCCATGAATGAGGTCTGTCCATAGTTATTTTGGTCGACCCTAGCTTGCATTGTATAGCCCCTTTGCATGTTTTGGCTTGTTGGCCTTAAGTGCATAATGTGTACATGCCTTGTTTGCATTATTTTCAATGGTTTGGAACCATTTAGCATGCAATTTCAGTCCCTTAGACATGCTTGTTTGATTGCCTTGCATGCCTCTTTGAAGCTTTGAATGCATTATGTTGTATGCCTCATGCCTTGACCTTTGTGTATGCCTTGCTCTAGAGCCACTTAGATGCCATCTAGGAGGTCCCATTTGTATGGTCTAAGGCTGCCTTAGACCTGTTTTAAGCCTTCTTGGCCTCATGAGCTTGGTTGGCTTAGCCATGGTTTAGGTCTCCTTTGGCTTGCCTTGGATGCTTGGCCATTTGTTGCATGCTTAGTCTCTATTTTGTTGCTTGGTTTGGCACCATGTTTTGCATAATTTTCAGAGCTTTCTATGTATGCTAATTATCCATGTTTAGCTTCCTTTAAGTGTGCTTAAAGCTTGCTCACTTGATGCTTAAGTTGGCACCTTAACATGTGCATGTGTGCATGCGTGATTAGCCTTCATTTTTGGGCACTTTGGCCACTGATTTAGGCCTATTTAGAGTTGCCTAAGTCATGTTTAAGACCATCATTTGCTTGCTTGCATGCTTACCTCATGTTTGCTTGTATGCTTGGCATAAGTACATTGCATTGTTCATATGCATGATAGCTAACATGACTAGTTGCATTGCATTAACATGCATTCCTTGTCTCTTGATTTGGTGATAGGGATTGGGATTTTGGTTTGTTTGGTTTGCATGCATTTGAGATTGAAAGTGCACATTTGATCCTTTGGGCCATCATGCATGGGAATGCGTGATTGGTGGCCCGAGAATCGAGGCACATGCCCCTTTGAGTCCAAACATGATAAGGAGTGTGTTTGGTGCATACATTGTTGGAATTGCATTGCCATGCAAGTTTTTGCCCTCTGCTGCTGTGAGTTGCAGGTTCTGCAGACATTCAGTGCCGATCGGCAAACATTTAGTGCCGGCCGGCATTAAATTATCAGCCGATGAGTTCATTTTGTGCCGGTGGCCACATACTTCAAACCGTGGTGTTTCCCCTCAGCCGGTGGTATCCCCCAGTGCCTTGAGGAGTAGTTCTGAGACTTTGGCAGTTTTCAGAAAGGCAGAGCAGGGAAAACAGAGGCAGTCTAGGCATGGCAGTGCAATTCCGAGCAAGACCCGAGCACGTGCTGCATTTGGCTCTCCTCCCGAGGCGGTTTACTGTTTTTCTTAGTTTAGTTAGTTTGTCAACTAATTAGGTTATTTGTAATATTTAATTAGCTTGCGTAGTTAATTATTTGTATTATTCTTTCTGTCCCTCCGAGCGAGGGCATATCTGTAATAAGTGTGGGTGAGTGGTGTGTATGTCTTCCAACCCCCACCTCTTTCTCCCTTTTACTTACCTGCTTTTAATGGTTAGTATTAGGGCACGTTTATTTAGCATACCTTATGCTATGCATGCGTGCATCCATGCATTTGTTGACGTGCATCGGGCTCGGTACATCATTCAAACTGCATCTGTATTTCAATTCCAAATTGAATACGTGATAGTTGTAACATTTCACATGCCATGTTTAGGATAGCCGAGCTTGTCTAGATTACATCTTTGCATGTGTTGCATTAGCCACTTAACATGAACTAGGATCATGCATATGATTACTAACTAGTTTCTATTTTGGCTTGGAGTACTAGGTGAGCTTTTATGTTTCAGCATATCGCATGTGTGTGTATGTTGCCATAATAGCATGACTACCATGAGGCTAAGTGCTTATGTGATATAACTGCTTGAATGCCTGTGGATGGAGGTCAAATTGCCTAAATTGGGATAATGCATTAAACTGTGAGTTTTTAAGCCCACCAGATAGTGGCAAAACCATCTTTTCTAAAGCCCACTTAAGGGTGGCAAAATCTGCATTTTAGCCTACTGCGAGTAGCAAACCATTTTCAAAACAAACATGAATGTTTGTTCCAATTTGGGCGATTCGGTCTATACTTGTTTGCTGTGCGCATAACATAGTAATTCTAGGCTAATAACTGGAATAAGAACATATAATGTTTTCAAAACAAGATATCACGGTTAGTAGAGGCCGGTCTTCGAACTGGGCGAAAGGGGGTGCTCATAGCTGACCTTCCCTGATCGTACCCAAGCTCCCGAGCCAAGACAACTTTGGTGATGACGGACACGTGGCCTTTAGCACCGAGTCAGGGTTTCCTAAATTCCCCCAAAATAAAATATTTAGGTGGCGACTCTGTATCTGGCAAAGCAGTCCATGTTTGGCACTTCTTTTCTAAAAATCTGTTTTCTCAAAACGATTTGCCGGATTTGGACTCTTTGGTTCAAGATTAAGAACCGTGACAAAAAATCGAGTCCGAGCTGTAGCATGAGGCCCACAGGGACGTCTACAGTGAGCAGGCACATGACCAGGCCCTGAGTTGACGGTCTATGTTTCAGTTTTTGTCAGTCAACCTTTGTGCCTCCCGAGGAGGTTCCGGTCGAAGTCAAGTTTAGTGGTTGTTTTTGTAATTGTATTTGACTTTTTTTATTTCCTTAAGTTTTGGGCAAGATTTCTGATAATATGTCCAAGGAGTGATGTGTAAATATTACAACTTTTGACGTCACTCATAAGTTTATAAAAGTTTTAGATTATCTGTCTCATGTAATTCTTCACAGCTCAATGGACTACGTAAGTTTTGTATATTTGCTTCAGCAGCCCCTAACTATATGATAATCTGTCAAGAGACCTTTGGTAATCCAAGGATTACTGTCAAGAGGCCTTTAAAAAAGAAAATTCGGGTGTCACACTTTCTACAATAATGACAAGTAATATGAGGGTGTGTCATGAGAGGTGCCTTTTCAAAAATTGTATTGAGATTCTTTTGTTTCTTAATAGGGTTATATCCAATGCCCGCTTTATTGAAAACACATATTTGATTTCCAAGAAGCATGTTGAGATTATTTCTACATTTTACAAAATTTTTAAGTGTTTTTGTTAAATCATCAATATTGTTTTTTAAAGCAGTTTTCTCATTAGAGATGGTATCAAAATCATTTCTCCAAAATATTTTTTTCTTTCTTTAATTCTTTCTACATTACTAGATAAAGATGCAACAGATTTTTTTAACACATTATTTTTTACACAAACTTTTCTAAATTCATCTTGTAGTTCATGGAATGCACTTTCAATTATTCATAAAGAGTAGTTACCTCATCTTGAGTAGAGTCTTCATCTTCAAGAGCCATGAGACACAAGTTGGCTACTTTATTTTCAATTTCATCACTTGAGCTTTCATCTTCACTTTCTCCCCAAGCTGCTACCATGGCCTTCCTGTTTCTTTTGTAGTCTTTTCCATGATTTTTCAATTTTAGACAATCCGTCTTCATATGTCTAGGATTTTTGCACTCATAGCAAATAATAGGTTCTTTCTTGTTATCTTTGTTGTACTCTTTTTTGAAAGGTCTTCTTCTTCCATAATTATTTTTCTTGAAGTGCTTTTTGAGATTTCTACTAAATATGGCATAACTTTCATTCTCACTGAAGTTTTCATGTTCTTCTTCATTTGATGAGGCTTTGAATGCAATTCCACTTTTCTTTTTTGTTTTCAACATCATCATGTCCTTTCATGGTGATCTCATGAGTCATAAGGGAACTCATAAGCTCATCCAATCCAAGTGTGGAGAGATCTTTGGCTTCTATAATGGTGGTGACCTTTGCTTCCCAATTCTTTGGTAAACACCTAAGAATTTTTCTCACCAACTCACTGTTAGTATAAATTTTGCCAAGAGATTTCAAAGAGTTTATAATTTCAGTAAATCTAGTAAACATACTTGAAATAGATTCATCAGTGTTCATTTTAAACAATTCATAACTATGAACAAGCATATCAATACGAGATTCCTTCACTTGGTTTGTACCTTCATACGTTACCTCTAATTTGTCCCAAATTTCTTTTGCCAAATCACAACTTGAAATTCTATTATACTCCTTAGAGTCTAATCCACAAACAAGAGTGAGTTTAGCTTTAGCATTAGCTTGCAATAATTTGTGATCTCTCTCATCACATTGATCTTCTGTTTTAGGTACAATAATATTGTCTACTAATTTAGTAGGAATTTTTGGACCTTTGGTGACAATAATCCATATGGCATAATCAGTGGCTTAAAGGTATAGGGTCATCTTATCTTTCCAATGACTATAGTTGTTTTCATCAAATAGTGGTGGCCTATTGGTGTCTTGTCCTTCAGCAGTGCTAGCTAAGGTTGCCATAAATCGAAACTCTCAGATGGTTAAATCTCAAACAAGAGTCTAGGCTCTAATATTAATTGTTATCCAAAAGACAACCTAAGAGGGGGGGGGGGGGGGCGAATTAGATTTTTACAATTAAAAATTAATAATACCCTAATAAAATTATGACTAGCACAATAGATAAATATAGTTAATGAAATAAAAATAATTAAAACAAATATTATAACAACTATGTCAGTTAATGATTTTAGTACAGTGAAAATGTGAAATATAGTTACAGCAATTTAAATAAAATAAAGAAATAAAGGAGAGAGAGGCAAACAAATTTATAGTGGTTCGGCTTCAACTCGGCCTACGTCCACTCCTTAGGCTTCACTTGAGATTTTCCACTATGCTCTAGCTTCACGGGAGTGCTAGCAACTCTTTATAAATGGAGCAATCCTCCACGGATTTTACACAGATTTTCTACGTGAAGAACACTGAGTGTACTACACTCTTACAAGGTTGAAAAGAAGGTGTTTTTGCTTTCATAGAAAGTTACAAGAATTATCTCTCAAACATAGATATAAAAATGAAGCTCTGGTTTTTCTATAAACCTCACACATGAAAGATGGGCTTAAAGCTATATGTCTCAGTGCATAATTTTTGAAAGAGGATGTAAAAAAAAATTGAAGAACACTTCTCAAATAATTTTTTAGAAAATAGATGTGAGTGATTATAGATCAAAGAATAATTTCTGATTTTTTTTTGTAACTAGTTTACATTAGAAGTTTTGGTATATATAATAAAACTCATAGCCGTTTATAACCGTTGTATTCATTTGAAACTTATAACCATTTATAGCCATTGTATTCATTTGAATATCTTCCACTCCATTATTACTAATTTGAATATCTTCCACTCCATCATTCCTAATTTGAATATCTTCCACTTGAACCTTTTGGCCTGCTGCTACGCTAGGCTGTTTGAACCTTTGCTTTGAGCTGTTTGAACCTCTGATTTTTGGCTGTTTGAACCTTAGTTTTTGGGCTGTTTGAACTCCTGATTTAAGTAACTATTAAATACATTCTAACAACATTTAAGATAAAAGTTTAAGTGATAAATAATGGGACAAAATAAATTTTGATTCTATTTTTCTCTTTCAAATAAATTAAAACATAATTAAATAAATCATCAAAATAAATGTTCATTCTATTTTTCTCTAAATAAATCATCAAAATAAATTTTGATTATATTTTGCTTTTTCAAATAAATCATCAAAATAAATTTTGATTATATTTTTCTCTTCCAAATAAATTAAAACATAATTAAATAAATCATAAATATAAATTTTGATTCTATTTTTTTCTTCCAAATAAATTAAAACATAATTAAATAAATCATTAAAATAAATAAGTCTAACAATGGTGTTGTTGAATAGATTTGGGCCAGGGAATTTTCGGGGTCGGGGAAACCCGATCCCCATTAGGGGGCGGGGATGGGGATGGGGATGGGGATGGGGACGGTGATAGGTTCCTCGTCGGGGATCGGGACTGGGGACGGGGAGTGTGATCCCCGGCCCCACCCCACCCCGCACCGTTACCATTTCTAGTGATGTGCCCCCTAAACGACGTAGTTTGATAGATATTTTCGAACTCCACATTAGGTCTATGTTCGTAGGCCAAATCCACTGTTTTTGGCTTATGCTTACTTCCATTTGTTGTCCATAATGCCAAATCCATTTTATGCCATAAATTTTGTGATTATTATATGGAAAAAAGATATTAATACAAAACGTATTTACAAAATTTTTGACAAAAATGATGTAATTGTGACAATTTTGAACATATAAACCATCTTAATGAATTTTTTGTTTTAAAATTACAAAATCGAAGTGTTATAAAACTGTGTATTCATTTTGGGTAATACTATATATGTAAGTTGAGACATTTGTATTGTTACTTATCACAAATGTTATAACAAAATCTTATTAAGTTATAACTAAAAAAAAAAATCAAAAAAAAAAAGTTTATAACCAAACGCCACATAAGACGTAACTAAAGACCTTTTGGATCACCACTATAATAATGTCATCACTAACACACAATAGGTTATCACCAAAAATCACAAATGTCGTAACTAAGGCATATGATACATATATTTTTAAAGAGTGTGTATCATATAATTCTCCATTGGTTTTATATACAATTTTTATATTTCTATATCATTGCTCTTATCATATATGTACATAATCAAATACAATTGTGCCACGTACCCAAAAACATTATCCAAAAATTAAATATGTAAAGAAAATTTATTTTACATATAACTCACAACACTCTAATTTTAAATCTACACCTTACGTTTTACTTTTAGGATAAATTTTGATTACGTTTTACTTACATTAGGATTGAGTTGAAAGGCTCGTGGGGCTCAATAGCAATCTCATTTCAATGACCTAAATCGTTAATTTTTTTAGACATTTCATGTATTTCATCTATAAAAAATTACATTTATCTAATAATCGTAACATTTTTATTTTATGGTGTCTATGTCCAAAAAAATAAATGGTTTATTTTCAAAACATGCATGTTGTTTTTTTTTTTTTTTGAAAAAAACGCAATAAAATAAAATGGTTACGATTATTAGATCGACTTAATTTTTTTTCATGGATGATATATATTGAGAATTCTAAAAAATGAATAATTTGAGTTATCAAAATATGATCTATAATAAACCCCACAAACTCGTCAATTGAACTTGTTAAAAACTTAATCCATTGAGTTAATCTACACCCAACTATCTAATTACATTATTTGAAGAATTTAAAACATGAAATAGAGTTGGCATTGACAATTGACGGAAAATGGACGTTAGTATGTTGCCGTTTGACAAAAAAAAAAATTTAGTTGATTTTTTAGAGTTGAGATTTTTTTAGCATGGAACTAAAAAGTTTGTTTGACAATTTTTTTTTGTTGGACTTTTGTGAGAAAAAAATGAAATAATTATTGTTTAGATGTAACATTTTGTTTTATTAACTTATTTAGTCTATTTTATTTTATTTTATATTTTTTTAATCTCAACCAACTTAGGCGCTGTTTGGGAACATAATTTTTTGGTTTTTTTTTTTTGTTTTTTTCACTAAAAAACAAATTGATTACAAAACTAAAAAAAATAAATCCAAACAAAATATCACATCAAATCCCATAATCATTTCATTTTTTCTCTCACAAATATCACATCAAACCACAAAAAAATTCAATTATCTTCCCAAATACAAAAAAAATTTCTCTAATAATATCCCACAACTAAAATAACTTACAAAAAAAACTCACTTCCCAAACACCCACTTAGTCAAACGAAACCAATATTTGTTTAAATTGGGAGAAACAACGAGTTGGCCTCACCTCAGGAGGTAGACTTGAGAGAAGAGTTCGAAAATATTTGACAAACTGCGTTGTTTAGGGACACAGCACCAATGCTGTTAATCGCCTCACAGCACCCATGTCACGACCCAAACCCGCCCGTATGGGTTCAGCACCGTAACCGGCCAGTAATCCGTGATTACCGAAGGCCTGCTTAACAGTAATAATAGTAATACAGAGTACAGGGCTGGCGGAACCCAAAACAGTAATAAAAGATGTCCAATGAGCTGTGACAGTCTGTATGCAAAAAAAAGACTTTTCATATATATTCACATTCAGAACCAAAACAGTATATGCATACATATACAATCATCCAGGACAAGGACCTGATCCCTATTAGAACAGTACAGTACAGGTACAGTTAGTCTATACAAAAATAGAGACAGAAAGGATGAATCTAAAACACCCCAAAAAGCCCTAGCTAGAAGGACTTGGAACCTCTCAGTGAGACACAGTGGTTGGCTTGACAAAAAGGGAGTTAAACCCAACGCTCCTAGCTCCGATCCGGTGCCTGGACACCTACATATATATATATATATATAAACAGTGAGCTAAAGCCCAGTGAATAACATATGCGTAAAGAGGTTCAGAATGAATGTCCATTCAGTATTTAAAACAGTCAGTTATAACAGTATATCAGTCATTCAGTCATAGCAGTCATATGTGGTACATCCCATAGCAAAACAGTACAGTAGATCTTAACAGACCGAACAGTCAGTTGATGGCCATTATATTAGTAAACAGTAGTGGTTCCAACATGGGAACCGACAGAGATCTCTGTAACAGTAGCAGTAACAGTACAGTAACAGTAAATTGCTATGGATGCCACGAATACAGTTCGCAAATAGGACAAACATTCATTCAGTAAGAAATATCATTTCAGAAAGCAGTACAGTTGGTCATTCAGAAAATATTCATGATTGAATATATCTTTACAACATTGTTACTCACAGAGTTTTGGGCTACAGATAGGCTAGTGAGCATCCTCGGATGCCAACCCTACACAGTTACAGGATGAACACACACTAAGTTGCACGTTTGGGAAACAATAACTTAGTCCCTATCTTGACTCGGTGTGGTTCTATAGCATTATCCTCATTAAGATGCCTTAAACTAGGCCTAGGAATGCCTAGAATGGAATGAGGATGCAAAGATGCACTTTAAAACACTTTTCAAATTTTTGCTGAAACAGGGGTCCCGCTCGAGCGTGGCTTTCTCCGCTCGAGCGGACATACAGACAAAAGAGCTACGCTCGAGCGTGACTTTCCTCGCTCGAGCGGACTACAAAAGTACTGGATGCATGAAATTCACGCTCAACGGGCGCTCGACCCCCGCTCGAGCGTGAGACACAAGTCCTCGCTCGAGCGTGCATTCCCTCACTCGAGCGGACTGTAAACACATGCAAAGTACTGGATACACGCATTTCACGCTCGAGCGTTACTTTTCCCACTCGAGCAGACTGTATGAACTCAGAGTGTACGCTCGAGCGTGGATCCAAAATCTGGAATTTCCAGATTTGTCTCCAAGCATGAAACTCAACATTTAAAGCGCATCAAATTCGATCCTTTTGGGCTAATTTTCTAGAAACACTTTTAAAACTCATAATATGACATGTTTCAAAGATCAATTTGCAAAATCGAAAGCCAAAAGTAGTTCAATTGAACCCATTTCCAAACAAAACTTCAAGAAAAACATGATATACATGCAACATGCATGAATTTAATCAATTTCAAAGCTTCTAATACAAGAACAAATGAGTCAATCCTTCCAAAAACATGCTGAATTCATGGAGCAAAGCTAGAATATGGACATGCATGTGAGGATTTCCATGAAATCAACCTCAAAACTCAACAATGTATACATGCATGCATGATTTAAGTTTCAATTCAACATTTTGAACCAATTCTAGACTCTAATCACCAAACTTCCATGAAAACATGCAAGATACAACTTAAATACAAGTTTCAAGAAGGTGATTCTCCTACCTTAGGTCCTCAATTTCAAGAATGGAAGCTCAATTATGCAATCTACTCTTCAATTCTTTTAATTCTCAAGCAAATATTGATGAACACAAGCTTACTTCCAACTCTCTAGCTCTCTCTTACGTTTTGGTCTCTAGAGGAAATGAATGGCATATCAAACATGAGGGAAGTAGATAAAGAATGGTCTAGGATTGTCTACTAAGTGGCAATTTGGTAATAAAGCCAAACTAATGTAATTTACCATTATTTAATCTAATGTAATCATTCTAAATCACATTTCAATCAAATCTACCATAAAATCATATAAATTCTAATTAGCATAAAACATTAATCGATTTCAGATTCGGCCGCCGATAAGGCCTTCAATTTACAGTTCAAACTTAAAACATGAACAGATCAATTAACAGTCAAACAGATAGAAATGTGTTTAAACAAATACACTCAATCAATCAGTTCAGAATGTCAGTCAAATCAGTTACTTAATCATGTTCAGTCACAGTTTAGCAGTAATCAGTGGTATTTTCAGTAAACAGTAGTGAGGGTTGTCACAGTTTAACCGTCTTTCTTGACTGGATGATAGAGGGTGAGGTATGAAATTTAAATACCTAAATTTTAGTTGTCTTGTTCATTGTATATGTTCATGAGTGATTTTTAATATACTTGTCGTTATTGTAGTTTATCTAGCAGCCTTATACTGGGGTCCTCAATACGCTCCTAGACTATTGCCGACTAGGTGAGGAGATATGGATGGCGAGAGTGCCACTCATTTATTTTGACGTTTGAGCGGCATCTCCCTGATCGTGTCCTCCGACAGTTTGGTCGGGTCCAGTCCGTGCCGGATTGGTGCGACACCGAGTGGCGGTTGCATGCGACTGATAGACGTGGCCGAGCCGGCTCTGGCTGGAGTCTGTTTCATATGCGATATATATAGCTGTGGGATGCCCATCGCGACAGTATTGTATAGGTTGACTGGAGCGATGAGGTGCTCCCCTCTTTTGACCCTTACATATTGTGGTATCGGCGACATACACACCTACTAGTTGGTAATCCGAGCCACCTGTCTAAGTCGAATATCAGGGAGTTGGGCATTCTCTGAGACATTGGTGAGTATCATAGTATGTGTCAGATAATTGTTAAGATCATAATTGATTTACTTTCAGTCAACTATAGCCTAAATGTCTGAATTTTTGTTCAGTGGTTCGAGCTGGGAGGTCATATCACTTGGCTGATGACGCCCTTTTCAGACGTGATGGACAGCATGCCTTGCAGGCCATTGCAGAGATTCGAGAGTTATTGTACGAGGGGATCCAGCATGCCCACTAGGTAGATCGTCTGCATTTTGGCCACTACGGTGTACACAGTGCAGCAGCTGTTCCAGACACATCAGTCCCGTTCACGTCAGTGCCTTCCACTTCAGCGCTAGCCACAGCAGGTCCTTGGACTTCAGTCACCCCACCGCATGGTACCCCATACATTTCTCCAGATTCCCTACACGTACATCCTACCTAGCATACTGACCCTGATTGGACACCGCCCCGATACATGCATGACGTTGTTACCCCACCCACCCAGTTACCACCTGCTTTTGTGGGGACTAGTTCGACCGCGACCATGAGTACACATGATGCAGTTCTCACTGACATCTCCCACGTTGAGGATGAGGCCCATATTGAGCCCCCCCCAGAGCGCGAGAGAGAGGCCGAGGTTATGGTCGTGGTGGACGTCGCGGCTGAGGTCGGGGTGCGGGCAGAGGAAGAGGTCAAAGTCGAGGTCCAGCTGCAGATCGTGATACAGTTACACCAGATGAGGGAGTTTCACAGCTCACAACAGTATCCGATCTTCAGCCAGAGACAGGATCAAGGGCAACACATGTAGGAGGGGGGGGTCACACTCAGGCTCCACAAACAGTCAGTGGAGGGCCACATGCAGGGGAGGGAGTGCCACTGGATACGCATTTAATTGGGGAGCCAGATATTCAGAGAGTCTACCGCAGGAGACCGAGGAGGGAGGTCCATGGTCGAGGTTGTGGGACTGGGGGCAGGTTAGGGCATTAGCGGTGTGATATAGAGTGTATAGTTTTTTTTATTTATAGTTTTGTTATAGTTTTGTAAATCAAACTTGTATAGATGTAAATGTGTCATACTTATTTATTCGAAAATATAATTTCATAATTTTTTATTCTTACTTATTTTGATGATTTCCAAAATCTCTTTCACATCTCTATCTCTCTCTCATTCTCCGTAGTCTTTGCATTTTTTCAATTTCAAAAGCCCTAATATATACATACACAGAATATATAGAGAAAAGCTAGACTCAGAGAGAGAGAGCGAGAGAGAGAGAGAGATTAATCTTCATTTGAACAAATGACATTGGAAGCGCTCATGTGCTAAACAAACAACAGGGCAGTGTTTGCTTAGATTTGATGAGCGAAATAAAAATGAAAAGGAAAACAGAAAGAAAATGATAAGAATTGATAGATTTTAAGTTATATTTAGGTTTCATTTGTTTGGAAAAAACCAATGATAGAAAATAAAATAGTAGGAAGTGAATTGAAAAAAAGAAAAAAATGAATAGATTTTAAAAAATTTTATACAAAAATATTTGGGAAAAAATATAAACATTGCATAATGGATAGTGTGTGGGAGAAATATGAGTAAAAAGGAAAGCAAAAATTTGTGAGAAAAAATAAAATTTCAATAATTTTGTAAAAAATTGTTAGCCTATCTAACAAACTAGTTCTATTATTTTATAGGACTCTATCTATCTAAACAAACACATAATTTTTTTTTCCCTTTTCTTTCACTTTTCTGTATGATTGCATTCACTTTCTTTTTTCATGTATTTTCTATTATAACCAAACAAAATGTAGAATTATATATATTTTTTTTCTTTTCTTAAATCTTCTAAGCAAATGGCAGAGAATTTCTTTTCTTAAATCTTCTAACCAAAAGCAAGCAACAGAGAATTGACAGTGATTGAGCGAAATAATGTCTTAAACAATGTTGTATGTTGTGTCGTATCTTTGTTACTGGAGTGTAAGACAATGTTGTTGTTCATCTAGCTTACGGATGTATTTCAACTATTTGTTATATGAACCTGAAGTTTATGAAATCACTACATTTATAAGTACACATGTCAAGATTCGTTACGAATTTCTCTTCCTATTGATAACTCATGTATAAGCATTGCAAAGCCATTATACTGAATGAAAACGTTTGGTCATACATGCTTGTTTAGTTCATTCAGTATCATCATTATATTCCACATCAATAATGCATGAAATCATGAAAGTCTAGTTCAAGTAGCGTTCTTCAAAATAACAATAACGGAGAGAAAGCAAAGGTATTTGTTATTTGTAGAATTACAAGAACTTCAAAAACAATTGAAATATCTCCTTCATTGATAAGTCGTGGATAAGCATTACAAATCCATTACAAGATAAATGGTTTGGTCATTCATCCAAACAATTTCATTCATTATCATCATCATCTGACATCTCAATATCAGATTCATACATAACATCTATGCTCAGGCGAAGTACTGGTGTGCATCATCCATTAACCCATCTTCGGCACGCTCATTTGCGGTCTTCATTAGTGAGGACCTTTGCAAACGTTGGGTCATGCGATTAACTTCGTCGCGATAGATAATGCAATGCCCTTTGCAACAACTGTGGAGTGTTAGTTGGCATACGCATGGCTAACCGGCGAGGAAATTTAATATTAACTTCACGACATAGCTCAACGAGAACGTTTGCTCGAGTTATGCGAAATTCCCATTCAACTCTCATGGTATTGACGGTGGCATGTGAGTAACGCAAATTTGGATTTAATGGGTATTGAAATTCATCTCCATCTGCAACCCAATAGCGACCCATTGCTGAATATAGATCAACCACCGTATATCTCATGATGATATCGCTCGAAATAGCTATAAAACTTTTGTTGTGGTATGATGCGATATTTATACCACATATACACATGGTAGCTGTATGTATGAAATTATTGTAAACAACTATGCATCAGAGTTGTCACGTCAACTTTTATGACCTGAACAACTATGCATCAACTTTATAGGAGTTGTCACTTCGACTTTTATTTACTACTCAGTGCATATCTGAAGGTTTTAAGCAAAGTTCAAATCCGCTTAGAAATTTAATTTAATTTTTCCGCTTACAAATATAATTCAATTTATTTTGCCTTGACAATATTTAATTTCACTTTTTACCTTACATATTTCATTTAATTTAATTGGAGAAATTTGACCAATTTAATTTGAAGTTAATTATGTGTTGATTTAAGTCGGTGTTGTTCTTGTCTGCATACTAGGCTAGGTTTTATCTGTAACACTTTCAAGTTCTGTACATCGAAAAACCATTCATTCTAACTCTACTACAAATTAATCTTCAATACATTCTAACTGTATAATATTTTATCTTCAACGTTTATAATCTATTTGGAGCTGCATAGGGTGGCTTTTTAAACACAAAGGGTTCTAATGTTTTGTTATTTTGTTCTACACCCCTCATCCCATTATGAATTGCAGAATTCACATGGGCACAGTAGGTATGTACTAATAAATTGTAGCTCGGCGCAGTGATACGTCCAACATTTCTCAGTGATGCAGTGCAGTGACTTGAACAGACGTAATAATTTGTATGCTTTGTTTTTTCCTCAGATGCTATGTGACTTTGTGCAGTGATGCATGTGATGCATGTGACTTTGTGCAGTAATACAGTGATGCATGTGACTTTGTGCAGTGATGCAGTAATGCATGTCACTTTATGCAGTGATGCAGTGATGCATGTGACTTTCTGACTTTGTAAATTATATACTTTGTGACTTTTTTCCTCACATTACGTGATGCATGTGACTTTGTATAGCACAACTTAGATGCTTTGTTTTTTCCTCACATTTCAGAATTCATCTAAGTCACATTAATACAACCACATGGCAATAATGTTGATAAACAATTATATAAAGGACTGAAGGAGTGAAGTGTAATTTACCGATATAAAAAGAAGCAGAAAATGCAAAGAGGAGAAAAGGGATGACTGTGAAGTTCATTAAGTGAAAATAAGATAAAATATAGGCTGCAGTGCCAATCTTGTTTACATATCAGGTGACCATTTTATTTTTTTGTGAAAAAATCAACGATAGTTTTGTAGGTCGAAGTGAGTTGGACGGTTGTGTATTTACTTGCACTCTGTTTCATAGTTGTTTATGAACAATATTACTTTAAAACAAAGAAAATTAAAGCCGCTGTTTCATTTTATGATTTAATTTATAATTTTTTTAAAACACCAATTTGTACTGAAATCGTCAATTCGAAGTGACTACTTACTGTATTAAAAAAGTAAGCATGAAAAAATAGTTTAATGTGGCGATGTGACAACTCACTGCATTACTGATTAATTTGACAACTCACTGCTCGAATATGAAGGGATTGCATTGTGAAAAGGACGGCATGAAATTATGATTTTATCTGACAACCACGTCCGTGACTACATCACAGGTACACAAAGTCACGGGTACTCAGGATTGCATGAAATGAATAAGATAAAATAATATCACGGGTATCACTTCTTGCATAGTGCCCCAACTTAATTATCGTCACCAGATAATCTCTAGTTAACCCCAGTATGATGTCTATAAATAGCACTACCCCCAGTATGATGTTTGTTCAAGTCATAACAATAGTAATATATCTACAATTACTATTATTATTAATCTTTTTATTTTATGAACAATGTCTTCAAGAGGTGCAGGAAGTTCACGCGGCAAAGAAATCCGAAAGTGTGGCTGCTACCTCATTTACTTATGACTACAAGAGCGAAAAGTACTCGAGTCCGAAGGATTATTATGCTGGTATCCGAGCAGAATGGGCGTTCAGGGTAACGGAGCAAGAAGGATTGTTTAATGATCTACGTAACTTTGGGGCACCGGTACCTCATCGTCGTTCATTGACCATGGCTAGACGAAATGTGAGTGACTATGAAAAAGCAGTTAGCAGAATTAAGAAGGAGACAACAGAATGTTGATGCGGAGATGTCGACATTTCATGCTTCAGCTAGCCACCGAAATGGCAGAAGCAAGCAACAGAGATTTGACAGTGATTGAGCGAAATAATGTCTTAAACAATGAAAAATATCTCTCTGACTACTACATGTCAGATGAGGAATGAGAAATCAAACACCTTTATCTTTCATATATGTTTGTATGTTGTGTCGTATCTTCGTTACTGGAGTGTAAGACAATGTTGTTGTTCATCTAACTTACGGATGTATTTCAACTATTTGTTATATGAACCTGAAGTTTATGAAATAACTACATTTATAAGTACACATTTATTAGTTCATGACTTTCTTTATTGAATTGCAATGAGTTAATGAATGTTCTGGATTAATGAATGGATTAATGTATGTTGAATTATGTAATACTTAAGGTTTTTTTTTTTTTTTCAAACATGATATACAACTCCATTTTTTGTACCCACTTTATAGACTCAGTGATGTGTGAAGAAGATGATTGGTTGATAATCAGATAATATTTAATTATCAACCAATCCTCTTCTTGACATATAGTAGACTTAAAAGTTTTTGATGTTGTACTTTATTTAGTTTTTTTAATTTTGTTTATGAAATTTTGAAGTATTTCAAAAAAATATTTACATGTTAGATGTTTATGAAGACATTTGAAAAAACTTAAACTTATTTTAAAAATTTGTGTTAATAATTTTTTTTATGATTTTTATGAGAGTATTACTAGGAGTGTCATGAAAATGTAATATCAAAGAGATAGAGATAGAGAGAGAAAACAAAATTAAGGTTTGTGCCTTCAAATTTGTAGACACTAGAAGTGTCATGAAAATTTACCCCCACCAATTATCCTACAAAATGAAATTAAAATAGAAATATAATATCATGAATACAAGTAAACACAAAATCACAACAATGCTGCATTGCATAACAACAATATATTGTACAAGTTCACATTAGAAACATACAAAACTTAATGCACCATCTATTCCAATAGAACATGGAAAATGATAGGGAGAGGAAAACAAATGCATTTTGACAGATAAAACAAATTTGTTAGCTGGAGAAACAATCTCAAAGCCAAGTGGTTGGTCCAATTAGGGGACTAATAAAGTTACGACAGACGAACTGCCGCCTTCAACAGCACAGAAAACAGAACAGGTAGCTCAGTCAAAAGCTTCCCTTAACTGGGCTCCTCAAATACTGATCTTCTACGTAAAGAATTTCAATCTCCATCAGGAAAGACGAAAGAGTCGCCTTCCAATTCTGGAAGTCAGTCAAAATGATGACTCTGGTAAGGAATGGGGGGTTGACAGAAAACTAAACTTGGGGGCTGGACAAACAAGCTCAAAGCCAAGTGGTTGGTCCAGTTGGGGGACTAATAAAGTTCAGACAAACGAACTACCGCCTTCAACACATAAAAAAACAACAAGTAGTGAAAAGCTTCCCTTAACTGGGGCGTCAAATAGTGATCCTCTACGTAAAGAATTTCAATCTCCATCAGGAAAGAAGAAAGAGTCGCCTTCCAATTCCTGGAAGTCCAGTCAAAATGATGACTCTGGTAAGGAATGGGGGGTTGACAGAAAACTAAACTTGGGGGCTGGACAAACAAGCTCAAAGCCAAGTGGTTGGTCCAGTTGGGGGACTAAGTTTAAAACCCAATTGGTTTTACTTGATTTGCTTGTCAAAATAACTATTTACAATTAATTATACCAAACAGATTGTTTTCTGCACCTCTTTAAAGAAATTGACGATTCTCTTAGTATAGAATAGCAATCAATGCAAGGCCAAAAATGTAAGAAACTAGACTTGTAACCAGTTCTAATGACGCTGATTTGATATTTTTCGGATTTATACCCAAAGAGAACAACACTTCCGAAATTACTGTTTAACACCAGTTTTCTGGACAGATTTGAATGCACCAGTTAATATAGATTTTGACTCCCAAAAATTATGAGAAAATTCTGATATGCAATTCAATATGTAATTAATCAACTGTAAAAATTTTAGTTCAAAATTCATCCATTTGATAAGGTTTCTTCATTTTTAAAGATTATGGTTATATGCAGAATTTCATACTCATAGATTGTACCCTCAACTTTATGTACCCATCTAATATTCCTCAAACTACATAAAATACACATGATATTCACAAACATTAGTGGCCAAGTACTCCTACCTAACCCACGTTTCACTCACAAGATCCACCATTACAAGCAAAAACACTCATGGAATATAACCCATGCCATATACTTGTTCTTCATACATCCACTATACCCATTACACTATTTGACACCAACTATTAACCTGATATATATTGAAGCCACCTAATCAGTTAAGCTTCATTCCATCATCTTCCAATGAATGCACAGAAACATAAATACAAAATAACTATATTCACAGAATATTGGTTTCAACCTTGGAGATGGAGTTATTAAAGCACCAAACTAGTTGTTCAATTTTCACCAAAAGTTACTCCTATCTCCTTTTCATGGCTGCTAGTTGAATAATATGAGAGTTTAGGGTTACCTACACACTTTAAAAAATCTGACTCCCTTATCCTTTTGCTTTTATTTATTTATTTATTTTGTTATTATTAAAATCTTATCTCTAAATTAGAGATTTCCACCATAAATTTATTTTAGGTTTAAAAATTAATTAAAAGACCTTCCAAATATTTAATTTGCACTTTAGGATTGACCACAAAAAATATTTGAGATTGTAATATTATTATTATTTAATTATTTACTTAATTTTTATATTCGGGTTCTCACAGAACAAGTAGCTCAGTCAAAATTTTCCTTCAACAAGGGCTCCTCAAATAGTGACCTATACGTAAAGAATTTCAATCTCCATTAGGAAAGAAGAAAGAGTCACCTTCCAATTCCTGGAAGTCCAGTGAAAATGATGACTCTGGTAAGGAATGGGGGGTTGACAGAAAACTAAACTTGGGGGCAAGACAAACAAGCTCAAAGCCAAGTGGCTGGTCCAGTTGGGGGATTAAATAATTTCCAAAAAATCGTTCTTGGAAATTCGAAAACCAAGTAAGTTTTGGATTTAAAATTTATAACAATTATTTTAATATATACATTTTCATTCTAACAATATTTTCATACACTAGTCTTCCAATACTATTGGGTTAAGTGGTTGTCCATGAGATTTGCAAATTTATTACGAGTGATTTCCAGAAAAAATCAAAATAACAATTAATCTTCCATACCTATGGGGTTAAGTGGGCGTGCGTGGGATTTACAAATTTGTTACGATTGATCTGCGGATGGGTACGTTACGACCAATGTTCAGTTGATGTTGTAAATGTTTCCCAAAATATTACAAATTGAATATTCAAAAGTTGATTTTAAAATAATTCCAAATGATAACAAAAATTCAAATAGTCATACTTTTCAATGAAATACAAATAGTTGGTCGTAACAACGAATGATGCATAGCTAAGTGAAACACAACATTGCCTACATAAGCTTCCTTTTTTCACACATTGAGTAGTCAAATCGTGGAGAGACTTATCAGTAGATGCAGATGGATTGTCAAGTCATGTGACTTGGTGCACAGGCTTTGCTTTTCTCGATTTTTTGATTACAGTGACAACTCGTCTCTTATTGATATATGTGGGATTCTCAATTCAGAAAGTCACATGGTAACAGTAAATTCACTGATTTACCTTACAGTGAGCATGCCCTTATTTTGTCGATATATGCAGATGGATTGTCAAGTCATGTGACTTGGTGCACAGGCATTGCTTTTCTCTGTTTTCTGATTACAGTGACAACTCATCTCTTATTAATACATGTGAGATTGTCAATTCAGAAAGTCACATGGCAACAGTGAATTCACTGATTTACCTTACAGTGAGCATGCCCTTATTTTGTCGGTATATGCAGATGGATTGTCAAGCCACGTGACTTGCTACACAGTATTTGCTTTTCTCTGTTTTTTTATTCTAGTGACAACTCATACCTTGTTCGTATATGTGGGATTGTCATGCAGAGACATTTATTTTTTATGGTTTTTCCTTCAATGTCTTTCTAAAGCCGTTCATAACCAACTATATAAACGACTAAAGGTGAAGACACAACCTTACAACTCATTTCGCCCTACGAAATTATCATTCATTTGTTTAAAAAAATTAGCATGGCTACACGATTCATGGGAGGGAGTGGGAATCACAGAGGTGGTAGGAACTTGCAAAGGGGTGACAGTTTACGACGGGGAGGGAGAAGGGGACGTGGCGATGCTAAAGACGAAACAACAATACCTGTTTTAGATTATGCTTGTGGTTATCGTGATAGGTTTGGGAAGCGACATTTTTTTATGCCCAAGTATTATCGAGTTCAAGGAAGTTCATGTATGGAGCCATCTGACAATCAAACAGGATATGGTTTATCTGACGCTGCTCGTCTCAAGTGGCCCGCACTATTTATAGAGCGGGTACAGCTGGAAACTTTAAGTCGGGAAAATCAACTTAAGATACCAAAAGCACGTTCTGTTGAGATCCAAAAGGAAGATCCTAATAATGTTGATCGACTATGTGAAAGACTACAATGTGAGATTTCTCAAATGCGCCGTAGGTTAGCTCGCGATATGCAACTATACATAGTTAAGAAGGATGCCCAGAAGAATAGAATAGAACCAAATGTTGCGGCTATCAAGGGTATCATGGAGGATCCTGAACTTGTCTTTGACGCTGAGCTTTCGGATTATTCAGACTCTGAGATTGCCGCTTTAAGCGCGAATTAGGTGTTTATGTCTATACTTCGGCAATATTAGGTCATGCATTAATATGTAATATCTTTGTTAGACTAAGTGTTTCCATAATGAGTTTGTCAGATTGTCTGCCTAATATTTGTCTGTCTAACTATTATGTTTATGTATTGTATGTTTAGTTCAGGGGTCCAGGATGAATGTATTTGTTTGTTCAGTTTATAGTGTCCAGAATGTATTTTTGTGGGAGACTTATGACTGTACTACCTATGTAACTGAAAACTGTTACATTTGCAACTTCAGTTAGGTTGTTTTCATACCTGTATGAGTATTTAGTAAATTAGTGACTTCGTATATTGTGAATTAAGTTTTATTACAAAAATGTTGACAAAATTTATTTTAGGAGAAATATACATTCTCTTAACTTGTTCAGCTTCTCAATCGTGACAACCCAAAAATGTAACCATTAGTCATTGAATATAACAAATAACGTTATAATTACAAAAAATACACTACTAATTGAATAAAACAAATAACCTTTCCATTCATTCATTCATTGCACAACATCAGTCTTATGAAATATGCGAAACCAATTGAATCACAATAATATCAACTCCAACCCAATATTTACATTGCATAAGTTCCTGTTCGTAATCAGAATTCAAATTACATATAAGTTACATTACATAGCAAAAAACGGAAAAAGTACCATTCGTATGTAAAAAATATATCACCAAAATTTGAGGTCTTTTCTCTTCCTTCTTGTGCGCTCTCTCGTCGGGCGGGCCTTCGTCTTCTTGGCCTACTCTGCGGTGTTTTTCGCGCCTCACCCTTCGTCGTTGTTCGTTGAACTGCACAGTGTGTGGGTTTGCTTCAAATTGTAGAGGATGTATATCACCTTCTAACCCAAAACAAAGACGAAAGAATTATTATTATTTTTTTTTAATGAAAACGGCTAGAAAACGGTTTTACTAAACTGATTTTCTGAATTGCATTATCACCTTTTAACCCAAAACAAAGACAAAAAAAAAAATATATATTTAAATGAAAACGGCTTTAGTTAAAGCCAAAATAAATTTCTGAATAATACCTTCTAACCCAAAACAAAGACAAAAGAAAAAAAAGAAAATTTTACATGAAAACGGCTTTAGTAAAGCCAAAGAAATTTCTAAATTACATTATCACCTTCTAACCCAAAACAAAGACAAAAGAAAAATAAAAAAATTTACATGAAAACGGCTTTAGTAAAGCAAATTTTTTTTTTTTTTTTTTAATGAATTACACCTTCTAACCCAAAACAAAGACAAAAGAAAAAAAAAAAAAAATTAACATAAGAACGGCTTTAGTAAAG
Organism: Camellia japonica; assembly: GCA_030407325.1. Lineage (NCBI taxonomy): Eukaryota > Viridiplantae > Streptophyta > Magnoliopsida > Ericales > Theaceae > Camellia > Camellia japonica. The sequence goes on from JAPPVO010000036.1 coordinate 1,623,941, forward strand.
CCAAAAAAAATTTATGAATTACATTATCACCAAAACAATGACAACAAAAAGCCGATCAAAAAAAAAAAAAAAAAACAATGAAAAAAATAAAAAAAATAAAAAAATTAAATGAACAGTAAAAGCATGGTTGTATATCCACGTTTCCTGTTTTCAATAGTAAAGCGTGATTGTGAATCACGTTTTTTTAAGAAAACAAATATGCACAGTGAAAGCGTGGTTTGGAACCACGTTTTCTTCAGAAAACAAAATTTAATTATAAGCACAGTAAAAGCGTAGTTTGAAACTACATTTTCTGAAGAAAATAAATTTTGCTTAAAAGCATGCTTTCTAACCACGTTTTATGTATAAATGAAATTTTCTTAAAAGCGTGGTTTATAACAATGCTTTCTTAATTAAAAGCGTGATTTGTAATAAGCTTTTACTATTTCACAAATTTTCCGTGGAAAGGCCCTAGAAAGAGTAAAAACATGATTTGTAATAGCGTTTTAGTCTAATTTGAGAATTACATTCAAATTGGGCCTAGTTTGGGAATTAGGTTGCTAATTTGGCTTAATTTGGGAAAATCCCCCCGCTACTTCAGTTCAAGTAGTGTCGATAAATTCCATATATGGGGTTTCGAACAACCAATAAACGATCCAATCAGCTATCGATGGCCCTTCTTAGCCTACTCTGATCACAACACACAATGATCGCACTTCGATCCATCAATTCATCATGTTCGAAGCTCACGTAAGGGATTTGAATTCCAATTATTTGATTCCATTTCTTGCTGCACCTTTCGAATGTTTCATTTATGATTTATAATTGCGTAAAAGAAATTTAATTTCATCAAATATTTTTTTTTGGGAGATCATGCATTATTATTGCATTGTTGCAAATTCAGTCTGGTGTGTTTGTTATGTTTTGTTCTTTTGGAAATATATGCATATGTATAATTGACTTGCTAATCAGTTGGTTTTGTGTACTGTTGGACACTGGTTTTAAAGTTAGGGCAGTAACTATATTTGGTGAGGATGGTATTGTTTCCTATAGTTCTTACGGCAAATGTCATTGAAAGCAGAATGGCTGTTGAAAATTTTCCCATATTTTTGGTAAATGTTAACTTGAAGTGATGGAATTGGAATGCTATACTTTTCCTCATAGTCCATGTCTCATGTTGCTCAATGCTCATCTAGTGGGTTGAATAGGAATCTTTGGAGATTCACGCGTCCTATGGTGCGCACCTATAGAGGGGTATTAGAAAAAGTTGGGATGATTTCTAGTGTCCTTTGAGGTTTGTGGTGGGTGACGGGTAGAACCAGCTTCCTTCATGAGCTGCATGATTGGGAGGTGGAAGTGTTGGTGAATCTTCTTGGAAAGCTTGATGAGATGAATATTCCGGGGTAGGAGGAGGATGCCCTGTTTTGGGTGAGGTTGAACCCGGGATGTTCGAGGTAAAATCTTACTATGGTGCTTTATTGAGCAATAGAGATAGTCCTTTCCTTTAGAGAGCCACAAAAGCTCCATCTAAGCTGGATAATTTTGTCCGGAAAGAGGCTAATGGCAAGACTTTCACAATCGATAATCTAATCCAGTGGAGGCAAGTCCATGTCAATTGATGTTTCATGTGAAAGCAAGATGGTGAATCGGTGGATTACCTTTTTAATTCACTGTTAAGTGGGCTGGGAACTTTGTTCTTTATTTTTGGGAGTGCTGCCAAATGCCCCCCACTTTTTTCTTGGGACAACCCACTTCGATTCCCCGCCACCAACATTTGCACCCACCTTCTTTTTCTCTGCATCCCCACCATAATCTCTGAAATGCCCTTTGGACGCCACCCGTTCAGCTTTCCTCCAGCAGCCCCCACCACCACCTCTAGTGACCTTCCAATAGCCCCGCTTCCCCAACTCCTTTCTCCCTTTAACAACCCCTTCCCCCTCCAACTACTCTCCTCTAACCCCTCTCCCACATCACACACCCTCTTCTCCACTTCAACCACCACCTCCGTTGGTGTCACCAACCTCGCTCTCCCTCTCTGTCTGTCTTGTCACTATGCCTCTTGTTGTCAATCTCTCTCTATCCTAATTGGGGGTCATGGGAATTGGATCCCAAGGGTTAGGCATTGCGGTGCCAGCTTCTGGGTTGGGCTGGGTTGAGGGATGTTGGGGAAGGGACAGGGATGGCAAGTTTGGGCTAGGCTGGACTGGGGTGGGCAATGGTGGGGAGGAGGGTGCCAACCGGAGTTGGTGATGGTGGGGGAGGATGCCAGCCAAAGTGGGGGTGGGTTAAAGTTAGGCTTTGGTAGCATAGGAATGAGGATGAAATTGGAATAAAAAAAAAATGGAAAGGGTGGGGTGGTTCTAAGAAAGAAGTGAGGAGCATTTAGCATCACTCTATTTTTGGCCTTATTTAACATGAATTGGGTCTGCTCACCTATAGTTTTGGAGCTCTTGTTTACCTGGAAGGGAGCTAGAGTCAATGGGAGGAGGAGAAGGTCTTGGTGTTTGGCCCTTTCCCCATTGGTTCTGTCACTCTGATGTGGAGCATTTGGAGGGAGAGTGATATAAGATGTTTTGATGGAGTTGAGACTCCAATTTTTTATTTGAAGAATTAAATTTTGGTCATTTTGTATGATTGGTTTTCGGGTGGGGTTGATCCATCCTTGAAGTAAATTTTGGATTTTGTTGAGTATTTGGATTAGGCTTTGTATAGAAGTCTTGTTGTTTGCTTGTCTATGGGTGGCACCCCCTTGTTGCTCCTTTTTAATTTTTTTTTTTTATATTATATTTTATACCCTTTACTGATAAAAAATCATTTGACATACTTTATGGGAACAAAAAATATAAATGCTCTTGCTATTCATGGACAAAATCAACAAAAAAAGAGTTGACACTAGTCAAACGTTTTCCTCGTAAGTTTTAATATTCTTTTTGCTTAAAGCAGAAACAGAAGAAACAACCGTAGTATATTGGGGCCCTCATATTTAATTACGTTATTATTATAAGTTGATGCAAGTTGATGAGTACATTTTTGTTGGGCATTTCCTGTTTTGTATTAAATGCTGATGACAGCTACACATGTTGACAATTGATGCATTGTTATTTCGGATTGTGGTGGCTAGAACCGATGCAATCATGTGAGACCTTCCTTCGGTTTTGATTAGATTGATTTTTTTTGGAACTAAGACAGTTGATTTTGGGTAAATGCTAAATTCTGCACTTATCTACTATGTTAAGAAACGTTCATCAAGTAGCTTGCCATTTGGAAACTTATGTATGAATGCTGGTTTTTTGTTGAATGGTATGTTTTGTAAAAATAATTCCTATATTATGAAAATCAAGCGGCTTTTGAGATTCAAATGATTGTAGGTTCTGCATTTGCTTCGAAGATATTTGGGTGAATATGTCCATGGACTTTCAGCAGAGGCTTTAAGAATCAGTGTCTGGAAAGGTTTGTTTATTTGATGTTTGTTCCTTTTTTTATGATCCTTTTATCCTATCAATTTGAGCTTTAGATAGGCACATTATTGAGAATGATTTTCTATAAGTAGTTAGTTGTTAGATTAGCACCTATGGGAGAAAATCTCCTCACCCTTGGCAAATCACCTAAGTGCTTGCACTCCCTTAATTCAACTTCCCTAAAGAGAATTGAACCCATGACCTCCTTTGGACTAAGCCCTAAGGAAGGTATGGTGGCCAACTAGGCTAAACCTAGTTGGTTGTTTGCTTCCTTATTTTATGATCCTTTTATCCTTTCAATTTGAGCTCAGATAGGCACATCATTGAGAATGATTTTCTATAGAAATGATCTGCATTTTGAAATCCACCATAAAAAAGTACCGCATTTCAGAAATGTGAATTTATGGGTAAAAGATGTTTGCTATTTGACTTGCTGAAATGATTTTGGTGAATTTCCAAAGCAGTTGTTCAAGCATTTGTTTTGTTTTGTTCTTTTAATTTTTCCTGTTGATGGGGGTGATCATATTTCACTTTGAATTATTTATGGGTTTCATAGATAATATGAATAGTAACTAGGGGTTTAGCTCTCTCTCTCTCTCTCTCTCTCACACACACACACACACACACACACTCACATCTCTTCCCCATCAGTCCACTTGGGACCATATCTTCTTAAGAATAAAGAGAGGTTCAAATGGCATATGTTGGAAAATGGATGGGCTACTTTGTTTTTACTTTTTATGTAATGTGAAACATCACACCACCAAAACCACTGGTTTTGAAACACTGATGCAGGAACATCTAAGAGTTCTTGAGAAAAGCATGAAGGTCCCTTGCTGCTTGATCTAGCCACGTACATTCATTTTTGTTGGTTATTTGCTATGTGTTGTTTTTAAGTTCTAGTATTTATCTAGATCAAGAAAAAAGATCATGTCATGTGAATTTTTTTGGTTTGGTTGTATTTTTTAAAAGTTTAAATTAAGGTAACACAAAACTGATATGGAGAGCCTATTTTATTCTTATTTGAAAAGTTTCCACTAATAGACTTCTTGGTTCTTGTTTAAACCATATAATTGTATAAATCTTGTTCCTATTATACTAATTTTTGGGATTTTGACTTGTTTTCTAGATATCGTGACCCATTTTTTTAAAGAGAAATTCTATGGCACACTACAGTACATACCATTCCATGCCATTCGGATATAAAGTTCTGAACGAAAGTCAAATGTTCGAACATATACTTCTGAATGAAAAACAATTGTTCGAATATCAACTATTGAACGGAATGTATATTTGAACAATTCATTTTTGCATGTCCGAATCTTTGACTTTTGTTCGGAAGTTTATATCCGAACGTCACAAATCGTGTGTATTGAGATTTTATGTGGTGTGCAAATATATTAACCTATTTTGTTTTGGCTTTTAGGTTTTTTGCTTATCGGTAGTCAAGTTTTCAATTTATAGTAGTTGTTGTGAAGACTTGTGGGATTACTTTTTTAAGATCAAACACCATTCAGTTTGGTTTGTTTTAATTTTCTGGATTCTTTTTTTGGAAATTGAGTTTTTTATTTTTTGTGTTTTTAGTGAATATTTTTAAAATTTTAAGCATTTTTTTACTTTTTTAGATGTACCTTACTTAGATGTATCTAAAAAGTAAAAATTTGTAAAAAAAAATATTTAAAAAATCAATAATACACAAGAATACGAAAAATATACCGAATTCTCGTATTTTTTATTTATTTTTTATTTTTGTATTTTTGGTGTTTAGTGAATTTTTTTAAAGATTTTTTTCACAAATAGTATACTTTTTAAGTGTATTTATGTTAGGTGTATCTAAAAATTAAAAAAATTTCTTAGAATATTAAAAAATTCAGTGAAAACAAAAAAATATGAAACAGAAAAATTCAATTTTTTGAAAATGAATCTTAAAATAGGAATCAAACAAGCTTATTTTTATTACAAAATGCTGTAATTACTCAAATTATATTAAGTGTTCTTCTAGGTAGTACGGATTGGGTTCAGGGATTAACTAAGAGAGTGGAAACACACATTGCTGGCATCGAGGACAACAAGGATGTCCAGGTGAAAGATAGTAGCCTAGAAAGAGGAGAGGTAGTAGAGCATTGTGATGTTAGTACATAGTCTACGTGCTCATGAATGACCTTTCTAGGGTTCTGTGTTTAATCTTATCTGAATGTAAGGGAGGGGTACTACCTCCTCTTTTATAAGAGGTAGGTCACGTGACCTATAACAAATTTTTTAGATATTCTAGAATTTTGTTAGAATATGTCATCAATGTGTTAGAGAATATCATTCATTTGGATTTTCCTCGATCTTTGAGCATCCATGAAAAGGTCCATAGGTGTAGTCTTTCTCTTAGTAAGGCTGGCTTGAGGTAGTAGCATTGGGCCAATGCCATGTCAAGTGATACTGTTGTCTCTATCCACCTCTGAAGCATGGGTACTCCAAAAATTATGTTGTACGAGTACCGGGTATGTATTCGGTATCGGTATGAGTATTGGTATGGTTGTATACATACCAAATATGTGAAATATGTGTCCAACACATACCAAATGTTGGGTATGACATGGGTACTTTTGTGGGTATGTTGAGGCATTAATGGAATGTTTTAACAAATATAGGGGTATTGGAACAAATATGTTGTGTCTATTTTGAAAACTCCAAAAATAAAGGATATTTTTGCAAATATCACAAATTTGAGAGAACACTTTAGGTTCTTTTCAATCTTTATAGATTGAGCAATTGTATATTTTTCTATTGGTTGAGCTTCTCTCTCTCTCTTTCTCTCTCTCTCTCTCTATATATATATATATGTTGGTTGTCATTAAACTCTAGTTTTTACCTTGCTTTAATTGCTTTTTGCATTTTATTTCTAAGTGTTACATATCATGCACTACTACAAATTATAAAAATATATATTTTCATGGCTGTATCATCGCCATATCTGTATCTTATTTTTAACGTTTTGGGTAAACTACCAATAGGTCCTAATAGTTACACTTAATTCCCATCAAGTCCTATTGAAAATAAGTCTTAGTAAAATCATTGGTAAAAATAATTTTTTGTGATGATTTTTTTGCATATGCCGCTAAAAATTGACAATTAGTGACTTTTTTTTGTCACGGTTTTTATAAATTGTCACTAAAGCTTACAATTAGTGACGTTTTTCTATAACGAATTTTTTAAACTATTGCTGAAAGTTAAAATTTAGTGACGTTTTTTTGTGATGATTTTTTTAAACTGTCGCTAACACTTATGATTAATGACATTTTTTGTGACAATTTTCAAATTGTCGCTAAAATTAACAATTAGTGATTTTTTTAATAGTGTTTGATGAAAATGTTATTAATTATTATAGGACCTATTGGACATAACTCTACCTATTAGGACCTACATGTAGGTCCCTCTAAAGTTTTTCCGTATCATCGTACTTGTAACATACTCTACCAGCATTTGTGCTTCATAGCTAGCTGCTAAGCCACATGCTGTTGTTGAAGACTTTAATCATACTAGGTCTTGCCTCTTGAATTAGGCATTGGAGAAATGGTGTGGTGCAACTACTGTGGAAATAAAGGTTGTGTGGCATGACCACCCCAACAACTAAGGTCGAGTGGACTACTTGAGTCGTGTGGTTTAACCACTGTTGTATCTTATATGTATGTGACATGAACTCCTTTTTGGGATTTGGGCACATTTTCTCAAGTCTTCAACCATGCCACTCTGGCATGTGTCGTCTTCAAAGGTTGACACAAGTAAGATCTTAATCCAATGTGTAGAGTACATGGCGCATCCATTTGTGCACAACACATGAAGGTGTCATAGTTTCATTCCTCTCTTTTTTAGGCAGACAATGAACTTTGACATAATTCATTTACAAATTTGCTTAAAAGATTTAATTTCATAAATTTTCTTTTAAAAAAAAAATTAACTTATTTGAGGAATAGAAATGACAAAAAGTAGGTTATTGTAGTATTGCTTCTGTACATGTTAACAATGTTGGATGTAGTTGTTGTAGTGCTTTCTGATTTGGTGTCTAACACTAATATTCCTTGTATTTTGTTGTTAAAAGATGTTTAAACGATTTGCTAACGGTCCTTTTTCTTGTAGGTGATGTAGTTCTCAAGGACTTGAAATTGAAGGCAGAGGCACTAAATTCATTAAAACTTCCTGTGACAGTCAAAGCTGGTTTGTTGGTACCATAACATTAAAGTATTTTTGAGCTACTAAGTTCACATCCATTTGGTGTTTTACTATACTGTTGGGGTGGTTTTTTTTATTTTTTTTATTTAAAATTTTTGTGTGTATGTATGGAGGATTAAGTACTAGGTTTCTTGTCCATTAGGGCTTCATGACATGCCTCAAGTATTAATTGTCCTTTCTATTCCATATTTGTAAATATATTCCCTTTTAAGATAAGGATCATTGAGATTAATATGGAAAAGCTAAATTATATGAGGAGTTGTTTTGTGTTTCCTGACAGATTGATTTGGAGTCATTTAGGCTTGTTCATTGATTGTGCTATCAGCTCTTATTACATTCTTTGAGAAAGCCCCACTACCATGATGAAAATTACACAGATCTCCACTCTCAGAGTTTGTTTTAGTAAAACAAAGTTGACAAAAAAATATAAAATATTCCATTTATCATCACTCTTAAAACAATCATTTTGTAACAAAAATCTGAATTCACCTAATTACCATCTCTCTTCTCTACCTCTCTTGCCTTTTTTTTTTCCTCCATCAGATTCTATTCTGTATGCCTCCTTTTTCCTTTCTCTTTAGTCTCCCTCTCTTTCTTGCATGGTCGTCACCCTCTCTCTTCCCTCAACCGCACAGTGTACAACTAGCCTTTCCACTACCATTCAACTAGATAATTGAAGATTTTTTGGTAGCTTTTGGTTTAGTTTTAGAATCATGATTTGAGAATGGAGTTGTTGGTTGGTTTTTCTTGATTTGAATCTGATAATCAAGAAAACTCTAAAATTACAAGGACGAATTGAGACCTTCAAATAGAAAACCAAAGTTCAAAAAATAAGCACAAGAAATCAAACTAATTATTCCAAATTTAAGCAATAGACTAAAGCTTAAAGACTGGAATTTGTTCAATCAATTCATACATTCATGTAGCTTCAAGTGAAATAAAAGTCATCTTCAACCAATATGTATGTATACCACAATTGAGCAAGAGGACTCTTGAATTCACATAAAAACACTACACCACTTATAAGAACTCCAATATTTTTTTTTTTGTTTTTTACCACTTATAAGATCTCCAATATTACGAAGTACAAATCAATAATCCCCACCATATGCTCTTAAATCTTTTAAAACTCACCCTAGCTTTGTATACCAATTACTATTCCTGCAAAACTCATTTCAACTATTAAGTCCATGGGTGCTTCCAAAAATAAGAAAAAGACCTACAAAAACTAAACTATACAATAAAAGAACAAAATCTAACTTATCTATTAATCAAAATTAAGATAAGAACACAGATGAAAAGAGAGAGATTTGCAATATGGGTAATAAGGAAAAATCACTTCAAGAATGTTTTAGCCCTAAAAGAAACACAACTTAATTCTACTCTGTTAAAAAAATTTGATCATAACCTTTCACATACACTTCCTGTAACAGCAATTTTTTAATTTCCTAAAAGACAAATTAAAGACCCAATTTGCTAAACTAACATAACATCACTAGAAGCAAAGGTAAATTAAACCCAAGGAACTCAAACAAATTTTAAGATTTAATAAATGTATTCAAGGCAAAGAAATTACCAATGGAGAGGGCAAGTTGGCATCTTGGCTGAAATCTTGAAAAGGGTCTTGAAGTAAGAAATGGGAGCAGAGGTTTCGCTCCATGTATGCAGCGCAGAGAGAGTTCCATCTTCAAGCCTTTCATGGCCGCTTATCTCTCTCTCTCTCTCTCTCTCTCTGTGTGGTTCTCTCTATATTTCGAATTGGCGTTAGAGAGAGAAAGAGAGTGAGTGAGGGAGGGCGGGAGAGAGACAGGGAGATAGAGGGATAAGCTTTGATGTGATATCCACATAATTTGCAGTTGAAAATTGTAAGGTCAGTTGTGAGCTGTTTGGCAAGTGGTTTTATGGCTAAAATAGTCACAAAAGACAAAAATAAATTATTTTAGTCACAACAAATAAAATATTATATCAAATTCATAATCATTATATTCTTTTCTTACAAAAAAAAAATCAAAAAATTCTTTCCAAATTAAACTTTTTAGTCCAAATTAAAATAGTCAAAAAATTAAAAAATCAACCTACTTTCCGAACGGAAGCTGAGAGGCCACTGGACTTCCAAGTCCAGGCCACAAATGAAGGGGCTGATTGACCCAGGTCCATATCTAGAGTACCCAACTCAAGCGATTGCTTGGCTGCACTGCACCCAAATGAATTTCTAGTCCGTGATTAGACACACAAAAAAAAAAAAAAAAAAAAAGAAAAAAAGAGAAGCCCCGGAAAGATTGGAATACGAGAATTTCTGTTCTTAATTTTTGGGGGGGATTCCCCCCCCCCCCATTTTATCTGGGTATCATTTGAAAACAAATTATTTTAATAAATTTTTAGTTAAAATATGAGGTAAAAAAATAAATATGTTTTGAATGATTCTTTGATTTTTTACAAAAAAATGTGCAACAAGTGGAGAGAAAAATAAAATTTTGATTTTTTAATATAGGTTATAAGCTTTTTAGTTTTTTTAATAAATTTTTGACTTTTAAACTAAAATATTCACATGCCAAACGAGACCTTAATCACTTTGACTCTTAAGTCATGTTTGATTGAAAGCTTGGGAGAGGAGATTTATAGCGATCCCGGTTTTTCCCCTTCATTTATTGTATTCCGAATTCGGGTCCCATGGTTGTATGTTGTTGTTTATACTTCATTTCCATCCTTTATTCTTTGTATTTGAGTTTTGGGATGTGCTTGGTGAGTTTGGAACAGGTTGGTTGCGAGTTGTTGTAAATGGTTGCCGTCCAGGTTTTGACTTCTTCGCTCGAGCGAGGCTTTTTGCGCTCGAGCGAGGCCTAGGTATTTGCTTTTTCGCTCGAGCGAAGGTTCTTGCGCTCGAGGGGGGTTTTTTTTTCTTAGCGGATTTCCTCAGGTTTTTAGCGCAACTTGCGCTCGAGCGAGCTTCGTGTTGTGTATCTCTTTGCTCGAGCGAGCACTCTTGCGCTCGAGCGTACGTCTGCGTCCTTGTTAGACCTAAAGGTTGGTATTCTTCGCTCGAGCAACGCTTCTTGCCCTCGAGGGAGCGAGCCCTATGTTTTGAGTTCCTTCGCTCGAGCGAGCACTTTTGCGCTCGAGCGTGCTTCTGGATTGCAGACCTGAAGCTTCGCATTGTTCACTCGAGCGACGCTTTTTGCACTCGAGCGAGATTCTTTTGTGTCTAGTCGCTCGAGCGAGCCTCAAGTATATCAGTTGGCAGCAACGTGATATTCATCACTTTTTCATCATCTTCTTCATCCAAACCCTAGTTTTGGCTGCCTCTCTCTCTAAGTTCTCTCTTTCTCTCTACAAATACACCTTGTTCTAGAGGTTTTCTAGCTAAGTCCCTTTGTATTAAAGCTTGAGCTTCGCGTGGGTTACGTTTTGATCCGAAAAAGTTAAACTTTGGAGCATCTTGAGTTTCTCCTCCTTCTCCTTTAAGCTTCTCCATTTGAGGTAGGGATAATCTACTATTTATTATGAATGTTAACATTAATTTTAGTCACTTTGTATAAATGGTGATGTTTGGGAAATTTGTTGAAGTTGAGGTTTTAAGATTGAAATTATTGATGAGGGGTTTTATGTTTTGAGGCTCCATGTGTCCATAAGGTCTTGAAAATGGCATTGTTTGGGTGTAATGGGAGAAATTTGCCCTTGGGGGCAATATTTGAGAATAGAGGGAAATGCCCTAATTGGATTAAATAATTAATTTGTATAATTAATTTGGTAAATTATGGAAATATGAAATTGGGTTGAAAATCTTGAAATTGGAGGAAATTGTGATTGAATGGTGTAGTTAGATTGATAAATCACTCACCGATGGAAAATATAATAATTTATCTGTTTGATAGATTTATATATCTGTTTAGAAATAATTGTTTTGGGCTATCAATGGAGGATAGTCTTGATTATTGTAGACACTGCATGATGATTAGGGAAATTGAAACTAATCAATCGGATTATATCATTGAATGTGACGGTGGAATTAACGCATTGAATATGTGAATTGTTGGGTCATTGTATATGACAATACGTTTAAATACATTGTATATGTATATTGTGTGAGAGGAGATAGGGGATGTACTCCACTTGTTTGGGAGGAGATAGGGGATGGATTCCATTGATAACTAAGTTGCCCGGAGTGTCTGGGTGAAAGTCCCAAAATCTTATTTATTTATGAGTGCTGGTTCCCTCGGACGTAGTTCCGTAAAATGGCGTGATATTGGAAATGTTAAATGATGTTTGTTAATGAAGTGCTGTTATATGAGTTGTAGTCTCATTTTACACGGTTTGGATAAATAATGGAAAGTGGATTAATCATGGTGTAAATATTGATTGGTTATGGAAAGGATGCACTTATGTTGTATGTGTTAAACATTTATCAAATGCTAATATTTTAGTTAACTCTCATATACTGTTTAGCATATCTCTATTGGGCTTTGGCTCACCCTACTTAGGACATCATTTTTCAGGTGCCGGTGATATGCCGCCTCCAAGATCTTAGCTTGGGAGGTTTAGGAGTTGAAAACTCCGTTTTATTGTTTTACTTTATGTTTATATGTTTTTATTTTCAAGCCGAGGGTTTTAAATTGTAAAGGGCTTTTGACCCTCTTTTGTTGTAACCAAGTGTCTACTTGTAAAGTGTAAGCCCATAGGGCATTTATTTAGTTTGTTAACATGTAATATCTTTTGTAAAAAGGACTCTGATGAATGAAAATATAATGTTTCTTTTATGATTTTGGATCTTATAAATGATTGATTTATGTATTATTTTGAGGGCGTTACAAGATTGGATTAGTAATCTATGAGGTCCACCTATAGTATGTTTATTTGTGAAGAAGTGACATGGAATGCTAATCCTATGGGCCCCATTTGTTTTCTGCTATCACAGTCCACTCCGGATTGTGATAGACGAACAGTGAAGATGACTTATGTTTATTTTGGTTTTGGAGTTCCAAATTCGTAGTCTCTTCGGATTACGATAGGCCTTGGACTTGGCCTTGGCGAGGGGTAATAGCAATTTGGGCTGAGAGATGGCATTAGCAAAATAGCCCGTTCGGATTGGGTGTTACCGGACGTTCAGCTGGTCAATCGATCAACTGTAATTTTTTTTTTCACTTGTTGGGCATTTTTTTAAAACACTAATGTTTAATGTTTTTGTATTTTTTGTTAAGTAAAAATCATCATTTTACTTGTTTTATTATTTTATATAAAAATAATTTAACAATCTCCACACTAACAATTACCATCAAATAAACACAATTTTACTAATCTCCTTATTATCAATCCCTTCATTAATAATCCCCTCAGTATCAATTCCTCCATTCTACCTCTGAAAACAAACGGGGCCATGGGACTATCAATCCCCTCCCATGGTGGAATTAGCATTCTCATAGAAGGGGTGAGATTAGAATTCCACTCCTATGGATTGAGAGCAAAAAGACTATTTTGCCCCTCATTCTACAAAATCAACAAAAATAACTTCTATGTGAAAAGGGTTTTTACGTAATTTGCAGATTTAATTCTAACTAACTAATGCCATCACACTAGTGCACAAAAAACACATTTTATCTTATACCTCCAACCTAATATCACCACACTAATAATCTCCTTACTCAATTCCACTATACTTTTAATCACATCTAACCTAATCCGGCCAAACAAACGAGGCCTTAAAGGTTTTTTCTTTTTTTTTTCTCTCTATTTTGACCTTTCATATTTTAAGTTTTTCTCAATTAACTCCTAAAGCTAATGTTTGTAAAAAATTAAATATAAAATGATATATTGATAGTCGCGTGACATAATAATTATTTTGGAAAATTGAGTCAAAGCCCCATCCACTGGATCCTAATTTGTTAAAAATGACAATCCAATTTATTTTTCTTCATAAACCTCCTAAGGAGAAAATATATAATTGAGTAAGGACAAAGTAAAATATTTTTTTTATTTTTTTTTCTTGGAAAATATTGCCAGAGTAACATGTTACTATCAAATAGAGTAATTGTCCAATAGAGTAACATGTGGAGCAATTATCAAACAGATTAACATGTTACTGTTATTGTTTACATCAATTTCAACGGTAATAATTTTTTTTAAAAAAAAATTTCATAGTCAACATAGATCTTATTTGATAGATCTTGATGAAAGAACTCTAAAAGTATTAATTTTATTAAAAGCTGACATCTACATCAAAAGTTATATTATTTTAAAGTTTAATATTTTGATAATAGTAATATTTGTCGGACTTTTCAAGGAAATTTTTTTGTACTTATCCTTAATGTATTAAAATTTTATTATGAGGGGGTTTGACCAAATCTCCCTAATATTTTATTATATATAATTCACACTTATAACATAAATTCAAGCTCCAATATAATAATATATTTTTTATATTATGTAATAGTTATTGTGACCTTTTTTTTCTAATTTTCAACATAAATTAGCTTTTGGAGTGAAGCTGAAAAAAAAAAAAAAAAACCTTAAAACACAAAGGGTCAGAGTGAAAAAAAATAAAATTAGTAAAAAAAGTAGCCAAACATAAAAGGGGACAAAAAAAATATATATATATATATATATATATTTTATTCCCTCACTACAAGAAATGCCACTTTTGGCGACTAAAAAATTAGTCGCCAAAAGCTCAATTTTTGGTCGCTGAAACGCATTAGCGACTAAATGTTTTTGTCGCCAAGGTCGTCGCTTAAACCCTATCGGCAATAGTATTGGTGACTAAATTATTTTTGGTCGCCAAAAGTAAACGTTTGGCTACTAAACTTTGATTAGTCGGCAAAGGTTATATTTTGGCCGACTAAAACATTAGTCGCCGAAAGTGAACGTTTGGCTACTAAACTTTAGTTGTCAGCAAAGGTTATCTTTTGGCGACTACAATATTAGTCGCCAAAAGTTCTCAAAAGCCTACATTAATACAATTTGTGACAAAACATTTTAGTCAGGTAATATAATACATACATTTAGCGACCAAATTTTTTGGTCATTACTTTTACCGACTACAAACTTTAGTCGCCAAAAGCCTCTTAATTTTCATTTCATTAGTTTTTACCACCAAACATTTTAGTCGCCAAAGGATTCCAGGTTTTTCGTGACTAAAATATTTAGTCAGCAATAGTTTGCTTACATTTTTAGCTACCAACATATTTAGTCGCCAAATACTATATTAAATTTATATTTTGTCGGCAATAGTTTTTACCACCAAAACATTTGCTTGCATTTTTAGCTACCGACATATTTAGTCGCCAAATACTATATTAATTTTTTTTTTTTAATTTCTGAACCACTTGTATCCATTATTAGTGCAACATGTGCCCTGTATAAACATTATAATCCATCAATACTCAATCTATTATCAACCATTCGACAACGTGCACGCATTTCACTTTTAACCATCCCAAAAATTAATATTGAACGCCCAATTCTAAATGTAATACAAATTCCATACGAACCAAGTACAATCTAACCTCAATAATTTAATTCCATACATAATAGAGGGTTAATCAAATTTAATATCCAAAAGGAAATTTGTACCACACCAAAAATTTAATCTGTACTGACCCTAAAACTAATTTGTACCATGTCCAATACTAATTTGTACGAAGCCAAATTTTAGATATTTACCACACCAAAAAAGTAATTTGTACGAACCATTATATATAAGGACAGAGGTATAAAAACAATGTCCTTCCATACTTGTAAAAAAAAGTCATATCCGCATTTCTACTTCAAAAACCATTTGAAAAAATAAAATTAATCATTAGTATTGACTAAATTGTAATCCGAAATAATACCTGTATACATTAAGCATGTCCAAAAAGATCAGTGAAATGTGAGATAAGAAATATGTTCCAAGTGAACTGGCAACACTTGTATTTGTCTGGCAAGCAAAAACAAAATGACTTCCATGAATCATGCTTCAGCATGAGCATGAAGTGACAGTGATATGTATAAGAAAGCCTATCTAGGTTAAGAATCTTGTGTATAGATCCACAATCTGCTATCTAAAAAGCTAGGGAAACGTAGAACAAAATATTTTTTAAGAAAGGTACAAAAAGAAATAATCTTGAAGAAGGTGACCCAAAAAAGAAAGCTAAAAGATTTAGTAGCAAAAAGTATCTAATGTGTTTCATTGAATATATTACCAATGATAAACCATGAGTCACAGTTTATGAGTTTTACTCATTCAATGGATAAGTTCTTTAATTTATCACAAAGTTCAATCCACAAAGTGAACCTTTATTCACATTATTAAGTTATTAACAAAAACAACATTTGATCTAAATGATACAAAGAACATAACCCATTAATAGCAAATTACAATAAATCTTTTACGATATGTAATATTAACCAACTCCCCGCCATAGCCAATGCAGAGGGAAAGAAAGAAAAAAGTACATAACAAGGACACTTACATTTCTTCTTGTCAATCTGAAGCATGTCTACAATTCTTTGTAATGACACCATTATTATGTTCAATGACAAAAAAAAAAAAAAAAACCATTATTATGTTCAAATATCTCCATGCTAAAACAATATGCAAAACCTAAGTGATTCGTGATTAAATCAAGATTTAATTATTCCAATTCCCAATCAAATAAAACTCACAATCTAAATCATCAAGCACTTATGAGAGTGATTTAGATTGTTGTTTTCAAAAAATAATAAATCGACACAAACGATTTTTACGTGGAAAAATCACAATTGAAGCACCTTCAATTGTTATCAAAAAACCACGGGGGAAACACCACTAATCAATCACTAATCAATCCACTACTGAAGAAAGAAAGATTACAAAGATAACAAACAAATTACCCGAATGCTTCCAATTTGTCTTCAAATCTTCTGTATATCTCTCACTGTAACCTTCGTCTCGGAATTGATTAGATTGAAGTTGAATCCACAACTTCTATCGTCGAATCAACGACCACGTACAGTATCAAACTCCTTTGATACTCCACGCTTGAATCTCCGGATTCCACTGAAGAATAACACTCTTGAATATGAACAATCAACCTCCTTGATGTGTGCTTCTCAAAACATGAGTTTAATACTCAATCAAATCATCAAGGAAAACTCACAAAAAAATCCAAAGAAAACCCCAAAAACCTTAAAGTAGATCTCTAAAACGTAATCCTAGTTTTGGACTAAAACAAGTACTTATAGAAAACGGGGGCAGCGAAGCTCTCTCGAACGAAGACTCTCTCATTTGAGCGAGGAATCAAAAACACGTGCTTTTCTTAAGTGGCCTCGCTCGAGCCACGCTACCTACGCTCGAGCGTACAATCATCATTCTCAGGTTTTTTATAGAAGCAGCTTTCGCTTGAGCGAGAACTTCTTCGCTTGAGCGAGCAAGACAAAAAAACTTAGAAAAATTACAACTCGATAAAAACATGTTTTTTCACAGGATTGACAAGACTAAGGGACCTAACAATCTCCCCCTTTGTCAATTCCTGACAAAACATTCTAACAATTTCCTAGACAACACAAGAGCTAAAGAAAACAACCATTCTAGCTTAACAAAACAACCTGAACCAAATATCTGCAAAAATAGAAAATCATCACCAAGAAAAAGAATGAGAGAATATAGAGAATACTGGTTCAGAGAAAAAAAACATATTAAGACATAACACATCAGAAGCTAGATCATAATGTAAGCAAAAAACTAGTCCAGTAGTATGTCTAGGCTGCCTGCAAAATCCACAATGAGTATGCAAACTTAACAACATATATCCTATATATACCCCTCAAAAATTAACCAATACTCCCTCTTTTGGTCCGGGAGAAAGCAAAGAAACAATATAATACAGACTATAATAAAAGAAAATAAAAAACTATCCAAAAAAACATTGTCCATAAACTGACAAAAAACTATGAATCTGGTGGAGGTGTTGCTGCATCTGGAGCAAGGAAAGGATCTGAACAAGTATCGTGCTCTGCTGATCAAGACGGCCATCAAGTGTATCCAGCTGAGCATCCAACTGATCAAGATGATGTGAGACCGATTGCTCAAACTCCTGCAGCTGGCCACGAAACAAACGAGGACACATCTCAGGTGCACCAGTGGCTGCATCAAACTCTGCCTCTCGGCAAGTGGATCATCACTTGTATCAGACACCCCATACACCCCAACTCCCGACACACTCCCCCAGACATGTGCTTGACTCTGAGAGACCGTCAACTTGGTGATGGGTTTAATAGGAGAAGCAAACTCATCATCATCAAAAGTAGGAACACCAAGGAAAGTAAGAAAACGAGTGAGAAAACACCCATACGAAAGACCCAAAGATTTGCGACCCTCAAAAACCGCAATCATTTTGAAGACAATCATCGCCGGCAGATCAATGGGAAGGCGATGGTCAATACAATATAACACATACCCCTGATCTTGGGTAATGTGAGATGAATGAGTAGTCAAATGAATGTTGGCACAGACAATGATGTTAAGAAGTCGAAAATGAGAAGAAGTTCATTCTGCTGAATGAGCACCCTAGCAATCCAAGACCGGGGAGTACCACAAAGTTCAGTGGCAACGCGATCAAAATCAACACCACTGCGAGTAAGAAAGGAAAATGAAAATTCTGAACTTCCGGAAGACCAAGAAACAACAGAAAAACATCGTTAGTGATGACCAAAGATTTCTTCCTAACCCAGGTGCTAAAAGAGGTGCAATTTCCTTGCGGAGAGAATGCATATTACAATAAAATTCACGAACCAAACTGAGATTTTGAGGCCCTGAGAAAAGCAAAACTTGATCACCCCCTAAAGAATCAAACAACGAACGGATGTGGAGCAACTCAAACGCACTAGGAAGGACATTCCGTTTGAGGTGAACTTTCCTAGAGGCATAGAACTCCCTAAGCAGTTTGGATTTTTCCTTGGATTCAAATTTTTCAGTGTTGTAATTTGAGCAGGACACAGTGGATTTACGACGTTTTGAAGGCTCACCCATGACTGACCAATTAAAAAGAGAAGACACCCACAAGACCACAACCCATCAAGGCAGAACCAGAAAACAACCAAAGCCCATAAGAACCCCCAAAGGAAAACATAAGAGCACGGCAAACAACAATTAGTCCAACAGAATTAAACCACAGTAACAGGCACAAAACCATAGCATGAGATAAAATATAA
The DNA here is from genome assembly GCA_030407325.1 of Camellia japonica. Lineage (NCBI taxonomy): Eukaryota > Viridiplantae > Streptophyta > Magnoliopsida > Ericales > Theaceae > Camellia > Camellia japonica. The sequence goes on from JAPPVO010000036.1 coordinate 1,642,762, forward strand.
TAAAAGCAAAACTAGGGTAAAGTTCCAACATAAACCGATTGCAGTAATGTGATAGATATGGAGACAGTAGAGCATGAAAAACCAACAGTCATGCGACGTACTAAGGCCACCATAAAGCAGAATTAGAAACAAAGGACAAAAACTAAGGTAGGAAAAAAAAATCAAGCCTTAAGAACAAAAACCCTCATAATGAACCTTAGTAACAATGTACCAAATCACCAAACCAACATACAATCGAGAGACAATAAACCATAATGAAAAGATCAAAACCAATAATGAAGAACTCTAGACACCATAGTCGAAACAGAGCAGACACAAAGACAAACCGAGCATGAAAAACATAGAGAAAAAAAATAGAGAAAAGAAAAGAAAACTTACCAAGTAATGACAATGCAAGATGAATGAAGGAGTGATGCCCCCAAAAATCGAGTGAAGCCCACCAGATGATGAAAGGCAATGGGAGCGTAAAAAACCCTAGGTGAGAGAGATAATTGGAAGTAAGAGGGAAAAAATGAAATGAAGGGTCGCAGCATTAGAATTTAAACCACGACAAGTCGTTCGAGCGAACACTCTCTCGCTCGAGCGAAGGCACTTACGCGTACAGGGTCGCTCCAGCCAAGATCTTGTCCCTCGAGCCTACAAAGCACGCTCTCAGAATCTAAGCCATCTGCAGAAGCACGCTCGAGCGTACACTCCCTTGCACGAGCAAAGAAGAAAAAACTAAAAAAAACTTTCTGAGCAGAAACACAATACTCACACTATGAAGTGGAACCTGAAACACAAGTAGGTGTGCACAATAGCAAAAAGGTGATACTAAGATGAAATAATCTACAAACCATGAAGCCTGCAAACTTGCAATTATAACAATATGAAGGATATAATCATGAGCAAATCAGATAAAATTTAATCAATGATCATAAGCTACATGAGAATACACAACTCAAAAACCAACATGAGAGCTCACAAAATGAATGTGTGTGTGTGCAATCCTTGAGAGGCCATAGAGCTAGAGTTAATCCTCATAGTGATCGAATGGCTGGACCTCCGACAAGAGTAACTAAACATCACAGAGAAAAGTTAAACCACTAAGAATCATGGGGTTTTTGGGGTTTTTGTTGAGTAAACGCGGAGGCTCCCCCTTAATTAATGAGTCTTTTTTTTTTTTTTCAACTTTTCTTTCTTGTGGGCACTCACTGGTGGCATGCACGCTCAAGAGTATAGAGACCAAACCAGAGAAGTATGAAATCAAAAAGGATGGCCTGGTTGGTGCCTCTGAGGTAGCCTTTTCCTAATGCCCAGACTTCAATGAACTGAGAGAGAAACCGTGAAAGTGAAAAACGATGGTAGATGGTTAAGAGACTCAACATCACCCATGATATACTAGTATAGGTCAATTCCTCTGAAAAAGTACAAGAAACACTGTTAGTGGTCCATAGAGAACTTTGATCACTTGTGCAGAAACCCCTGCAATAGTTTATCTCAAGGATGTGTACGAAATGAGATCATGAAGTCAATGAGTATGGGCATTCAGAATGAGCTATGAACAAAGAAAATGAGATCTTGTAAGCAGCATGAGCAGTGTTCATATAAATTTAGATGCAAAGATGATAGCAATCAATGACAATGAGATTATAACATCCAAGCACACAAAAAGCAAAACACTCACACCTACTCAAGGAACAGGTAACACCCTAGTGATTGAGCACTACACCCAAGGTCTTTCTAAGGAACTCAAACCGAAGAAGATCAAGGGGTTTTGTAAAAATATCAGCTTTTTGATGCTTAATGGGTACATGTTCAAGAACAATAAGGCCCTCTTCCACTAACTCTCGAATAAAATGATGACGAATATCAATGTGTTTGGTGTGAGAGTGTTGGACAGATTTTTTGAAATGTTTATGGCACTTGTGTTATCACAGAAAAGAGTGAGAGTGTTCTGATCTATCCCATAATCATGAAGCATTTGCTTCATCCACAACATTTGTGCACAATAACTTCTACAATAATATACTCAGCCTCAGTAGTCGAAAGAGAGATGTCATTTTGCTTTTTGCTATGCCAAGCAACCAAATTATTTCCAAGGTAAAAACAACTCTCGGATGTACTCTTCCTATCATCAGTACACCCTGCCCAGTCGGTATCATAAAAACCAGTAATTTCAGCTGTAGTATCAGTAGAAAACCATACCCCATACCCCAGTGTCCCATTTACATATTTAATGATGTGTTTGACCGCAAGAAGATGAAACTCTTTAGGACTGGCGTTGTAACGAGCATAGACACCTACACTAAATGCAATGTCAGGACGACTGGCTATGAGGTAAACAAGACTCCCTATCATACTCCTATAAAGGGTAGGATCAACATCAGTACCAGAGGAATCTTTGGAAATGTGAAACTGGTGCTCATGGGAGTGCATGCATGTTTGGCAGACTCAAGACCAAACTTTGACACAAGATTTTTGGCATACTTAGTCTGAGAAACAAACATACCTGAAGGAGACTGTTTAATTTGAAGACCCAAGAAACAAGAAAACTCTCCCATCATGCTTACTCAAACTCATGTGTCATGCAATCTGAAAAATATTTTACAAGATGATCAGCAGTGGATCCAAACACAATATCATCAACATAAATCTGAGCAACAAGAATATGAGACTCAGTATGTTTCGCAAATAAAGTCTTATCCACGCTACCCCTTTGAAAGTCATTATCAAGAAGAAAGGTAATAAGTTTATCATACCAAGCCCGAGAGGCTTGTTTCAACCATACAAAGCCTTGTCTAACTTTTAGACATGGTTTGGACATTTAGGGTCCTCAAACCCTTTTGATTGCTCAACATAAGCCTCTTCTTTCAAGTACCCATTCAGAAAGGCACTTTTCACATCCATTTGATACAATTTGAAACCAAGAAAACATGCAACACCAAGTAAAATACGAATAGATTCGAGACGTGCAACTGGGGCAAACGTCTCATCATAGTCAACACCCTCTACTTGTGTGTAGCCTTGAGCAACCAACCTAGCTTTATTTCTAACCACAGTACCATTCTCATTAGATTTATTCTTAAAGATCCACTTGGTATCTATCACATTCATGTCTCTAGGTTTGGAAACTAGAGTCCAAACATTGTTACGTTCAAATTAACCCAATTCTTCATGCATAGCATTGACCCAACTATCATCTAGTAAGGCCTCTTTTATATTCTTAGGTTCAATTAATGAAACATAACACATATGAGATACCTTATCCCGAATTTGTCTTCGGGTTTTCATTCGATCCGAGACACTCTCAATCACCTGTTGAGCTGGATGATTCAGTTTCACTCTTGCTGATGGTTTGAACTTAGGACTTGTGGTGACAGAAGCATCAGAAGTGGTGTCTCTGTGTGCACTCTTTGGACTCTGACTTACCTGAGAAGTTGGTGCTGTCTCAACTTCTTGTGCTTGGACCTCAGCTTCTCTTTGACTTTGTGGTTCAGTATCCAAGATTGGAGACTCACCATTTTCTTTCTCATTTTTCGCTGAAGTAAGAGAACCTGTGTCATTTATAACCACATTGATCGATTCCATTAAAAATGAAGTTTGCAGGTTATAGACTCGAAAAGCCCTACTAGTGGTTGAATACCCTAGAAAAATACCTTCATCACTTCAGGAGTCAAATTTGCCTAAAGGCTCTCTATATTTGAAAATGTAACACTTACTCCCAAAAGTTTTGAAGTATTTTACATTAGGTTTCAATCCGTTCCACAATTCATATGGAGTTTGTAAAGTGCCGGGCCTTAAATACACACGATTTATGACATAAACAACAATATTTAGGGCTTCAGCCTAAAACTTTAGACAGGCCCGGCCCTGGCCATAGGCCCACAAGGCCATGGCTTAGGGCCCCGCAAAATAGGCCCAAAATGGGGGCCCCCTCCTATTATAAGTTTATAGCGACCCCGGTCTCTTCCCATTTGGTTGTTGCATCCGGACTTAGCTTCCGTAGATCCTGTTGTTATATTTATGTTGTTGTCATCCTTTATTTACTCGTCTTTGAGCTATAGGATGTGTTGGGCAGGTTTGTTACAGGTTAGATGGGTTTGGGAGCAAATGGTTGCTGCCCAGAATTTTGGTCCTTCGCTCGAGCGAGAAGTTTGTCGCTCGAGCGAGCTCTTCGTTTTGGTACTTTGCTCGAGCGAGGGTTTGGTCACTCGAGCGAGAGTGGAGTCTTGTGTCTAGTGGATCGAGCCAGAGTAGCTTCGCTCGAGCGAGCGATTGCGTCTGGTTCTGGACCTGAGAGTTGCAGTTCTTGGCTCGAGCGAGCTTTTCTTCGCTCGAGCGAGATGGTTTGTTCTTCGCTCGAGCGAGCGTTCCGTCGCTCGAGCGTGCGTCTGGTTGCAGACCTGAGGGTTTGAGTTTTTGGCTCGAGCGAGCAGTCTGTCGCTCGAGCGAGCTTCTGGGTTGTTGGCTCGAGCGAGACCTTCTTGGCTCGAGTGAGGGTTTTCTGTGTCTGGTCGCTCGAGCGACCAAGTCTTCGCTCGAGCGAGCCTGTTTTATTTAAATACGCAGCAGTAGTTTTAAACATCTTTTTTCAGCCTCTTTTGATCTCAAAACCCTAGGTCCGTGTTCTCCTTCCCTCTACACACCTTCTCTCTTAGGTTTGATCTACTTAGAGTGTATTTTTACCCTAGGTCCTTTGTTAAAAAGATAGAGTGGGTCGATGGCTTCATTTTAATCTGAACAATCTTGGATTTGGAGCACATTGGGTTTTCGTCATCTTCTCCATTTGAGTTCTTCACTTCGAGGTAGGGATTTCCTACTCCATCTTATAGGTTTTGTCCTAAGTTTTGGTATTTTTGATATGTTGGTGTCGTTTGGTAATTTTGGGAAAACTAGGGTTTGTATCATAATTTGAGAAATAGGGAATTGTTTATATATTAAATTCCATGTGATTGTGAATCATGAAAAATGACATAGGTAGTGTCAAGTTGATAAAATTGAACCATAGGGTTAATTTTGAGGAAAGGGGGAAAAGCCCAAATTGTTGTAATAAATTATTTGTATAATTAATTTTGGGAAAAATGTGGAATTGAGTTTAATTCATGAAATTGGGGAATTATGAGATAAATGGTGTAGTTGAATAATTTAATCACTCACCCATGAAATTGTTGAGTTTACGTTTGTTGATACATTTATTTCCTGTTTAGAAATAACTGTTTTGGGCTATCGGTAGAGAATAGTCGTGATTGTTGTAGACATTGCATGCTGATTAGGGAAAACTAAAACTAATCACATTGAATGAGTCATTGAATATGACAGTTGAATTAATACAGAAAATACGTGTATTGATTGTATATTGTTTGGGAGGAGATAGGGGATGTACTCCATGGTTTGAGGGAAGATAGGGGATGGACTCTCAAACCTGTTTAGGAGGAGAAAGGAGATGGACTCCATTAGTACAGCAAATATGTGTACTTATTGATTTATGGAAATGTTTTAGTATGAGCCTTAGTCTCATTTGATTTGTTGATATTGGAAGTAATGTTGATATGAGATGTAATCTCATTATTATTGTTTGGCCAAGTTCTGAGCCATGTCTGTATAATTGGAAAGTTGATTAATAACGTAAAGCGAAACATGTCATGGACATTATTGTCATGAAACTGTAAAGTGATAAAATGGATTTAACAGTGTTAACCATCTATCGAATGCTATTGCTTTAGTCAATTCTTATATTTGGTTTAGTATATTTCTGCTGGGCTGTAACAACCCTCATACTGTTACCGATTAATGATTGATTGATTACCGATTACTGCTAAACTGAGATCGAATATGAAAAGTAATTGAACTGACTGAAATACTGAACTGATTGACTGAAATCTGAAACTGATTGGTTGAGTGTATCTATTTGAATTGCATGTCTATCTGTTGCTTAATTCATTATCGGTTTGATTGTTTAAATATCTGTTCATGGTTTAATGTTTAAATTGCGAATTTAAGGCCTTATCGGCGGCCAAATCTGAAACCGACTGAAGTTTTATGCTCGTCGTAATTTATGTGATTTTATGGCATATTTAATTAAAATGTGATTAGGTATGATTAAATTAGATTAAAATAAGCTAAACACATAAGTTAGGCCTAATTACTATTTTGCCACTTAGTGGCCCACTATCCAAATCTTTTTGAAGCCTTAGTTCATTACAACAAAACATTTCCTCAGCCCTATTTTGAGCACAAAACCGATCTAGAGAGAGAGGGAGTGAGAGAATTGTTGTGTTCTTGAAGAATTTACTTGGACTTGTGGAAATTGTTAGAGCATTGCAACATTGAGCCTCCATACCTCTAACTCAAGAATTAAGGTAGAGTTCTTGCCCTCTTGCTTTTGATTTAAGCCACTCCTTGCATGTTTGAGAGGGACATTGAAGATTAGAGCCAAGATATGGCTTGTAATGTTGTATTGTAGCTAGAATCATGCATGCATGTTTGTATTGATGAATTTTGGGTTGATTTCATGGAAAAATGTCACATGCATGTTCATAATCAAGCTTGAGTCCATGTTTTCAACTTGTTTTCGAAGAAGTGAGCTCAAATGAGCAAGCTTTGAAGTTTTAATTTGGTTTGAACTTCATGCATGTCATGTTTGAGTATTGGTCATGGAATTGGGTTTGAAATGGATTTAATTGAAACACCAATGGGCCTTGATTTGTCAAATTAATCTTTAAAACATGTGGTACTATGAGTTTTGGGGTGTTTTTTGGAAAATGGGCCCAAAGAAATTGATTTTGGTGCATCAAAACTTGATTTTGAGCTTGGGACTCGAATCTGGAATTTCCAAATTTTGGTCGTCCGCTCGAGCGGGGGAAGTGCTGTTCGAGCGGGAAAATCGAGCTCCCAGCATCTTGCACTGTGCATCAGTCCGCTCGAGCGGAGTATTGGACGCTCGAGCGGAGGATTGGGTGACACGCTCAAGCGGGCGTCGAGCGGAGATTTCACCTATCCAGTACTTTTTGGTCCGCTTGAGCGGGGATGTTGCCGCTCGAGCGGGGACCTTTGTTTGCTTGTCCGCTCAAGCGGGGAAATCTGCGCTCGAGCGGGACCCTGTTTTCACTGAAAATTTCTGAAAATGTTTCCTAAGTGCATCTTTGCATCCTCTTTCCATCCTAGGCATTCCTAGGGCATATTTAAGGCATCTTAAAGAGGATATGGATGTAGAACACACCGAGGCAAATTAGGGATTAAATTGTTATCTTTCCCAACCGTATAGCTTAGTATGTGTTCAATCTGTTAACTGTATAGGGTTGGCATCCCGAGGAGACGCTCTAGTTCACTGTAGCCCAGAACTCTGTGAGTAACAATTGTGTAATATATGTTTCAACTGATTATCTTTGAATACTGCTACTGAACTGTTTACTGAACTGGTATTATTTACTGAATGAATGTATGTCCTTTATTTCTGAACTGTACTGTGGCATCCTTAGCACCTACTGTTTACTGTTACTGTCACAGAGATCTCTGTCGGTTTCCTCGTGGAAAACTACTGTTACTGATTGATGGCCATCATTACTGTTCGGTCTTTTAAGACCTACTGCTACTGTATGCTAATGGATGTACCACATATGACTGTTACTGTACTGAACAACTGATATACTGATTGAAATGAACCGTTTTCATTACTGTAAGGACATTCATTCTAAACCTCTTTACGCATTATGTTATTCACTGGCTTTAGCTCACTGCTATAATATAATGTAGGTGAACAGGCACCAGACCGGAGCTAGAGCGTCGGGGTAGACTCCCAGTTTTGTCCAGCCAACCATTTGTTGCCTCACTGCGAGGTTCCGAGCCTGCTAAGCTAAGGCTAGGGGTGTTTAGTGGTTCCCCTCCTGTACTGTTTTTGTAATATTGTACAGACTGTATATTTGTACTGTACTGTAATAGGGATTAGGTCCCTATTTCACTGAACGCTATGTATGTATATGTACTGTTCTGTAATTATGTATGAAAAAATCTTTTTGGCATTCAGACTGTCACAGCTCATTGGACAATGTTTAATTACTGTATTGGCTTCCGCCAAGCCCCTGTACTCTGTATTACTGTATTACCGTTAAGGAGGCCTTCGGTAATCTCAGATTACTGGCCGGTTACGGTGCTAAACCCATAGGGGCGGTCTGGGTCGTGACATGGGCTGTGGCTCACCCTATACGGGAACATTTTCAGGTTCAGGTGATATGCTACCTCCAAGGACTTAGCTGGGAAGGATTTGGAGTTGAAGACTCTGTTTAGATTAGTTTATTTTTTTAGTTTGATATTACATGTAAACTCAAAGCCAAGGGCTTAATGTGTAATTGAGTTAAGTACTCAGACTTCTGTGTCCAAGTGTTGGCTTGGAAAGCTGTAGGCCCATAGGCATTTATTTTCGATTTACATGTAATGTCTGTTAATAAGAATACTCTGATGAATGGAATAATGTTTGTTTTCTTTTACCAATGCATGTCAATATTGTGTATATTATGGGTTATTTTGAGGGCGTTACAACTTGTATCAGAGTGTACCGGTTGAATACTTTGGGTACGTGGAAGTGATTAGTATCACAATGGTTTGTCTCGCTTGTTAGAGACTTATGTATGATATTATGTTTTATTTGATAACATACTTATATGACTATTTGGGTATGGGATTTAATTTCTAGGATGTTGATTGGATCCTTGAGTTGTCTATGAGTCTTGTTGGAAAAGCACTTGATCAATGCTGTTTCCAACCGGAACTCTAGCAACGCCTCAGGACTGTCATTATCCAGGAATGAAATTCGTAGGTGCTTATGTGATTATGTGCTTACGTGGAGTGAATTACTGTTGTCCAATGCATTAGGACGCGAGTGTTATAGCTTTGGCACATTTATTAATGTGCAAACGTATTAATTGTCTTTGTTGCCTTTATTAGGATGTCAGGACGAGAACGAGGACGTGGTAGGCGTGGTAGGCAGGAGATGCCCATACCGGATGAGATTCCGGAGCAGCAGGAGGGTATTGGTCAGGCCAATGTGGCCGAACCAGCGGGTCAGCAGGCTATGGGTGCCTTAGCCCGCGAGATAGCAGGAGCATTCAGGGAGTCCGTGGGCATTCTCAGGGCTGAGAATCAAGCCCAGGTTCATGTTGCAGATGCAGGGCCTTCTTTTCTGAAGAGGGAGTTCTTCCAGTTTAACCCGGACGAATTTTTGGGTGATCCTAAAGAGCCGCTTAAGGCAGATGAATGGCTCGAACAAAGACAACGAAGACGTTTGAGATGCTTGGCATCGAGGACGGGGTTCTGAAGGTGACCTTGGCATCTTTCCAGCTTAAGGGGGATGCGGGTCAATGGTGGAAATTCACCAGAGGCCGTATAGGAGGGACTTGGGAGGCCTTCGTAGCTGCTTTCCAAGAGAAGTTCCTGTCTCCAGCTGTCAGGGAGAGGTTGAGGGAGCAGTTTTGCCAGCTTAAGTAGCTGAGCTCTTTAGTGGCCGAGTTTGAGGCCGCATTTACCAGTTTGTCCAGGTTTGCACCTGAGTTGGTGGCGTCTGAGGAACGCCGTTGTCTTGAGTTCGAGAAGAAGTTGAGGCATGGCCTCAAGATGAGAGTTGGGGGTTCTATGACCCGAGAGTATGGGCGTCTAGTGGATGCTGCAGCCCATATGGAGATCATGATGCAGGAGGAGGAGAGGCAGAGGGGCTCCAAGAGGAGTCAGGATAGCCAGAGTGATGGTAGGAGATAGAGGGGTTTTAACCCTCAGCAGTCTCAGGGTAGCTTTACTAGATCGACTTTTCCAGTGCCGAGTGCAGTTTCTGGGAAAGGTAGCCAGGGAGACATTACCTGTTTCAAGTGTGGTCAGCTGGGCCACAAGTCTCCAGTTTGCCCGCAAAAGGGAGGAGTACAGAGAGCAGCATCATCTTTGGCTCGATCTCAGAGCCAGAGTCAGGGTAGAGGCCAGCCACTCTCGTGTTATCAGTGTGGTCAGGCAGGGCACATGAAGAGGTTTTGCCCGCAGTTGAGTGGCACATCTGGTGCATCTAGTTTGAGGCAGACTCAGAGTCATCAGCCAGCTCAGTCTGTTTAGGCCTCGAGGGCCAATCAAGGGGCTTCATCGTCCCAGTCTGTGCAGCAGTCTTATGCTCCTAGAGGTGAGCAGGTTGATCAGAGACCGTCTGGGCGCGTGTATGCTGTTACGCGCAGGATCTTGTACCGGCTCCATCGGTTGTGAGAGGTACCTTCTTGTTTTGCAACTCAGTTGCTAGTGTATTGATAGATACGGGAGCATCTCATTCTTTTATATCTGCTACATTTGCATCTGTTTTGGGATTGGAGTTGGCATAGTTAGCATCTCCTATATGTGTAGTATTGCCTGTTGGGGTGAGTTGATTTTGAAACACAATTGTAGAGGTTGTGATATAGAGGTCGCTGATCGTCGGCTTCCGTTTCCTTTTGTAGTTATGTCCATGTCGGGATTTGATGTTATTTTGGGTATGGACTGGTTATCGTCATACCGAGCTGTTATTGACTGCTACCGCCAGAGGGTCACAATTTGTACCTTGAGCGGGGAGTGTTTTTATTTTCTGGGGGATCGGGTTGGTAGCGTTTTGCCACCGGTGTATGATCCGCGCGGGCAGAGTGAGTTGAGTGGTCTTCTTGCTAGCCTTTTGAGTAGTGAGTGTGATGAGACCCAGACTGTGTTGCCGAGAGTGGTTTGTGAGTACTCGGACGTCTTTCCCGAGGATTTTGTTAGTTTGCCACCTCACAGAGAGATCGAGTTCTCTATTGACCTAGTGTCCGGCACGGCGCCGATTTCTATGGCACCTTATCGTTTTGCCCCAGCCGAGTTAGTTGAGTTAAAGATTCAGCTCCAGGAGTTGCTAGATAAGGGCTATATTCGTCCTAGTGTTTCGCCGTGGGGAGCGCCGGCCCTCTTTGCTAAAAAGAAAGGTGGTGCTTTGAGACTTTGTATCGATTACCGAAAATTGAATCGGGCTACGGTCAAGAATAAGTACCCTATGCCCCGTATAGATGATATGTTCGATCAGTTGAAGGGTTCCCATTGTTTCTCTAAGATAGACTTGAGATCGGGTTACCACCAGTTGAGAGTCAGGGAGGAGGATGTTCCGAAGACGGCATTCCGTACGCGGTATGGCCACTATGAGTTTCTGGTGATGCCATTTGGGCTCACCAATGCACCGGCAGTCTTTATGGACTTGATGAACCAGATATTCCGGGAATTCTTAGATCGTTTTGTAGTCGTCTTCGTGGACGACATTCTGATTTATTCACCTTCTGAGGAGGAGCATGAGGAACACTTGAGAGTGGTGCTCGAGTTGCTTAGAGTCCATAAGTTTTATGCTAAGTTTGGGAAGTGTGAGTTCTGGCTAGGGGAAGTCAAGTTCTTAGGCCATGTGGTTTCTGGAGAAGGAGTGTCTGTTGATACATCCAAGATTGAGGCAGTGCAAGATTGGGCACAGCCTAAGAGTGTGTTTGAGATCCGCAGTTTTCTGGGATTAGCTGGGTACTACCGACGGTTTGTGAAGGATTTCTCCAGGTTAGCTTCGCCTTTGACTAGACTGACTCGGAAGGGAGTCAAATTTGTATGGAGTGAGACTTGTGAAAAGTCGTTCCAAGAGCTGAAAGTTAGATTAACCACCGCTCCGGTCTTGATTATTCCGGAGAGAGGGTTGGGTGTAACATGCCCGCGAGGGACCTCAACGGGGTTACAGTTCGGACTCGATTGTGTCGGTTCTAAATCTGAACCAAAGAGTCCAACTCTGGCAAATCGTTTTTGAAGAAAAATAGATTTTTGAAAAAGTAGTGCCAAACATGGACTGCTTTGCCAGATACAGAGTCGCCACCTAAATATTTTAAAATGGGAAATTTAGGAAACCCTAACTCGGTGCCGAAGGCCACGTGTCCGTCATCACCAAATGTCTTGGCTCGGGAGCTTGGGTACGATCGGGGAAGGTCAGCTATGAGCACCCCCTTTCACCCGGTCTGAAGACCGGCCTCTACTAACCGTGATATCCGATTTTGAAAACGTTATGTGTTCTTATACCAATTATTAGCCTAGAATTACTATGTTATGCGCACAGCAAACAAGTATAGACTAGATTGTCTAATTTGGAAATGAACATTGCATATCCGTTTGTTTTGAAAGCGTTTCGGAATTTGCTACTCGCAAGTAGGCTAAAACACGGATTTCAACGAGTTTTTCCAACTCAAGCAATCCAACCTCCACCCACAGGCATTCAAACAGTTTATCTCATATAAGCATTTAGCCACATGGTAATCATACTGTCATGTTAACATTCACACGCATGCGATGTGCTAAAGCATAAATACTTACATCGTACTCCGTGCCAAAACAATAAACTGGTTAGCAAACATGCATGTCCTAGTTCATGTTAAAATGGCTAATGCAACACATACAGAGATGCAATTTAGAGTAGGCTCGGCTAACCCTAAAATGGCATGTGAAATGCAATCATTCGGTGCACGTATTCAAGTTAGATTTGAAAACACGATGCGGTTTGTATGATGTACCGAGCCCGGTGCATGTAAACAAATGCATGGATGCACGCATGCATTGCATAAGGTATGCTAAAATAAACGTGCCTTAATCTACCATCATAAGCAGGTAAATAAAAGGGAAGAAAGAAGTGGGGGTTGGAAGACATACACACCACTCACACACGCTTATTACAAATACGCCCTCACTCGGAGGGACCAAATAAATATACAGACCGAATAAATAATTAACTACCCTAGCTAATTAAATATTACAAACCCTTAACTAATTAACGAATTAATTAAGCTATTTAAAGCAGTAAAATGGCCTCGGGAAGAGGGATGCACGCATGCTTGGATTGGCTTCGCCCGGAAACTCGCTGCCATTGCACTGTTGCCTCTGTTTACACTGCCCTGCTCCTCTGAAAATTGCCGAAGTCCCAGGATTGCTTCTCTGAGTTCTGTGGGACACCACCGACTGAGGGGGAACACCACCGGCCGAAGGGGATGATCACCGGCTGCATTTTGATCTATCGGCTACAAATTCCTGGCCGGTCGGCACTGTATTTAGCCGACCGGCCAAAACTTGCTGCAGAACCTGCAATTGACAGCAGCAGAGGGCAAGCAGTGTATGGCATGGAATTGTCAGGCAAATGTATGCACGGACACACCCCCTATCATGTAATGGACTCAAGGGAGTGTGGCCCTCGACCCTCGGGCCATCAATCACGCATTTCAATGCATGATGACCCGAAAGCCAAGTGCGCAACTTCGATATCAAATGAAATGCAAGCACAAAACACATCAAAAGGCCCCAACCCCTATCATGATTGATCAAGAGGCAAGAGATACATGCTTAATGAGATGCAACCTAGGCATGGAGGCTAAGTATGCAACATGAACATTCAAATGAGCAATGTATGCTAGGCGCGCAACCTAAACATGCAACAACACACAAGTATGCAACAACACACAAGGTGAGCATGCATCGACATGCAAAGGATGGTCTTACACTAACTTGGACAGCTCTCTACTAGGTCCAAAACAGTGGCCATGAGGGGCAAAATAATACCCGATGCATGAAATGATCCCGAAACATGGATTTCAATGCATAAAATGGCCTACAGCTATACCATACATGCATAATTGATACATGACATGAAAAATAAGAAGCAAGGCAACCCAAAAAACTCACATTTTCTCAGTTTCAAATCAAGGCCAAACAGCAATCACAAGTAGGGCAAAAATGGCATACAAAAATGGCTCCGCAAGGGAGGCTATGAAGCAAGTGGTAGATGCAAAGCCCAAAAAGAAAAATACCCTTCTACAACACTGAAGAGGGACTAAAAATATGAACATTTACAGTAGATGACAAGCCTCAAATCAGTATGAAAACATGCTCAAAATGCAATGCAAGAAATAGGCCAACAAGAGGCTATAACATGAGGTATACAAAGAATTCACCAAACAGCCAAAGACCCTTAATTAGATATGCCAAGGAGGTCAAAATATGGCCACTTTCAGTTCTGATGATGGCCTAAAAACAGAAGCAAGACAGGCCAACAAAGCATGCAAAAGTGGGGGCCAAAGAGGGGTATAATGGTAAGTGCTACATGGAGGCCCCCAACAGTGTTGAGCCCTTCTACAATGTTGTAGAGGGGCTCAAAATAAGCCAACTCACAGTTTATATCATACTTAAAAACAGATCACACATAGGCTAAAAAAATCATGCAAGATTATGGTATTTAAGAGGGTATTGAAGCAAGTACCAAATGGGGGGCTCAAACAGGGTTGAGCCCTTAAACAAACATGAATAATGGCTCAAAAAAATGACCCTTTCAGTTAGGATCGGAGCCCAAAACAGCAAGCAAATAGGCCTAAGAAATGGTGCAAAAAAAGTGCTACAAAGAGGGAAATGGTCTTACCCTTGAAGATCACTTCTTTACTACCTCTTGGACCAAGGAATGTTGCTTCTAAGCCTCTGAAAACCTCTCCTTGCTGCTGGAAATGGAGTGGTGATGGTGGTGCTTGGTAGTGATGAAGAAATGGCCAAGGATTTGAGAGGTTTGGAACTTGGAAGTGTAGAGAGAGAGGGATCTTTTAGAGTGAGAAGCTCCCAAAACTTGTTTTTTTTTGTTCTCTCCCCTCCAATATGAGATATAAGGCTCTATATATATCAAAATAAGAGCTTTTGGTCAAAATATCCCAATTGAAAATATCTAATACAGTGTATAGCAGCTGGATGATAAATATCTGTCAAAAATCTGAGGTCTGGGCACTTTTGGCCGGCCGGCAATCTTTTGTGCCGGTCGGATAAATGGATGGCCGGTAGGTAGCCGGTAAGGTCAAAAAGTGCCGGTGGATGTCCAGATTGAAGCCCCGGAAGTTAGCTTTCCAATGGCGCAAACCTTGCATTAAAATTCCTCCTGTGGAAAAAGTTATGCCCTTTTTGGTGAAGCCGCGCAGATTCGATCCAACCGGGCTGATCCTCTACTTCAACCAACCATATCTCCCCCACCCGGACTTGGCTTTAAGAGATTCTTAAGTGCAAAATGGAGCCCCGGAAGTCTTCTTTCCAACGATGGTGGCCTCATAGCTAAAATCCAAGTACGCAGATAGATAAGCTTGATTTAGCGAGGACTGCTCGACTCCCTTCTACCCGGATCCTTGCCGAACTCCTTCTCCAACTTGGTTTCTCCCCTCTTTTCCTTTTTCTTCAACTCCAAACCCCTTAGCAAGGTGTTTTGAAAGATTTTCCAAAGATTTCATCTCTCTTTCATTCATCTCCACTTTGCCGTTGCTCAGTTTACCGAAAAGCGCAACATTTACCGAAATGCGAGCGTCGGAACATCGTGGGAATTTTATTTCAAAAATGTTTTGAAAGAGAGGGTTTTAAGGTATAAAAGCCATCCAAAATAATTTTGGTTCAAAATGGGGTGTGAAGTTGAGATTTCTCTCTCTCCTTGCTGAAGAAATTGAACCTTTCCCCTGCACACCTTTCATCACCGAGCAAACCATCAGTAACGCCCAAGTCTCGAGGGCGGTCAAAAATGGGGTGTCTACATTGGGTTATGCTGTTTATTGTGATGCCTCACGAGAGGGTTTGGGTTGTGTGTTGATGCAAGAAGGGAAAGTGGTAGCCTATGGCTCACGTCAGCTGAAAATACACGAGAAGAATTACCCTACATATGACCTAGAGTTAACAGCTGTGATCTTTGCCTGAAGATTTGGAGGCACTATCTGTATGGTGAGAAATTCGAGGTGTTCTCGGATCATAAGAGTCTGAAATATATGTTTACACAGAAAGACTTGAACTTGAGGCAGATGAGGTGGATGGAGTTCATTGAGGATTATGACTTCGAGTTGCATTATCATCCGGGGAAGGCCATGTGGTGGCCGATGCCCTTAGCAGAAATCTGTTGGTGACGTAGCTATATAGCCATCCGGGAATGGGAGATGTTGGGTGCACTTGGGGAGTTTGATTTGCTTCTGGGCGAATCCGTTGAGGCTACGGCCTTGTTTTCTGTTGTTGCGCAGCCTACACTTGTGACTCGAGTGTTAGAGGCACAGAGAGGTGACCCTAAGGTAGAATCCCTCCGAGAGAAGATCTCCAGTGGGAAGGTTGAGAAGGGTTTGACGGTGTATCCCGACTTGAGTGTGAGATATCGAGACCGTTTGTTTGTGCCGGAGTCTTGCCGAGAGGAGGTACTCCGAGAGTTTCATCATTCACACCTTGCGGTGCATCTGGGAGGCACTAAGATGTATCGGGATTTGGGTCACCAATTTTGGTGGCGGGGTATGAAGAGAGATGTGGCAGCTTTCGTGTCTAAGTGCCTTACTTGTCAGCAAGTGAAGGCCGAGCATCAGAGGCCAGCGGGTTTGTTGCAACCCTTGCCTATTGCCGAGTGGAAGTGGGAGCATGTCACTATGGACTTCGTTGTAGGTCTTCCGAGGACTCAGCGGGGTAGTGATGCCATTTGGGTGATTGTAGACCTGTTGACTAAGTCGGCGCACTTCATTCCTATACGCGTGAGAGATTCGGTAGATCATCTTGCCGACTTGTATATTCGGGACATAGTGAGGTTGCACGGGGTCCCAGTGACGATCGTCTCAGATAGAGATCCTCGTTTTACTGCCAGGTTGTGGCAGAGTTTGCAGAGTGCCTTGGGTACTAAGTTGACCTTTAGCACGGCTTATCATCTTCAGACTGACGGGCAGTCCGAGCGTACTATTCAGATCCTTGAGGATATGCTTCGGGGTTGTGTTCTTGACTTTAGTGGGTCGTGGGAGAGGCACTTGCCTTTGGTGGAGTTTGCCTACAACAACAGTTTCCAGTCTAGTATCGATATGGCACCATTTGAGGCCTTGTATGGCCGACCGTGTAGGTCTCCAGTTTGTTGGGCCGCGAGGGGGTGATGCACCTTTATTGGGCCCGGAGTTGGTGAGGGAAACGACAGAGAAGGTTGAGCTTATCCGTAGGAGGCTTGTTACAACAGCCCAGAGTCGTCAGAAATCGTATGCCGACCGCAGGAGGAGACCTTTGGTATTTGAGGTGGGTGATCATGTCTTTCTAAAGATATCACCTAGGCGGGGATTGATGAGATTTGGGAAGAGTGGGAAGTTGTCCCCTCGGTTTATTGGCCCTTTTGAGATCCTTGAGAGGATTGGTGAGGCTGCCTATCGTTTAGCTTTGCCACCGCAGTTGTCCGGAGTTCATGACGTGTTTCATGTAAGTATGCTTCGGAAGTATGAGCCGGATCCATCGCATGTATTGGATTGGACCGACTTAGAGGTAGATGAGGATGCCTCGTATGAGGAGAGGCCGGTTCAGGTCTTGGATAGGCGGGATCAAGTTTTGCGAGGCAAGACCATCCCTTTGGTAAAGGTTTTGTGGAAACATCACGGGGTGGAGGAAGCCACTTGGGAACGTGAGTTGGAGGTCCGAGAGAAATATCCGGATCTGTTTGTAGATGCTTGAGCATTTGTTGTTTATTTTGTTGTAATATTGAACCTTAAGTGTATTGAATATAACTTAGGTTGGAAAACATGATTAATGTTTTGGTTTAATGGAAGAATTTTGAAACTTGCCTCAAAATGGAAGTTTAATGGAACATTGCATATGTTGAATATATTGTATAATTGGAAATGTATCATGAACATTGAATATGATACGAAATGATGAATCTTATAGATTGATAATTGTTGAATTGGAAAGGAAATTGCATATTGATAATGCAGGTTGAAATATATATTGTGAAATGCCTCTTGATAAGAGATGAAATGACCGGTATTGGGTCAAGTTGTTTATTATTGTACTGTAATATCATTGGAAATTGAGAAAAACCTGTTTTTGAAAACTTATGCTTAATTTCGAGGAAGAAATTCTTTAAGGGGGGAGGTTATAGCGACCCCGGTCTCTTCCTATTTGGTTGTTGCATCCGGACTTAGGTTCCGTAGATCCTGTTGTTATATTTATGTTGTTGTCATCCTTTATTTACTCGTCTTTGAGCTATAGGATGTGTTGGGCAGGTTTGTTACAGGTTGGATGGGTTTGGGAGCAAATGGTTGCTGCCCAGAATTTGGTCCTTCGCTCGAGCGAGCTCTTTGTTTTGGTACTTCGCTCGAGCGAGGGTTTGGTCGCTCGAGCGAGAGTGGAGTCTTGTGTCTAGTGGATTGAGCCAGAGTAGCTTCACTCAAGCGAGCGATTGCGTCTGGTTCTGGACCTGAGAGTTGCAGTTCTTGGCTCGAGCGAGCTTTTCTTCGCTCGAGCGAGATGGTTTGTTCTTCGCTCGAGCGAGCGTTCCGTCGCTCGAGCGTGCGTCTGGTTGCAGACCTGAGGGTTTGAGTTTTTGGCTCGAGTGAGCAGTCTGTCGCTCGAGCGAGCTTCTGGGTTGTTGGCTCAAGCGAGACCTTCTTGGCTCGAGCGAGGGTTTTCCGTGTCTGGTCGCTCGAGCGACCAAGTCTTCGCTCGAGCGAGCCTATTTTATTTAAATACGCAGCAGCAGTTTTAAACATCTTTTTTCAGCCTCTTTTGATCTCAAAACCCTAGGTCCGTGTTCTCCTTCCCTCTACACACCTTCTCTCTTAGGTTTGATCTACTTAGAGTGTATTTCTACCCTAGGTCCTTTGTTAAAAAGATAGAGTGGGTCGAGGGCTTCATTTTAATCTGAACAATCTTGGATTTGGAGCACATTGGGTTTTCGCGCCATCTTCTCCATTTGAGTTCTTCACTTCGAGGTAGGGATTTCCTACTCCATCTTATAGGTTTTGTCCTAAGTTTTGGTATTTTTGATATGTTGGTGTCGTTTGGTAATTTTGGGAAAACTAGGGTTTTTATCATAATTTGAGAAATAGGGAATTGTTTATATATTAAATTCCATGTGATTGTGAATCATGAAAAATGACATAGGTAGTGTCAAGTTGATAAAATTGAACCATAGGGTTAATTTTGAGGAAAGGGGGAAAAGCCCAAATTGTTGTAATAAATTAATTTGTATAATTAATTTTGGGAAAAATGTGGAATTGAGTTTAATTCATGAAATTGGGGAATTATGAGATAAATGGTGTAGTTGAATAATTTAATCACTCACCTATGAAATTGTTGAGTTTACGTTTGTTGATACATTTATTTCCTGTTTAGAAATAACTGTTTTGGGCTATCGGTGGAAGATAGTCGTGATTGTTGTAGACATTGCATGCTGATTAGGGAAAACTAAAACTAATCACATTGAATGAGTCATTGAATATGACAGTTGAATTAATACAGAAAATACGTGTATTGATTGTATATTGTTTGAGAGGAGATAGGGGATGTACTCCATGGTTTGAGGGAAGATAGGGGATGGACTCTCAACCTGTTTAGGAGGAGAAAGGGGATGGACTCCATTAGTACAGCAAATATGTGTACTTATTGATTTATGGAAGTGTTTTAGTATGAGCCTTAGTCTCATTTGATTTGTTGATATGGAAGTAATGTTGATATGAGATGTAATCTCATTATTATTGTTTGGCCAGGTTCTGAGCCATGTCTGTATAATTGGAAAGTTGATTAATAACGTAAAGCGAAACATGTCATGGACATTATTGTCATGAAACTGTAAAGTGATAAAATGGATTTAACAGTGTTAACCATCTATCGAATGCTATTGCTTTAGTCAATTCTTATATTTGGTTTAGTATATTTCTGCTGGCTGTGGCTCACCCTATAACGGGAACATCATTTTCAGGTTCAGGTGATATGCTACCTCCAAGGACTTAGTTGGGAAGGATTTCGAGTTGAAGACTCTGTTTAGATTAGTCGTTATTTTGTTTTAGTTTGATATTACATGTAAACTCAAGCCAAGGCTTAATGTGTAATTGAGTTAGTGCTCAGACTTCTGTGTCCAAGTGTTGGCTTGGAAAGCTGTAGGCCCGTAGGGCATTTATTTTCGATGTTACATGTAATGTCTGTTAATAATACTCTGATGAATGGAATAATGTTTTGTTTTCTTTTACCAATGCATGTCAATATTGTGTATATTATGGGTTTATTTTGAGGGCATTACAAAGTTAGTATAATATGTTAGGTGTGTTTTGAGTCCAAAAAAAAATAAAAAAAGGCCCAAACCAACTTAATTTTTTTGACCCATTAAAAGGCCAACAGTTTAAGGCCCAGCACAACAATCTAAAAAGCCCATTTTTTTTCTAATTCCTAACCCTATCATCTCTTAATCCAACCTTCCCTTTGATAGCACACACCACACCAGCAAGGAGAAGAATCTGTGCAGCCCAACCAGACAAAGCAGCGACCAGCAGCACAGGTAAATTTTTCTTTTTTTTTTATTCAATTAATTAAATATTTATTTTGTCTTTTGCACAATTAATTACTATTATAATATTGGTGTTTACATCATCAAGAAAAATTTATTTAAGTTTAATTGTTTACATCACATAATTTAAAAACTTTGTGTTTTGTTAAGTGGTGGTGCTCTTGTTTTGAATTTTGATTTAAAAAAATATTTTGATCTCAGCACAGCAAGCATAGGTAAATATTTTTTTTTCCCTATTCAATTAATTAAATATTTATCTTGTCTTTTGCACAATTAATTGCTATTATAATATTGGTATTTACATCATCAAGAAAATTTTATTTAAATATAATAGTTCACATCACATAATTTAAAAGTTTTGTATTTTGTTAAGTGGTGGTGCTTTTGTTTTGAATTTTGATTTAAAAAAATATTTTGATCTCAACACAGTAAGCACAGGTAAATATTTTTTTTCTATTCAATTAATTAAATATTTGTCTTGTCTTTTGTCCTTTACCTTAATTTTTTTTTTCATTCAATAAAAAAAAATGTGAAGGGCCCCAGAAATTTAGTAGTTGATTATTGGCTTTGGGCCCTGAAAATCTCAGGACCGGGCCTGACTTTAGAGGAACTTTCTTGCTAAGGAGCATAACCCTAGCCATTTCTTAAACAACCTTGTTTTTTCCTCTCAACAACTCCATTTTTTTGTGGAGTAATAGGTGTAGAAAATTTATGCTTAATTCCATGCATATCACAAAAATCCGAAAACGAACTATTTTCAAACTCACGACCATAATCAGTTCGGATTCTTATGATACGCCCAATGAAAACACCTTGTTTATTTTGGATTTTAAGGACTAAAGTCTGGAAGGTATCAAACGTATTAGATTTTTTTCTTAAAAAATTTACCCATGAAAAATAAGTAAAATCATCAACAGTTAAAAAAATATATTTTTTACCTTCAATGCTTTCAGTGCGAGTGGGTCCCATTAAATCCATGTGAACCAATTCAAGAGGACGTTTGGTTGTAAAGCTGTTCACCTTTTTATGAGGGGCACGGGTTTGCTTTCCAAGTTGACATGGTTCACACACATGGTTCAAATTCTTACCCAGTTTAGGTACGCCTCTCACAAGCTCTTTGTTGGCTATCTTAGTTAGGTCTTTGAAATTCATGGGACCTAACCTTTGATGCCACAGATCAATGTTACTTATGATGGCTGAGTGGTAAGTGAGATCATTAGTAGTAACAATCCGTAGCAGTTATCAGATGTGCGAACCCTGTGCATGACAGTATTTCCCTTTTTATCCAAAATTTCACATTTATTTTTTGAAAACAATACTTCATGGTGGGAATCACACATTTGACTGATGCTCAAAATATTTGCTTTAAGGCCATCAACAAGTAAAGCATTTTCAAGCTTGGGAAGACCAGCCACACTTATAGAGCCCTTACCAATGACTCTAGAAGTGCCATCATCTCCAAAGGTAACAATTTCACCTTCATATTTTTCAAGGGAGGTGAAGTAGGATTTGTCACCTGACATGTGACGAGAGCACCCACTATCAAGATACCACATGTGTGAGTCACGTGCTTTTAGAGTAGTGTGAACAACTAAACAAGTCATCTTTTCTCACCTATATCTTTTTGGTCTTAACAAAATCAGGACTGGCGGTCTTGGTAAATGTCTTAGCGTTGTGAATACCCTCATGAATCTTGGTGTTTCGCCTAGACATGTAAGGTTGTCTCCTAACCCAAAAAGTATTAGAATTTCTATTTTTTTGAGACACCTTACCAAATAATTCAAAGCAATAAGGACGAATGTAGCCATACCTACCACAATGATAACAAATAAAAACAGGTTTTACCTCTCTTTTGTTGATCTTACCCCCGTTAGGTAGATGAAGAGAGGGATCACCCTGGTGCACCTTCAGTTTTCCCTTTGCTTGAGTCTTCAGGTCATGAGATATAGAGGCCTGTCCCTTGTGAGCTATCGCAATACTATAGCCTAGCCCACTTTTGTCACAACCCATTTGTTGAGACCCGAGGATGTCTTCTAATGATTTGGAACCTTTGTTCCACATGGCAATTGTGGCTCTAGCAATTCTGAGTTCTTTATCTTTATGACAAACCATCTCTTCCAATGTAGCTTGTGACATCTCAAGGCTTTCACTCTTTTCTTCATATGTGGAATATACTTTTAGGAGTTCATTCCTTTCAGTCTCACAAGATATAAGTTTCCCACATAGGTCTTACCTGTCATTAGAGATCTTGATGACATTCTGCTTTGTTGTTATAAGTTCTTTTAGCTTGACATTCTCGTTTTCACATGCTTTGAGCTTGAGGGTGAGTATGTCATTGATCTTGGACAAATTCAGAGATTCATCGTAAAGCTTTTCGTAAGCTTGTTGTAGATCATCACCATCAATCTCATCATCGTCTTCTGATGTTTCATCATCTTCTTTTTGCTCATCTTCCTCTTTGACCTCATCCAGTCGAGCAACTAAGGCAGGGAAGGTGATAGATGGTGGTGAAGATGACTCTCCTCTTTCATGAAATTGGCTCAAAATGTCTCATGCATCTTTGGCCTTTGTGTAGTGAGCAATCCATTGTTGTTCTTCATCAAAAATTGCTTCACGAATAGTAATCAGAACTCTCTAATTGCTCGGATTGTTAGCACTTTCAACATACTCTTCAATGGCTTGCTAGCCTTCCGGGTCGAAAGCTCTCAGAAACGCCCTAATTCTGATCTTCCAATACAACTAATTACTCCTATCAAAAATGGGAGCACGGTGCAGATTCTGACCACGAGCAAATTCCACTGGCTTCAGAAGAAGTTGAGTGAAAGTGGACCAGAATGCCATGAAAGCACTATCCCCATTTTCACTGGATTCAGTTTCTACTTTACTGTTACAAGTTCTCCTTTTAGCTTGACATTCTCGCTTTCACATGCTTTAAGCTTGAGGGTGAGTTTGTCATTGATCTTGGACAAATTCAGAGATTCATCGTAAAGCTTTTCGTAAGCTTGTTGTAGATCATCACCATCAATCTCATCATTGTCTTCTGATGTTTCATCATCTTCTTTTTGCTCCTCTTTCTCTTTAACCTCATCCAGTCGAGCAACTAAGGCAGGGAAGGTGATAGATGGTGGTGAAGATGATTCTCCTCTTTCATGAAATTGGCTCAAAATGTCCCATGCATCTTTGGCCTTTGCGTAGTGAGCAATTCGTTGTTGTTCTTTACCAGAAATTGCTTCACGAATAGTAATCAGTACTCTCTAATTGCTCGGATTGTTAGCACTTTCAACATACTCTTCAATGACTTGCCAGCCTTCCGCGTCGAAAGCTCTCAGAAACGCCCTCATTCTGATCTTCCAATATAAGTAATTACTCCTATCAAAGATGGGAGTACGGTGCAAATTCTGACCACGAGCAAATTCCACTGGCTTCGGAAGAGGTTGAGTGAAAGTGGACCAGAATGCCATGAAAGCACTATCACCATTTTCACTAGATTCAGTTTCTTCGGGTTTTTACTCCGACCTGCTTTCATCATCCCAAGTCACTATATAGACTTTCTTCTGATTCTTTTTCGATGGACATTCAAGAGCAATATGTCCAAACCCTTGACATTCATAACACTTGACCCCTTGCCCCTTTACCATCTTCTTTTCAGTTTTTGGAGCAAGTTTTGCTGGAAAATTTTTGGGTTTATCATTACTTTTGTCTTTTGAAATAGGGTCTCTAAAATTAGGCTTCTTTTTCTTTAAATAGTTTTTAAATTTTTTAGTAAACATAGCCGTCATCTCGGACTCTAGATCAAACTCAGTCTCAGGAGTTTTTGCAGTCTCATGAGCACTAGTGAAAACCACACTATCTTTTTGTTTTTTCTTAGAAATCTGGTGGGCTTCATAAGTCTGCAAGTTTCCAACCAATTGATCAAGCTTGAGGGTATCAACATTCTGAGCCTCCTCAATAGCTGTCACTTTTTATTAGAACCTCTCGGGTAAAGACCTCAAAATTTTTCTAACAACCTTAGCTTCAGGGATTTTTTCACCGAGTGTGAAACATGAATGATGTCACTAAGTTTAGCATAGAAATCATCAAACGTCTCATCATCACGCATAAAAAGGGTTTCAAAGGCAGAGGTGAGACATTGAAGTTTGACCTTTTAACAGAAGTAGTACCCTCGTGAATCGTTTCAAGAATGTCCCAAGCCTCTTTTGCTACCTCACACGTACAAATTGTAACAACCCCGACCCTTAATTAACGTTCATTCATGCTTAGGTGTGCGTAACAAGTAATTGAGAAGAAATCCTAAGTTGATTTCATGTGCATTGCATTATTTTATGTTTTATCTGTTCAGCGTAGGAAGATTTGTTCATGTTTTTAGTTTCGGTTTGTGAATCGGCATCTGATACAGAAATAGATTTGATTTATGTGTTAATTAGAATTTTTAGAATTTTATGGTAGGTTCAATTAAAAATTCATTTCGGAACGATTAAATATGATTAATTTAATTCCACTTAATTGCCTATGACTTAAACTAATAAAACACCATTTCTTTATGAGCCCCACTAATCTTTTCATCCATTTGAATACATGTTGAGCCCATTCTAGTAGAAAAACGTGAGAGAGGGAAGAAAATTGAGATCAAAAGCAAGAGGAGAGGGGATTGCTTGGAATTGTTGACCTTGGGGAAGATTTGAAAGCTACAACTTCAATACTTGTGAATTGAGAGCCTTAGGTAAGAATTTTAGTCTTTAGTTTTGTAATTTAGTTGATCAATGCATGAGATCAATGGTGATAAATGAATTAACATAAGAATTGAAATAAAGAATGGAATTAAGAATAAATTCATATGTGCATGTGCATTTTATGGAGCTTTGAAAGTGTTTTCAAGGAATTTCCTGATGCATGTCTCCAATTCACCTCAATTTTGGGAAAACAATGAGTTTCATGTTGTTTGGTAACACTTGATTATGTTTTGAGAAGCTTTGGTCTAAAGAATTGCATGCATGTCATGTTCATGAATTATTCTTGAGTTTCAAGTTGAATTGTGCACAATTGGCAAGCCATTGGGCCATGATTTCTTGAAATGATTCTTTAAACATGTTGTTTTATGAGTTTTTATGAATTTCCTATAGTTTTGGCCCCAAAATGTTGAGTTTGAGGTGTTTGGTTTGAACTTGAAGCTTGGAGATCAAATCTGGAAATTCCAGAAATTTGATCCACACTCGAGCGGGGAACTTCACGCTCGAGCGAGCACTCTGAGTACGTGCACTTCTGCTCGAGCGACGTGAGTCACGCTCGAGCATGAAATGCATATACCTAGAAGTTCATATGTTTTGCAGTCCGCTCGAGCGAAGGGATTCACGCTCGAGCGTAGGTCTGAGTCTCACGCTCGAGCGGGGATCGAGCGTCCGTCGAGCGTGAAAAACATGCAACCAGTACTTTTTCCAAAGTTTACAGTCCGCTCGAGCGAGGGAAGTTACGCTCGAGCGAACCTTCACATCTTGCATGTTCGCTCGAGCGGGGAAAGCCACGCTCGAGCGTGGACCCTATTTTCAGCAAAATTTGAGTAATGTTTTCAAGTGCATTTTTGCATCCTCATTTCATCCTAGGCCATGATTAAGACCCCATAATGAGGATAATGATGTAGGTACACACCAGAACAAGAAAGGACCAAGTTATTATTTTTGGGTGTGTAATTCGGGATATGTTCGTTTTGTAATTGTATAGGTCAAGTGCCACAAAAAGTTGAATTGCCTACTTACGATGCCTATTATCTGTGAGTAATAACTTAGTAAAGCTATATTCAACTTTATGTATTTTCTGTATACGAAGTAAGACCTGTTGAAAGAAATGCTATGTTTTATACTATGAATGATTATCCGAGACTAACAAGCATTTATGATGCTATGCTATGATTCAAGCATGTTGCAAGTGATGTATGCCACGATTCAAGTACGTTATAAGTGATATGATGTTATGATTCAAGTATGCTATAAGTTCCCGGACCGGAGGTTCCTATGGAACTGACAAGCTATCTATACCCGGCTGGAGGTTCCTAAGTAGAACTGACAAGTATACAAGTTCCCAGTCCGGAGGTCCTTATATGGGACTGACAAGTTATCATTATCCGGCCGGAGGTTCTTCTATAGAACTGACAAGTAAAATTTAAGTCACTCTGTGTAAGATCTACTAGTACGAATAAACGTATACGAAAGATTAAGTATGAACTCTGACTTTTGTCTACATGCTCAGAACAAGAATACGAATGTAAATTGTTTTATTTCAACTATGATATTGAGACATCATTCATATACCCCTTTACTCCGTTATTATTCACTGGGCCTCCGCTCACTAGTTATTTATTATGTATGTAGGTGAGCAGGTTCATGATCAAGCTTAAGTTGATGCTTGGGGTACTTTTGTGTTGTCAGCCACCCTCCGCGCCTCCCGAGGAGGTTCCAGATCATGTCATGTTTTGTAGCTATGTTAATATAAATGTTCAAGACTAATCCTTTTGTTTTAAGAACAAGTTCCCCTTTTGTATGTACTTGTTAGTGACGTGTAAATGTTATACCTATGACGTCACTCGTATGATTATAAAAGTTTAAAATTATCAATCTCATGGATGTCTGCACAACTCGATGGACTATGTATATTTTATGTATTTACTTCTGCAGCCCCTAACTATATGTTATTATGCTAAGAGGCCTTTGGTAATCTAAGGATTACTGGCCGGTTACGTCGCTAAATCCATAGGGGCGGGTTCGGGTCGTGACACAAATACAACAAAACTCTTCAAGGTGTGACGGAGCAAAAAAGGGAATTGAGAGCTTTACTGTTTCAACTTGAGTTTTGATAATCTAATGGTCCCATTTATCAAGGGGTTTGGGAATATCAACACCATTAATGGTGACAATAGGTTCACTCCACCCATAGATCATATAATGCCAAACTTTCTCATCGATATATTTTAAAAACGCTCTCATACGAGCTTTCCAATAAGAATAGTTTGTACCATCAAGTAACGGAGGTCTATGGGTCGAGTTACCTTCATGAATTGAATCCATATCACCAATCACACAAAATCACACTCCTATAGCTTTGGATAAAAACAAAGAGTGACCTGCTCTGATACCAATTGAAAAACCTAAGTGATTCGCGATTAGATCAAGATTTAATTATTCCAATTCCCAATCAAATAAAACTCACAATCTAAATCATCAAGAACTTACGAGAGTGATTTAGATTATTGTTTTCGAAAAATAATAAATCGACACAAACAATTTTTACGTGGAAAAATCACAATTGAAACACCTTCAATTATGATAAAAAAAACCACGGGCGAAACGCCACTAATCAATCCACTACTGAAGAAAGAAAGATTACAAAGATAACAAACAAATTACCCAAACGCTTCCAATTTGTCTTCAAATCTTCTATATATCTCTCATTGCAACCTTCGTCTCGGAATTGATTAGATTTAAGTTGAATCCACAACTTCTATCGTCGAATCAATGACCACGTACAGTATCAAACTCTTTTGATACTCCACGCTTGAATCTCTGGATTCCACCGAAGAAGAACACTTTTGAATATGAACAATCAACCTCCTTGATGTGTGCTTCTCAAAACATGAGTTTAATACTCAATCAAATCATCAAGGAAAACTCACAAAAAACTCCAAAAGAAAACCCCAAAAACCTTAAAGTAGATCTCTAAAACGTAATCCTCGTTTTGGACTAAAACAAGTACTTATAGAAAACTGGGGCAACGAAGCTCACTCGAGCGAAGACTCTCGCTCGAGCGAGGAACCAAAAACGCATATTTTCCTTAAGTGGTCTCACTCGAGCCACGCTACCTGCGCTCAAGCGTCCAATCATCCTCAGTTTTTTACAGAAGCAGCTTTCGCTCGAGCGAGAACTCCTTCGCTCGAGGGAGCAAGACAAAAAAACTTAGAAAAATTACAACTCGATAAAAACATGTTTGTTCACGAGATTGACAAGACTAAAGGACCTAACACAATAAATAAAATTTAATAAAATAAAATTAAAAATTTGTGCATTTTGTTGCAGTAAAACAAAGTGTATCCAAGAAACTTGTTGTCAAACATGTCGGCTCTTCTGACCAACTTGCTAATATCTTCACTAAGACTCTTTCTTCTGCTCGCTTTGCTTTCCTTCAACACAAGCTCATGGTTCGTGCCTCCCCTCTTCGCTTGCGGGGCCTGATGAGATAATATCAGCTACATAAGCAGAACAAACAGACGAGGCTCAAGCATTGTAATTCATTAGATGTTAAGCTCAGTTGTATCAAGACTGTTACAACTACTTTCAGTTACATAGTTAGATATAGTATAGCTACATAAAGAACTCTAATATTGTATAAATATGAAACTCTATACTCAAGATCTATTATCAAAGATATTTTCATTTCCTATACAACTTCTACAGTTAGAAGCTCAGATACAAATGGTTTGCTTTCTCCAAGCTGGAAACAATAAAAGAAAAGCATGACACATTCAAAGTTATATCCAATATGGAAATTTGACATTTGACCAACAAGATTAAAATAATGTTACCTGTACAATAACAAATTTACGCTTGCACTTCTGAACAATTTTCAAGAATGTGTCGCAAGCCATATCCTGAAAGAATTATCACACACAAATTTTAACTTTAGCAATTTACTTTTCTAAGATTAAAAGATAAAAGGCTGGCCATAGATGATGAACAAGACAGGAATCACAATACCCAATTAATGTAACACAAACTCCATATATGATATTAAGAAGGCTATCAAAGCAATTAACTAGAACAATTAAAACAATATAAACACTCCAAATTTTATAACAAAAACTAGAACATAATTAACAAGTCTAAAATAAACACATAGATAGGACACATTGTGTGGATTGCATAAGGAGCAAAAAGTTATTGCAATGCATACCATTAATATCATAAACAACATCAAAGCCTTCGGCTGAGAGACTGGCTTTCACGAATTCAAAGTCCTTCCCATCTCCTTTCAAGTGCAAGATCTACACTTAGAATACAATATTTCATTCATCAACAAAGAAAAATATGAAACTAATCAAAAAGGCCAATAGAATTTTCCAGTGTATATGTCATAATTAATAACCTTGGAAGAAAAATCAACATAATCCTTCTCTGATTCACCAGGCAATTGTTGGGTAATGGGTGCTTTTCCTCTTGTGAACAAAGTCACCTGCACTATGATATAAAACTTGTTTATTAAAAAGTCAAAGACGTCATCAAATATAAATCTGTGTAGTAATTTGTCAACCCAATTTTAATTGCACACCATAAGGTGGAAAATATTGTTAAGAAAGTTAAAACAATTGGGAAAAGAAAATCAGTACATCTAAATGTTCAAATGTAAATAGAAGGGTTCATACCTGGTGGCCTTCTTTTACAAGAAGTCTTGACAAAAACACACCAATAAACTGAGTCCCTTCCATTATCAGGATTTTCTTGGCACTTGATGCTGAAACGTGTGACGCTCCTTTTGGTTGCCATACCTTTCTTCTATACTGCATGAGATATGGATATTAATAAATTAAGAAATACATAAATTGCTTGAAACATTGAGCAGAACATGTGCAGTGTGTGTGATTCTTAACTCCTATAACAAAAATAAGCCAGATCTTGCTTTCAGAAGCAGAAAATTTTTCTTCCAAAACCCTGTGACAAATGATGCCTAAATAAACCAACTAATTTGTTTGCTAATGAAACTGATGAGAGGCATTAACTTCATTAAGTTTTTGAATAAATGCACACATTACATAGAACAAACTCATTGTGCTCTTGATAGTCAAAATTATGTATCACTGTCAATCACCAATCTTAGATCATGATAGGTTTTGCTTTTCTCCTAAATCAAACCAAACCAAACCAAACCAAACTCAACCAAATTAAGCCTTATTTCTCAATCAAGTGGGGTATTTGAATTTTTTTTCGTCATTTTTCTTTGTCAAAAGCTATATTCTCAGTTAGATTAAACAAATTCATATCTTTTTTTTATTATTGCATTCAGTTTCATATGTGGTAATCACATCCACCTTCCTTATGGTTACATCTATAGGTTTTCATTGTACATGACCAAACCATTTGTCCTATTATGCTAATTTTAGTGTCTTTTTTTTTTTCTTTTCTTTTTTAAGGTGCTAAGGTGCTATACTCAATTGCCTGAAGTTGAACTCAACATGTGAAAGAGTGTAGTAATGGTTCAATTGGCTAATATGAGATGCTTACAATTTGAGCCAATTAACCCCACTTAGTGATTTACCCAAGCATTTCAGTTAAACTCATTTGGGTTCAACAGTTGAAACATTAAATAAAAACACAAAGAGGTATACACAATAGTTCTACCAAACTAGATTGGGAGAAGAGAGAGAGGGGTACCTGAATAGAGGTGTTCAATCTGATGCCATTGAAATTAGAGAGAGAAGAAGAAAGAAAAGAGAGAGAAGGTTGTTATTTTTCTTAGGTTCAATGCAACAAAAATTCTGGTATTGATTAGAGGGAAGGAAGTAGTTTTTGTGGGTGATTCAATGAACGGAACTCAATGGGAATCGATGCTATGTTTGTTAATGGGTCATGACCAAAACATCCTCATAGATGGAGTATGGAAAAGAAGGTTGGGGTTGGGTCGATTATTAAACTCCAATCGATTCAGCAAGGTCTGTTCATCATCACCAAACGACAATGCTTCAAAAACTAGTGGTTTGATTGTTGGGTGTAGTGTGGTTTTGCACTGAATTAGATGGATAATACACAAGATCTTTGTGATGAAGAGGTCGATGGAGATGGAAGAAACAATTCTTGTTCCACTTCTTCAACATCTGGCACCTCACAGTTCCGAATGGAGGAAAACAGAGAGAGGAAGACATAGAGACAAATAGAGAGAGATAGAGAAAGGGTGAAATAGAGGAGATATACCTGGAAGCGACTGTGGTGCTCGTGTAACCCTTGTGGTGGTGCTCGTGTAACAGACGAAGACAAATCGACAGAAAGGAGGGCAGAGGCAAGAGTGAGAGAGAGAAAGTCACAGAGGGATGAGGCGAGAATAAGAGAGACAGTGACACAGAGGCATAAATGAGAGTGAGACAGATCGACCTTGGACTTTTAATTTCTTAGGTTTAGTTTTTTCCCGACCAGTGTCTATTAGTCGCCAAAACGAAATAAAACCAGTTTTTCCCGACGAACTGAATAATTTAGTCGCTAATTGTTTTAGGAATCCATCCAAAAGGATGATTGTATAACATACAATAAAACACTACAAACACTATAAACTAATCCAAAGATGGAGAATCTTCATGAAGACTTTTCATGATACCTAGCATTATTGAATTGGGAATCCTTCCTCCAAAACTTAATTATAATTGCTGACCAAATAGTTTAGTCAGTAGAAGTTAAATAAATAGCGACTAAATTATTCTTAGTAGCTGAAGATTGTACATTTAGGGACCAAAATTTTTTTTGTAGCCTAAAATCCTATTTGCAACGACTAAACTTAAATTAGTCACCAAAAGTAACATCTTTAGCTACTAAATTATTTTTAGTAGCTAAAGATTGTACATGTAGGGACCAAGATTTTTTTTGTTGTAGCCCAAAATCCTATTTTCAATGACCAAACTTAAATTAGTCGCCAAAAGTAACATCAATATCGACTAAATTATTCTTAGTAGCTGAAAATAGAACCTTTCCTGACCAAATTTCTTTTAGTAGCTAAAATGCCTATCTTTGGCGACTAAATTTATTTTGGTAGCTAGAGTGTGTGTCTTTGGCGACTGAATTGGTTTTAGTCGGCATTTTTAGTTGCCGAATGTGTAAATTCCTGTAGTGCCTTATTTCAAAGCATTTTGAACAACACTGCCATATCATATGAACGTTATAACTAAAGAAAAAAAATGATATAATTTTATACATTTTGAGTTATAACTAATAAATTTTTTTTTTTTTTAAAAGTCATAACCAAACATCACATGAGGAATAACCAAAGATCAGATGAATCATAACTAAAATATTGTTATGATTAAAGGAGAAAATTAGTCATAACTAAATAAAAAAATGACATAATTAGGGGTTGCATATGACACCATTTTCAAGAAGCGTGTATAGTAGAATTTCCCTACATTTAAAGTAGAACACAAAAAATCTATCACATAATAATACACATAAATGAATAAGATTTTGGAAAATTTACTTATAAATCTCATATTGAGGAATGATAATCCGATTAGTCCCAAGAGTTTTCTTATAGACCAATTAGTCCCATTGACTTTGAAAATGTAGATTTAATATATTATTTGAAAAGTAAATTTACGGTTATACCCTTATTTCTATTATGTTTTTTTTTTTTTTTTTGTGTGTGTGTGTGCTAGAAAGGTAAGATACACAACCTATGATAATCAAATTTAGAATGAATTTTTATATGAGAATCTTTTTTATTTGGAATGACTTAGAATATGAAAATTTTCAAACATTCCAAAAGGATTTCAAAAGGAGTATAAAAAGTTCTTAGTAAACTTTGAGCAAATGTATAATTTCAATATGTAACACTTCAATGTAGCACTAAAAAAAAACTCTTTAATATAACACTCCAATGTAATACAAAAAAAAATTCTTAGTGTATTTTTTCGAAACGTAATATTTCAATGTAACACTCCAAAAAAAAAAAAATGTAGGATTCTTCAAACCATTTCAAAAGGGTGTGGAATTGTTCAAACTATTACAAAAATAGTACAAAAATTCCTTAGTAAGCTTTGGGTAAATGTATAATTTCAAACTGTGAGTGTTACGTTTGAAAAAGTACATTAAGTAGCTTTTTAATGTTTTTATGTGTGTTATATTGGAGTATTACATTTGAGATTACATTGATTGGAGTGTTACGTTTGGAAAAAAATATACTAAGTAATTATCTTTTGCATGTTACATTCGAGTGTGTTACATTGGAGTGTTATATTTAGAAAAAGTTTGGAGTGTTACGTTGTTACGTTTGGAAAAAATACACTAAAAGTTTTTTAGTGTGTTACATTGGAGTGTTACGTTCTTATTCGCAACATGAGATTTATTCCAGAAAGAGGGAAAATCCAGCTTATTTGAAACGTGGGATTTATTCCAGAAAGTGGGAAAATCCAGAACCTCTACAGTGGGAAAATTATTTCCACACACCTACTTATTTTAGTGCACACACTTAATGAAATATTATTTTAATGATAATTATAACTTAAAATAAAATGACTATAATGGATATCAAAACACACCCTTAATATTGAATTTAAATTTTCTTTGTACACATATTTAAAAATAAAAAATAAAAAATCTCAATGCACATTTTTTGAGTAAAAAAAAAAAATCCTAATTTAGATAGAGAGAGAAGCCACTGAAATCCATGGAACCATCTTAAAATCAGAGGGATTATTGTTTTGCTATGAACTAAGAAATTCCCAATTCCATCTCCAATTCAAAGTTCATCTTTTTCACAACCTCCAATTCCATCTTTAGATTCTCAATCACTTGTATCAATTGTAATTCTCTGTTGATTTCCACATTCTCTCCTCCACTGATCATATCAATCATATTTCATCACCTTTTGCCTTTGATCATCCAAACTCTTCTTCAGAAACATCAAACTCCCTATCATCACCTCCTATCCATTGATTTACCACCACTACCAATCTCACCTTTACCTATTTGGGTCTGTAAATCCAATTTCTCCAACTTTCCTCCCTTTTGCTTGAATGATAGTTTTGCCGCTAAATCAGACTTGTTTCACAATATTATCATCTTGATTACTCCCTAGAAAAACAAGGTCTAGTTCAAACACATATTCATTGAAGTTCCACCCACTGATTCTCCATTTCACAGTCACACCACCGATTAAAAACTCTGAGTTGCCTTAAATCAAAATAGGTTCTAAATCGTTGGTATACAATTTTGAACAAATGTATGGAAAAAAGGTTGAGGTGGTGTGTGTACAAGTATATGAGTTAAGGGTATGATTGGAATATTTAATGTGTTGAATGAGAACAATAACTCATAATCAAATTACTAAATGTGTGCACTAATAAATGATATACACTGAGATAAGTGGGTGTGTGGAAATAGAATTACCCTCTATAGTGCAGATTGTCCAAATTTGAAATTTCATATTTAAAGAAACCCATTTTTATTCTCAAAAATTAAACCTAAATGTGTAAGTGACTACCATTTTGTATAATTTCCCTTTGAATGGGACTTTTAGATTCATAAGAAAAAATAAAGGACTAAATAATTCACAAGATCATAATTTGGGATTTATTGGTGCTTCACCCTAAGATTTTATGTGATAATACACATAAATTAATAAGATTTTATAGAGTTATTAGAATGGTCTATTTTTTTTAAAAAAAATCTTAGTCATATGTAACTGATTCCGTGATCAGTTTCTCAGTCTATAGATTTATTTATTGCGTTTGGTTTCAATTTTCTAAATTTAATTTTCTAGAAATTAAATTTTTATTTTTTGTGTTTTTCTATTTTTAGTGAATATTTTTAAAATTTTAAGCAATTTTTAAAACTTTTTTAGATACATTTGTAAAAAAAAATATTTTAAAAATTAATAAATATACAAAAATACAAAAATGTACTGAATTTTCGTATTTTTTTATATTTAGTGAATTTATAAAATGTTTTTTTTACAAATATTGTACATTTTAAGTGTATTTATGTTAGGTGTATCTAAAAATTAAAAAAATATTACTTAAAATATTAAAAAAGTCAATAAAAAAAATATGAAAAATAAAAAAATTTAATTTTCTGAAAAGTAAATCCTGAAAAAATAAATTAAACCAAATAAGTTGATTTATTTTGAAGAACTCGAAATAAAATGTTTTGGGACAAATAATATGTATTTGGAAAAATCTTATCTACATTAATGTGGTGGAAGTCTCACATCCACATTGGTATGGACCAAACACGATCTTGTGAGTAATTAGTAATTTAGTATGTAATTTATTAGAATTTTTTTAAGTTTTGTTCTTGATGAAGTTGCCATTTGAGGTCATTTTAAATTTGCTTCTTTTGGACCTGATTTCAATTCATAGCCGTACAAGATGGTGTCTAATTAGGCCAACAATTTCAATGAAGTCTTAGGTGAGAGAGTACTTGCAGGTCCTAAGCTGTACTTGAAAAAGACTCTTGTGAACTGAAAATCAACATGCCTAGCATTCAAAGCTATTCACTCTTTTTCAACAAAAAAAAAAAAAAAGCTATTCACTCTTAATTATCACCGACGGAGCCAGGAAATTAGGTTTGAAGGATATTTATTAATTATAATTTTTTATTTTAAAAAAATTATGAGCAATATTAAGATAATCATAATTTTATGAGATAAATTTAACATAAAAAATTACATATTCATTATTAATAAGAACAAATCAAAATTCTATAATTGTGTGGAATAGCTCGGTGTGGGATGATGATGTAAATTTGTAATTTTAGCACAAAAAATTATGAATCAAAATTCCTAATTTTAAAAAATAAAAACACATCATTTATAGGAGTTTTTTTAAAAAATATTCTATAAAAAAAAAATTATTTAGAGAATTGACACACTTTTCAAATTATTTAGGAAACCTACTTTTTGAAATCGCATTTTAAAAATGCGATTTTGAAATTGAAATTACTTTTTCAATATACAATTTCATCTTGAAATCACAGGTTGAAAATGTAATTTATGATGACATGGTGAAATCGCATGTTCAATGTGAAATTGCATGTTGAAAATTCAATTTCAATTTCAAAATCGCATTTTCAAAATGCGATTTCAAAAACAGGTTAGTTTTCCAAATAGTTTGAAAAGTGGGTCAATTCTCTAAATAGTTTTTTTTTTAGAATATTAAAAAAAAAAACTCTCATTTATAGCACAAATTTTTATAAAATCTATTTAATTTTTATTTGATAGAAAAATATTAAAGATATGACATTGCTTAAAATGATGTATTTTGAATGAAAATTATTAAACAGTCTCAGAGTACCATATAGCGTTATCTACATGATCCTCAAAGCATAGAAAATCACAAATCACACTAAGTGGTATGTCAACTACTTGAAAATAATGAGTTCATTATATCCAATTTAAAATATTTTTCGGTACACTATTGATTTAAACTACTATAGAAATAATACCACATAGTCAGTGGCGGAGCCAAAAAATTAAATCAAAGGGGACACTTATTAATTATAATATTGAAATTTTTTTCAAAAATATTTCACATAAATTTTTACGATTGACTTTGAGAAAGATCAAAAAAATAATATTATTTGTAACTAATGTATCATGGACAATAAAAAAAAGTTATGAATATAAGCCTTAAAATAAATTATATAATAATAAAGTAATTTTTTTTATATAAAATTTGAGTAAAAAATCAATATAATTGTAATACTACGTTACCATTAATATGTGATATCAGCAACCAATAATAAAGAAACACATGGAGGGTGAACCTCACAAGTCAAATGTAACTAACAATCTAATAAATTATATATCTTTATAATAAGATTAATTATGCTTAATAATAATAGATATCACCATTACATTAAAAAAATTATAAATTTTTCATAGATAATAATATAACTTATCGTAATATTTTAATTTTCAATCAAAACAACCATTATAGTTCTCATAATTTTAAAAATGTCATTGACATTTCACTCTAAATAATGTTTTTATAATTTTTAAAAAAATATTTTCTTTATATTTGGTAAAAAATAAAAAAAAAAAAAAAAGAAGACCAAAACCCAAGGGGGCATGTGACCCCTTGACTCCTCTTTATCTCCGCCCCTGCACATACTGTTCCTAAAGTATCAAATAACTACTTGTTGTCAACAATATAATAAATTCTTAGCCAAAAAACATGTTAAGAAAAAAAGAGAACACATTTTATACATAACAATAATAAAAAAAAAAATTTCAAAATTGGAGGGGGCACGTGACCTCCCTCGCCCTATGTAACCTCCACCCTGCACCCAATTATGGATTTTCAGTGGTTAGTAGCCATGAAACAGTACCAGCAACAGAGCTGAATCTTTCATGATTACTTCGTTTAATTATTTTGTGATCTAAAACCTAATGCCCTGTTTTGCATACCCTTTGATGCAATGATTGTCGTCAAACCTCAACAAACCTGCCCAAGACGCGTATGTACTCAAAGATATAATTAAATTCACATGGTTTGCTGTCCATGAATCCCAACACACAATAAAAGCTTCATCAAATGGTGTTTCTGAAGTACCCTGCATAGCAAACTCAACATTGTCCTTTGGGCCATAAATTAGTAATAAACCACTTTATGAAAATTTCCATATAATTTGGTAGGACATGGACTTGAGTCTCCAGGGCAATGCTTGGGGTGAGACTCTTTACTGATATATCTTAGGTTAGTCTATGGCTTAAGTCTATCTTGAAAAAGAATGTAAATTCCTCATGTTGTGAATCACCTATATGCTTTTTCTCGCATTGTTAGGTCCATTTAGCCCCTCTTGTTCGGCTCCCAATGGGTAGGGGCTCGCTCTTGTGGCTGCCCTCTAAAGATAATTGGTATATGTTGGTTTCTCCTCTCTATCCTTTTCATCTTACAATTTACCTTTTTATCCTTCCTCTTTTTGGTTAATTGCACAAGACTTAATGGACATGCCAATTGTTAGGTTTGTGAAGCCTAATTAATACTGGATCCAACTCTGCAGTGAGTTGGCAGGAGTTGGACGGAGACTATACTCCGAAGATGAATTTTATTAAGGGTATTACTAATAATTTGTTAATAAAAACCCTAACATATATATTATTGTTGTCTATCCAAACAATCGCATTGTATTCATCTCTTATTTTCATTTAATAAAATAATCTTGTTGGACCACCTAAATTTGTGTGGTGCTTTTCTTATATGTGATCGATTCATGTTGCTTTTGTGTGTGGTTTATTCCGCAACCGTACACATTTTTAGTACAACTAATCACATAGAATGAGTCCCAACATAAAAGTAAAAAAATAAAAACAACAGCAACCATTGTTTCTCAAAGCTTTGTATATAAATAGTTCATACCACTCAACACATCAACACCTTTTAGTGTTTTAAGACCCAATCTCCTGTTGTTCTTCTAAACTCTTGTCTCCCCCCCCCCCCCCCCCCCCCCCCCCCCAAAAAAAAAAAAAAGAAAAGAAAACAGTGTGATCATAAGGCCCAAGAAGCTCACGAAAATGGCAAGGAGATGGCAGAAGATAGCGCTGGCCATTGGAAGGAAAACAATTTCTTTATCAAGAACCAAAGGGACTACTATGGACACCGACAGGTGTAATAAAGGACATTTTGTTTATACACACCGATCAAATGCGGTTTGTGATTCCTTTGGCGTATCTCCACAACACTGTCTTCAGAGAGCTCTTCAAGATGTCTGAAGAAGAATTTGGACTGCCAAGAGATGGGCCTATTATGTTGCCATGTGATGCAGTTTTTATAGATTACATACTTTCACTTGTTTGGAGAGGTTTAGCTCAAGATTTAGAGCAAGCCTTGGTCTTTTCGGTTGTTGGCAGTAGAGGCACCTTACCTTTTGTACTCAACAAGAAACGAGCAAACAAGTAGATGTTTGTGGTTAATTTGTAATGTTATTGTGCAGATTTTGTATGTAACAATCACAACTTAATAGAGGGTGATACATACTTTGAAAATCCAAAAAATTTATCCATGTTTGGTTCTTTCCAATTGTTTATTATGGATTGAGTGAAACAACTTCGGTAACTATCATGGTTGGGCACAGGATATCATGTAGCACTGTTCCATGACTTAAAAAAAACTCTCTGAAGTTCGAACCGCAGATCAACAAAGAACAATTTTTGTTATTAAGAGCTTGTTGTAACATTTGTTCTTGAAATCATCTGAATTCAAGTCATTGGGATATTTTATTTTCTGGTTTTGTCATAAAGGTCCTGAAACATGTCATGAAGGCTCTAAATTGAGCCAGTCATTTAAATCACCCTTTGAGATTTCAATATAACGATCATTTCTGGAACCTCATCAGATTATTTACATTGTATTTCCTATGTTACAATCTCGCTGGTAAAAGATTTTTGATATATTCCTGAACCACTTAAGAATTCATTCATCAAATATAGCTGCAGCAAATAACTAGTACAAATCATATGCAACTTCCATATATCCTCTTATGTCAATCACATTAAAAACCCCAAAGCTATTACAGTAAACTATCATTGCTGACAAGTTTTGGAAAGCAAAAATTGAAAATAGGCCTCTTTTGTCGCATTTTTATTGGAAGCGACTCAATTGGAGGCCAATGGAACTCTGTTAAGCTGTACCCCTTAACAGAGATTCGGAAACCTTACCCGCTTGTCTGACCAAACGTGTTATCAATGATCACCATTCCTGTGCCTTAAGCACTTGTCATTGTTTCCGTGTACCACTGTACCCACGTATGGTTTTGTGAATTACATGAACTGAAAGCAAAACTGATTGGGCCGTGATGTTTCGAAACCACTTAGCATATTTGATGATATAACCATGTACAAACTTATAAACACCACTAATCATATTTGAAGAGATAAACCACATATGTTTGTTTTGATTTCAGAACAAAACCAAGTAGCCAAACATGTCCACCCTCAGCGGTCCCTTGAGACCCAACCAGCACATGGTCTTGCAACCCACAAATCCTAACAATTTTAAAGCTACAATTTCACTACTGTCTCAGGCATTCTTTTATATAAACCATTTCCATTTGCATTCGCATCTTTAGCATTTCAGTCTCTTGAAATCTTTATTCCCTCTTATTTCTAAACACAACAACATGATCAGTGCAAAGAAACTCGTCAAGATGGCAAGGAAGTGGCAGAAGTTTGCTGCCAAAAGGACAAAGAGAATTTCATTTCGCAGAAATGTTGACACTACAAGTAACTGTAGTACTTCATTCGTGGCAGATAAGGGACATTTTGTTGTCTACAGCGCTGATCAAAAGCGTTTCATGATTCCCCTAGCGTATCTTAACAAGGAGATCACGAGAGAGCTCTTCAAGTTGTCCAAAGCAGAGTTTGGGCTCCCAAGGGATGGACCAATTACATTGCCATGTTATTCGATTTTCATGGAGTACATAGTCTCGTTGATTCAGCGTGGTGCAGTTAAAGATCTAGAGAAGGCTTTACTTATGTCAGTTGCTACCAGTCTCTGCTCATCATCATTGTCATCTTTCCACCATGGAAAGACAAAGCAGCAATTACTTGTGTATTGATTTAATTGAAGTTTAGTGGTGTAAATGATCAGTGCAGTTCTAACTTGATACATATTATGAAAAATTCCGAGGGTTTACCTTCATTTCCAATTTTTTATTGTAGTGAAATTGAGTTTCTGGCTTTGGAATGATAAATATTGTCCTGTGGATGATAGTGACATACAAATTTGTAGATTATGCTAAGAAAAAACCAAGTTAATCGCTTTGACAACCAAAATAATTTTTATAATGAACTAATATAATCTGTGTCTCAAAATTCCATCAGTTGGTTGTTCATAAGTAATCGTGGAAATTCCAAATCAAGGTATGTGAAAAATCATGAAACAAAATTTAATCAGTAATAGTTTTTAATTCACGAGAAACATTTGAAGGACAACGGATCATTGAGACAGTAGAGACTTTTTACATTATATTGGATTTCTCAATGGATGCTCTTATTCCTTCAAACAAATCAACCTCAGTGCTTTGGTTGCTGTCCAAAGAGAAGTCATCGCTATCTAATGTAGATTCTAAGTCCGCATATCTCCACCTACACAGATCTTCTTGAACTTCGGGTAACAGGTGAGCTTCAGCCCTCTCAAATCCTTTATTTATGACAAACAACTCTTCTGGATCTAGAACTCCTGATCACGCATGAAGCATTAATGACTTCGAATTTTAACTTGCTCTAACCATATGAAATGAGTTAACATTGGCACAAGGCACCAAATATTTCAGATTTGTTGTAAAACCATACCTGCACTGGTGAAAAAGCCACTATCCCAATCTAAACTTTTGCGCAAGTTGCTTGCTCTTCCCAACTCTGTGGATTCATAAAATAAGAGCTTTTGCTCCCTTTCCTCAAGTATTTCTACTGCATTTTCAGGTTCACGAGAATCTGTGGTCCCAAACAGCTTGAAACCTTCTCGCTCATCTATTTTCTCCGACACTACTGTGAAAATGAATTCAAGAATAAAATGTTTCAAGCAAAAATTGATAATGGAAGAATGTATCTGTTCAAGTAACCGCAGAATTGCTCCTAATGTTGATGCAGAAACTAAGATCTGTGGGTGGTTTTTCATACAGCCTAAGCAAATTAGAGTCGTTTAGATATTGATGTGTTACTTATCAGGAATTGGGAGAGTCAAAGATGATGCAGAACTATGAAATATCTCACAAATAAAACGATATCAGAAATTCAGACCTACCATAAGGGAACTATTGTAAAATATTAAGGTTCTTAAAATTTTGCTCCCATCCCCGAAAGTAACTGAAGAATTAGAAACACAGGTCTATTCTAATGGATTGATTATTAATCTTAACACTATGATAAACAATAAGACATGAAAATTAGAATTAGAATATAAACATGCCTACATGGAGCAGAGAAATATCATTCACGTACTATATAACCTACAATCAGATTATTACAGAGTATTTCTTCAAATATACTTATGATATCTCACTTCAAGACATAAGTACAAAGTATTGTATTGGCGGAGATTAGGTGACTAGTTACAATTTATAAAGCATGGATAGGGGGATGCAAGATAGAGGCATGACACAACATGGATACATCGATACAAATTCTGAAAAAGTAGGATATGGATCATGTTAAAGGATACGATCATAAATAAAAATATATATAAATTAAAAAGTAACTGTCATAAATCTTTTAGGATAGACTATTTTTCTTTGTTTATCTATAATTAGGAAACACTAATTTGGCGAAGCCGAGTCAGACTTTGGATTTCTAGAAAAAGTTCAATAAAATTTGATTAATTTATTCAGATGGCGATAATTAATCAAATCATTTGAGAGACACGTGGTTATTTTATATACACAGTTACATAACCACCATGAAGTATGTAAGCTCTCTACTTCCAGTCCCACGTTCCGCATATAACTCCACTACCACCAAGAGTTGCAATGCTTCCATACGATGCATTCAACCACATCAAGTACGTGTTGACTTTCTACTCTACCAAATAGTCTTAATTTCAAACTACTAGAAGTCACGGCACGCAAAAAAAATTCAAAGTGGTGTATTGGCAGAGATTAAGTGACTAGTTGCAATTTGTAAAGCATGGAATGGGATACAAGACAGAGGTATGACACAATATGGATACATCGATACAAATTCTGGAAAAGTAAGATATGGATTATGTTAAGGATACGACAATATATAAACATATATAAATTTAAAAAGTAATTTTGTGAAGACTGTTTTTCAAACTACTAAGTGTCATAGCAAGCACAGAGGGTGCATAAATCATTGAAAGATAATAACAATTCTAAATATAAAAAGGGAGACCATATAACAATTCGAGAGATTTCATCAAGTTTCTTCAAGGCTGAAAAGAAGCAACCATAGATACTGAGCATAAATTTGTGATAAACAGATGCATAAAAAGGGAGACCATATAACATTTTTTACAAGGCACTAAGGCTAGGTACCAACCTAAGATATTATGCTTACTAAGCCTAAGAGTAAGAAAAGAATTTGGGACAAGTGAGGTTTCAATATTTCCTACTGCAACAATAGCGGAAGGCCTGATTACCCATTAAATCTCTTTGGGATACCTTAAATGCAATCACATTGCAATTCACATACAAAATGAACAGGAAAAAATTTCTTCTTCCATTCACAATAAGATTTGTTCTGAATTTGCAATATACTTACAGTGGGTATCCCGTTTGTGGGCTTCTCCAACTCCTGACTTGCAAATATCGGACATTATATTGGATTTCTTAATGGATGCTCTTATTCCTTCAAACAAATCAACCTCACTGCTTTGGTTGCTGTCCAAAGAGAAGTCATCGCTATCTAATGTAGATTCTGAGTCCGCATATCTCCACCTACACAGATCTTCTTGAACTTCGGGTAATAGGTGGGCTTCAGCCTTCTCAAATCCTTTATTTATGACAAACAACTCTTCTGGATCTAGAACTCCTGATCATGCATGAAGCATTAATGACTTCGAATTTTAACTTGCTCTAACCATATGAAATGAGTTAACATTGAAACAAGGCACCAAATATTTCAGATTTGTTGTAAAACCATACCTGCACTGGTGAAAAAGCCACTATCCCAATCTAAACTTTTGTGCAAGTTGCTTGCTCTTCCCAACTCAGTGGATTCATAAAATAAGAGCTTTTGCTCCCTTTCCTCGAGTATTTCTACTGCATTTTCAAGTTCACGAGAATCTGTGGTCCCAAACAGCTTGAAACCTTCTTGCTCATCTATTTTCTCCGACATCGAACATGCTGAAAAATGAATTCAAGAATAAAATGTTTAGGCTAA
Source organism: Camellia japonica (assembly GCA_030407325.1). NCBI lineage: Eukaryota > Viridiplantae > Streptophyta > Magnoliopsida > Ericales > Theaceae > Camellia > Camellia japonica. Next base: position 1,686,644 of record JAPPVO010000036.1, read on the forward strand.
AATTGATAATGGAAGAATGTATCTGTTCAAGTAACCGCAGAATTGCTCCTAATGTTGATGAAGAAAACTAAGATCTGTGGGTGGTTTTTCATGCAGCCTAAGCAAATTAGAGTCCTTTAGATATTGATGTGTTAGTTATCAGGAATTGGGAGAGTCAAAGATGATGCAGAACTATGAAATATCTCACAAATAAAACAATATCAGAAATTCAGACCTACCATAAGGGAACTACTGTAAAATATTAAGGTTCTTAAAATTTTGCTCCCATCCCCGAAAGTAACTGAAGAATTAGAAACACAGGTCTATTCTAATGGATTGATTATTAATCTTAACACTATGATAAACAATAAGACATGAAAATTAGAATTAGAATATAAACATGCCTACATGGAGCAGAGAAATATCATTCACGTACTATAAACCTACAATCAGATTATTACAGAGTATTTCTTCCAATGTACTTATGTTATCTCACTTTAAGACATAAGTACAAAGTATTGTATTGGCGGAGATTAGGTGACTAGTGCAATTTATAAAGCATGGATAGAGGGATACAGATAGAGGTATGACACAATATGGATACATCGATACAAATTCTGAAAAAGTAGGATATGGATTATGTTAAAGGATACGACCATAAATAAAAAATATATAAATTAAAAAGTAATTGTCATAAATCTTTTAGGATAGACTATTTTTTCTTTATTTATTATAATTAGGAAACCTCTAATTTGGCGAAGCCGAGTCAGACTTTGGATTTCTAGAAAAAGTTCAATAAAATTTGATTAATTTATTCAGATGGCGATAATTAATCAAATCATTTGAGAGTCACGTAGTTATTTTATATACACAGTTACATAACCACCATGAAGTATGTAAGCTCTCTACTTCCAGTCCCACGTTTCCGCATATAACTCCACTACCAAAGTTGCAATGCTTCCACTACGATGCATTCAACCACATCAAGTATGTGTTGACTTTCTACTCTACCAAATAGTCCTTAATTTCAAACTACTAGAAGTCACGGCATCAAAAAAAATTCAAAGTGTGTATTGGCAGAGATTAAGTGACTAGTTGCAATCTGTAAAGCATGGAATGGGATACAAGACAGAGGTATGACACAATATGGATACATCGATACAAATTCTGGAAAAGTAAGATATGGATTATGTTAAGGATACGACAATATATAAACATATATAAATTAAAAGTAATTTGTGAAGACTGTTTTTCAAACTACTAGGAGTCATAGCAAGCACAGAGTGTGCATAAATCATTGAAAGACAATAACAATTCTAAATATAAAAAGGGAGACCATATAACAATTCGAGAGATGTCATCAAGTTTCTTCAAGGCTGAAAAGAAGCAACCATAGATATTGAGCATAGATTTGTGAAAAACAGATGCATAAAAAGGGAGACCATATAACATTTTTTACAAGACACTAAGGCTAGGTACCAACCTAAGATATTATGCTTACTAAGCCTAAGAGTAAGAAAAGAATTTGGGACAAGTGAGGTTTCAATACTTTCTGCTGCAACAATAGTGGAAGGCCTGATTACCCATTAAATCTCTTTGGGATACCTTAAATGCAATCACATTGCAATTCACATACAAAATGAACAGGAAAAAATTTCTTCTTCCATTCACAATAAGATTTGTTATGAATTTGCAATATACTTACAGTGGGTATCCCGTTTGTGGGCTTCTCCAACTCCTGACTTGCAAATATTGGACATTATATTGGATTTCTCAATGGATGCTCTTATTCCTTCAAACAAATCAACCTCAGTGCTTTGGTTGCTGTCCAAAGAGAAGTCATCGCTATCTAATGTAGATTCTGAGTCCGCATATCTCCACCTACACAGATCTTCTTGAACTTCGGGTAATAGGTGAGCTTCAGCCTTCTCAAATCCTTTATTTATGACAAACAACTCTTCTGGATCTAGAACTCCTGATCACGCATGAAGCATTAATGACTTCGAATTTTAACTTGCTCTAACCATATGAAATGAGTTAACATTGGCACAAGGCACCAAATATTTCAGATTTGTTGTAAAACCATACCTGCACTGGTGAAAAAGCCACTATCCCAATCTAAACTTTTGCGCAAGTTGCTTGCTCTTCCCAACTCAGTGGATTCATAAAATAAGAGCTTTTGCTCCCTTTCCTCGAGTATTTCTACTGCATTTTCAGGTTCACGAGAATCTGTGGTCCCAAACAGCTTGAAACCTTCTTGCTCATCTATTTTCTCCGACACTGCTGTAAAAATGAATTCAAGAATAAAATGTTTCAGGCTAAAATTGATAATGGAAGAATGTATCTGTTCAAGTAACCGCAGAATTGCTCCTAATGTTGATGCAGAAACTAAGATCTGTGGGTGGTTTTTCATGCAGCCTAAGCAAATTAGAGTCCTTTAGATATTGATGTGTTAGTTATCAGGAATTGGGAGAGTCAAAGATGATGCAGAACTATGAAATATCTCACAAATAAAACGATATCAGAAATTCAGACCTACCATAAGGGAACTACTGTAAAATATTAAGGTTCTTAAATTTTGCTCCCATCCCCGAAAGTACTGAAGAATTAGAACACAGGTCTATTCTAATGGATTGTTATTATCTTAACACTATGATACAATAATACATGAAAATTAGAATGATATAAACATGCCTACATGGAGCAGAGAATTTCATTCACCGCTATATAACCTACCAATCAGATTATTACAGAGTATTTCTTCAATATACTTATGTTATCTCACTTTAAGACATAAGTACAAATATTGTATTGGCGGAGATTAGTGACTAGTTACAATTTATAAGCATGGATAGAGGGATACAAGTAGAGGTATGACACATATATCATCGATACAAACTTTGAAAAAGTAGGATATGGATTATGTTAAAGGATACGACCATAAATAAAAATATATATAAATTAAAAAGTAATTGTCATAAATCTTTTAGATAGACTATTTTTCTTTATTTATCTATAATTAGGAAACACTCTAATTTGGCGAAGCCGAGTCAGACTTTGGATTTCTAGAAAAAGTTTAATAAAATTTGATTAATTTATTCAGATAGCGATAATTAATCAAATCATTTGAGAGTCACGTAGTTATTTTATATACACAGTTACATAACCGCCATGAAGTATGTAAGCTCTCTACTTCCAGTCCCACGTTCCGCATATAACTCCACTACCATCAAGAGTTGCAATGCTTCCCTACAATGCATTCAACCACATCAAGTATGTGTTGACTTTCTACTCTACCAAATAGTCTTAATTTCAAACTACTAGAAGTCATGGCACACAAAAAAAAATTCAAAGTGGTGTATTGGCAGAGATTAAGTGACTAGTTGCAATCTGTAAAGCATGGAATGGGATACAAGACAGAGGTATGACACAATATGGATACATCGATACAAATTCTGGAAAAGTAAGATATGGATTATGTTAAGGATACGACAATATATAAACATATATAAATTTAAATGTAATTTTGTGAAGACAGTTTTTCAAATTACTAGGAGTCATAGCAAGCACAGAGTGTGCATAAATCATTGAAAGACAATAACAATTCTAAATATAAAAAGGGAGACCATATAACAATTCGAGAGATGTCATCAAGTTTCTTCAAGGCTGAAAAGAAGCAACCATAGATATTGAGCATAGATTTGTGAAAACAGATGCATAAAAAGGAAGACCATATAACATTTTTTACGACTAAGTAGGTACCAATATATTATGCTTACTAAGCCTAAGAGTAAGAAAAGAATTTGGGACAAGTGAGGTTTCAATATTTCCTGCTGCAAAAATAGCGAAGGCCTGATTACCATTAAATCTCTTTGGGATACCTTAAATACAATCACATTCAATTCACATACAAAATGAACAGGAAAAAATTTTTCTTCCATTCACAATAAGATTTGTTCTGAATTTGCAATATACTTACAGTGGGTATCCCGTTTGTGGGCTTCTCCAACTCCTGACTTGCAAATATTGGATTTCTCAATGGATGCTCTTATTCCTTCAAACAAATCAACCTCAGTGCTTTGGTTGCTGTCCAAAGAGAAGTCATCGCTATCTAATGTAGATTCTGAGTCTGCATATCTCCACCTACACAGATCATCTTGAACTTCGGGTAATAGGTGAGCTTCAGCCCTCTCAAATCCTTTATTTATGACAAACAACTCTTCTGGATGTAGAACTCCTGATCACGCATGAAGCATTAATGACTTTGAATTTTAACTTGCTCTTACCATATGAAATGAGTTAACATTGGCACAAGGCACCAAATATTTTAGATTGGCTATAAACCCATACCTGCACTGGTGAAAAAGCCACTATCCCAATCTAAACTTTTGCGCAAGTTGCTTGCTCTTCCCAACTCAGTGGATTCATAAAATAAGAGCTTTTGCTCCCTTTCCTCGAGTATTTCTACTGCATTTTCAAGTTCACGAGAATATGTGGTCCCAAACAGCTTGAAACCTTCTTGCTCATCAATTTTGTCCGACACTACTGTGAAAATGAATTCAAGAATAAAATGTTTCAGGCTAAAATTGATCATGGAAGAATGTATCTGTTCAAGTAACCGCAGAATTGTTCCTAATGTTGATGCAGAAACTAAGATCTGGGGGGGTTTTTCAGGCAGCCTAAGCAAATTAGAGTCCTTTAGATATTGATCTGTTAGTTATCAGGAATTGGGAGAGTCAAAGATGATGCAGAACTATGAAATATCTCACAAATAAAATGATATCAGAAATTCAGACCTACCCTAAGGGAACTACTGTAAAATATTAAGGTTCTTAAAATCTTACTCCCATCCTCGAAAGTAACTGAAGAATTAGAAACACAGGTCTATTCTAATGGATTGATTATTAATCTTAACACTATAAACAATAAGACATAAAATTAGAATTAGAATATAAACATGCCTACATGGAGCAGAGAAATATCATTCACGTACTATATAACCTACAATCAGATTATTACAGAGTATTTCTTCCAATGTACTTATGTTATCTCACTTTAAGACATAAGTATTGTATTGGCGGAGATTAGGTGACTAGTGACAATTTATAAAGCATGGATAGAGGGATACAAGATAGAGGTATGACACAATATGTATACATCGATACAAATTCTGAAAAAGTAGGATATGGATTATGTTAAATGTTACGACCATAAATAAAAATATATATAAATTAAAAAGTAATTGTCATAAATCTTTTAGGATAGACTATTTTTCTTTATTTATCTATAATTAGGAAACACTCTAATTTGGCGAAGCCGAGTCAGACTTTGGATTTCTAGAAAAAGTACAATAAAATTTGATTAATTTATTCAGATGGCGATAATTAATCAAATCATTTGAGAGACACGTGGTTATTTTATATACACAGTTACATAACCACCATGAAGTATGTAAGCGCTCTACTTCTAGTCCCACATTCTGCATATAACTCCACTACCATCAAGAGTTGCAATGCTTCCCTATGATGTATTCAACCACATCAAGTATGTGTTGACTTTCTACTCTACCAAATAGTCTTAATTTCAAACAACTAGAAGTCACGGCACGCAAAAAAAATTCAAAGTGGTGTATTGGCAGAGATTAAGTGACTAGTTGCAATCTGTAAAGCATGGATTGGGATACAAGACAGAGGTATGACATAAGATGGATACATCGATACAAATTCTAGAAAAGTAAGATATGGATTACGTTAAGGATACGACAATTATAAACATATATAAATTTAAAAAGTAATTTTGTGAAGACTGTTTTTCAAACTACTAGGAGTCATAGCAAGCACAGAGTGTGCATAAATCATTGAAAGACAATAACAATTCTAAATATAAAAAGGGAGACCATATAACAATTCGAGAGATGTCATCAAGTTTTTTCAAAGCTGAAAAGAAGCAACCACAGATATTGAGCATAGATTTGTGATAAACAGATGCATAAAAAGGGGGACCATATAACATTTTTTAAAAGACACTAAGGCTAGGTACCAACCTAAGATATTATGCTTACTAAGCCTAAGAGTAAGAAAAGAATTTGGGACAAGTGAGGTTTCAATATTTCCTACTGCAACAATAGAGGAAGGCCTGATTACCCATTAAATCTCTTTGGGATACCTTAAATACAATCACATTGCAATTCACATACAAAATGAACAGGAAAAAATTTCTTCTTCCATTCACAATAAGATTTTTTCTGAATTTGCAATATACTTACAGTGGGTATCCCGTTTGTGGTCTTCTCCAACTCCTGACTTGCAAATATTGGACATTATATTGGATTTCTCAATGGATGTCTTATTCCTTCAAACAAATCAACCTCAGTGCTTTGGTTGCTGTCCAAAGAGAAGTCATCGCTATCTAATGTAGATTCTGAGTCTGCATATCTCCACCTACACAGATCATCTTGGACTTCGGGTAATAGGTGAGCTTCAGCCTTCTCAAATCCTTTATTTATGACAAACAACTCTTTGGATCTAGAAGTCTTGATCACGCATGAAGCATTAATGACTACGAATTTTAACTTGCTCTAACCATATGAAATAAGTTAACATTGAAACAAAGCACCAAATATTTCAGATTTGTTGTAAAACCATACCTGCACTGGTGAAAAAGCCACTATCCCAATCTAAACTTTTGCGCATGTTGCTTGCTCTACCCAACTCAGTGGATTCATAAAATAACAGCTTTTGCTCCCTTTCCTCGAGTATTTCTGCTGCATTTTCAGGTTCATGCGAATCTGTGGTCCCAAACAGCTTGAAACCTTCTTGCTCATCTATTTTCTCCGACACTGCTGTAAAAATGAATTCAAGAATAAAATCTTTCAGGCTAAAATTGAAAATGGAAGAATGTATCAGTTCAAGTAACTGCAGAATTATTCCTAATGTTGATGCAGAAACTGAGATCTGTTGGTGGTTTTTCATGCAGCCTAAGTAAATTAGAGTCCTTGAGATATTGACGTGTTAGTTATCAGGAATTGGGAGAGTCAAAGATGATGCAGAACTATGAAATATCTCACAAATAAAACGATATCAGAAATTCAGACCTACTAAGGGAACTACTGTAAAATATTAAGGTTTTAAAATTTTGCCCCATCCCCCTCGAAACTAACCGAAGAATTAGAAACACAAGCCTATTCTAATGGATTGATTATTAGTCTTAACACTATGATAAACATAAGACATGAAAATTAGAATTAGAAATGATGCCAAAAATGATGCCTTCAACAATAAGACATGAAAATTAGAATTAGAAATGTTGCCAGAAATGATGCCTTAAATTACTTCAAAAGATCAGCAACCGAGTAAATTTTAAAAAAAAAATGGACAAAAAAAAATAAAAAAGTAATCAACAAAATATTCAAAGTCCCTGTTTAATTTTATGTTTAGAATATCATCAATTTTTCTTTTTTTTTTTTCATGGGATAATAATACCATCATCAATTGAAGTTATTTAATCTGTTTGTAACACATTTGACATAGGAAATTAATAACAGTGAATGAAATGAAAATTATAGGCAGATAGATCACTATATCTAGCTAAGCATATAGCGACAATGACTATGAAAAGCTTCATACAAAACATCACACAAAAAAAGTCAAAATAAATTTTATATATAGATATACAATTTATCGTTGATGTATATGTACGTAAAAATGAAGAAAAGACTTTTAAGTGATGTCATTTAAACTGAGGTGGTGGTGATAGTATAAAATTACTGAGCAAATCCAAGGAGATAATTGAATGTTCTTCTTCTCCATACTATTGGTTTTGAGGAATTAGAAAGTCTATTCCTCTTTGATAGAGCAAAAAGATATATATATATATAATATAATAACACAGAGACGATGTAAAAAATATTGACGATGTAAAAAAATATATATAAAATATTTGATGCAGTTATACTAAAAAAATAAAATATTGTTCCAATTTTCAATAGATAGAATATAAAAATAAAAATAAAACAATATGGGGGAGAAATAAACTAACACACACAAAGAGTATCAAACTCATTTCTATTGAAATTAAACCTGAGATTTTACAAGAGGTGCTAAACAATCACTACATCAAATGCCCTCATTGAATTCACTTCAAAAAATTCAAAAGAGATGGTCAACTTCCCTCCCATAAGAAAGACAACTCAAAACATAAACGCATGTTACATGTACGCATAAAATCCAAGAAAATCATACCAAAAATAAAAAAATCAAAGCACAAAGATATTGGACAGGTATATATGCAATTCATAAACATATGCGTGCACAGAAATGTAATACAATTTAAATAGATTCATTAATTTTTTATTTTCGATAACATTACAAACAGAAACAGAGGAGTTAACATTGGCACAAGGCACCAAATATTTCAGATTTGTTGTAAAACCATACCTGCACCGGTGAAAAAGCCACTATCCCAATCTAAACTTTTGCGCAAGTTGCTTGCTCTTCCCAACTCGTGGATTCATAAAATAAGAGCTTTTGCTCCCTTTCCTCGAGTATTTCTGTGCATTTTCAGGTTCACGCGAATCTGTGGTCCCAAACAGCTTGAAACCTTCTTGCTTATCTATTTTCTCCGACACTGCTGTAAAAATGAATTCAAGAATAAAATCTTTCAGGCTAAAATTGAAAATGGAAGAATGTATCAGTTCAAGTAACTGCAGAATTATTCCTAATGTTGATGCAGAAACTGAACTGTGGTGGTTTTTCATGCAGCCTAAGTAAATTAGAGTCCTTTAGATATTGACGTGTTAGTTATCAGGAATTGGGAGAGTCAAAGATGATGCAGAACTATGAAATATCTCACAAATAAATATCAGAAATTCAGACCTACCATAAGGGAACTACTGTAAAATATTAAGGTTTTTAAAATTTTGCTCCCATCCCCGAAAGTAATGAAGAATGAAACACAAGCCTATTCTAATGGATTGATTATTAGTCTTAACACTATGATAAACAATAAACATGAAAATTAGAATTAGAAATGATGCCAAAAATGATGCCTTCAACAATAAGACATGAAAATTAGAATTAGAAATGTTGCCAGAAATGATGCCTTAAATTACTTCAAAAGATCAGCAACCGAGTAAATTTTAAAAAAAAATGGACAAAAAGAAAAATAAAAAAGTAATCAACAAAATATTCAAAGTCCCTGTTTAATTTTATGTTTAGAATATCATCAATTTTTCTGTTTTTTTTTTTCATGGGATAATAATACCATCATCAAATTGAAGTTATTTAATCTGTTTGTAACACATTTGACATAGGAAATTAATAACAGTGAATGAAATGAAAATTATAGGCAGATAGATCACTATATCTAGCTAAGCATATAGCGACAATGACTATGAAAAGCTTCATACACAACATCACACAAAAAAAGTCAAAATAAATTTTATATGTATACATACAATTTATCGTTGATGTATATGTACGTAAAAATGAAGAAAAGTCTTTTAAGTGATGTCACTTAAACCGAGGTGGTGGAGATAGTATAAAATTACTGAGCAAATCCAAGGAGATATTTGAATGTTCTTCTTCTCCATACTGTTGGTTTGGAGGAATTGGAAAGTCTATTCCCTTTGATAGAGAAAATAGATATATATATATATATATATAATACACACAGAGACGATGTAAAAAATATTGACGATGTAAAAATATATATATAAAAAAAAATATTGATGCAGTTATACTAAAAAAAATAAAATATTCCAATTTTCAATAGATAGAATATAAAATAAAAATAAAACATATGGGGTAGAAATAAACTAACACACACAAAGAGTATCAAACTCATTTCTATGAAATTAAACCTGAGATTTTACAAGAGGTGCTAAACAATCACTACATCAAATGCCCTCATTGAATTCACTTCAAAAAATTCAAAAGAGATGGTCAACTTCCCTCCCATAAGAAAGACAACTCGAAACAAAAACGCATGTTACATGTACGCATAAAATCCAAGAAAATCATACCAAAAATAAAAAAATAAAAAAAATCCAAGAACAAAGATATTGGACAGGTATATATGCAATTCATAAACATATGCGTGCACAGAAATGTAATACAATTTAAATAGATTCATTAATTTTTTATTTTCGATAACATTACAAACAGAAACAGAGGAGTTAACATTGGCACAAGGCACCAAATATTTCAGATTTGTTGTAAAACCATACCTGCACTGGTGAAAAAGCCACTATCCCAATCTAAACTTTTGCGCAAGTTGCTTGCTCTTCCCAACTCGTGGATTCATAAAATAAGAGCTTTTGCTCCCTTTCCTCGAGTATTTCTCTGCTGCATTTTCAGGTTCACGAGAATCTGTGGTCCCAAACAGCTTGAAACCTTCTTGCTCATCTATTTTTTCTCCGACACTGCTGTAAAAATGAATTCAAGAATAAAATCTTTCAGGCTAAAATTGAAAATGGAAGAATGTATCGTTCAAGTAACTGCAGAATTATTCCTAATGTTGTTGATGCAGAAACTGAGATCTGTTGGTGGTTTTTCATGCAGCCTAAGTAAATTAGAGTCCTTTAGATATTGACGTGTTAGTATCAGGAATTGGGAGAGTCAAAGATGATGCAGAACTATGAAATATCTCACAAATAAAATATCAGAAATTCAGACCTACCATAAGGGAACTACTGTAAAATATTAAGGTTTTTAAAATTTTGCTCCCTTCCCCGAAAGTAACCGAAGAATTAGAAACACAAGCCTATTCTAATGGATTGATTATTAGTCTTAACACTATGATAAACAATAAGACATGAAAATTAGAATTAGAAATGATGCCAAAAATGATGCCTTCAACAATAAGACATGAAAATTAGAATTAGAAATGTTGCCAGAAATGATGCCTTAAATTACTTCAAAGATCAGCAACCGAGTAAATTTTAAAAAAATGGACAAAAAGAAAAATAAAAAAGTAATCAACAAAATATTCAAAGTCCCTGTTTAATTTTATGTTTAGAATATCATCAATTTTTCTGTTTTTGTTTTCATGGTATAATAATACCATCATCAAATTGAAGTTATTTAATCTGTTTGTAACACATTTGACATAGGAAATTAATAACAGTGAATGAAATGAAAATTATAGGCAGATAGATCACTATATCTAGCTAAGCATATAGCGACAATGACTATGAAAAGCTTCATACACAACATCACACAAAAAGTCAAAATAAATTTTATATGTATACATACAATTTATCGTTGATGTATATGTACGTAAAAATGAAGAAAAGTCTTTTAAGTGATGTCATTAAACTGAGGTGGTGAGATAGTATAAAATTACTGAGCAAATCCAAGGAGATAATTGAATGTTCTTCTTCTCCATACTGTTGGTTTGGAGGAATTGGAAAGTCTATTCCCTTTGATAGAGAAAATAGATATATATATATATAATATAAACACACAGAGACGATGTAAAAAATATTGACGATGTAAAAAATATATATACAAAAAAATATCTGATGCAGTTATACAAAAAAAAAAAATATTGTTCCAATTTTCAATAGATAGAATATAAAATAAAATAAAACAATATGGGGGAGAAATAACTACCACACAAAGAGTATGAAACTCATTTCTATTGAAATTAAACCTGAGACTTTACAAGAGGTGCTAAACAATCACTACATCAAATGCCCTCATTGAATTCACTTCAAAAAATTCAAAAGAGATGGTCAACTTCCCTCCCATAAGAAAGACAACTCAAAACATAAACGCATGTTACATGTACGCATAAAATCCAAGAAAATCATACCAAAAATAAAAATAAAAAAAATCCAAGAACAAAGATATTGGACAGGTATATATGCAATTCATAAACATATGCGTGCACAGAAATGTAATACAATTTTAAATAGATTCATTAATTTTTTATTTTCGATAACATTACAAACAGAAACAAAGGAGTTAACATCGGCACAAGGCACCAAATATTTCAGATTTGTTGTAAAACCATACCTGCACTGGTGAAAAAGCCACTATCCCAATCTAAACTTTTGCGCAAGTTGCTTGCTCTTCCCAACTCGGTGGATTCATAAAATAAGAGCTTTTGCTCCCTTTCCTCGAGTATTTCTGTTGCATTTTCAGGTTCACGCGAATCTGTGGTCCCAAACAGCTTGAAACCTTCTTGCTCATCTATTTTCTCCGAAACTGCTGTAAAAATGAATTCAAGAATAAAATCTTTCAGGCTAAAATTGAAAATGGAAGAATGTATCCGTTCAAGTAACTGCAGAATTATTCCTAATGTTGATGCAGAAACTGAGATCTGTAGGTGGTTTTTCATGCAGCCTAAGTAAATTAGAGTCCTTCAGATATTGACGTGTTAGTTATCAGGAATTGGGAGAGTCAAAGATGATGCAGAACTATGAAATATCTCACAAATAAAACGATATCAGAAATTCAGACCTACCATAAGGGAACTACTGTAAAATATTAAGGTTTTTAAAATTTTGCTCCCTTCCCCGAAAGTAACCGAAGAATTAGAAACACAAGCCTATTCTAATGGATTGATTATTAGTCTTAACACTATGATAAACAATAAAATGAAATTAGAATTAGAAATGATGCCAAAAATGATGCCTTCAACAATAAACATGAAAATTAGAATTAGAAATGTTGCCAGAAATGATGCCTTAAATTACTTCGAAAATCAGCAACCGAGTAAATTTTAAAAAAAAAATGGACAAAAAGAAAAATAAAAAAGTAATCAACAAAATATTCGAAAGTCCCTGTTTAATTTTATGTTAGAATATCATCAATTTTCTGTTTTTTTTTTTCATGGGATAATAATACCATCATCAAATTGAAGTTATTTAATCTGTTTGTAACACATTTGACATAGGAAATTAATAACAGTGAATGAAATGAAATTATAGGCAATAGATCACTATATCTAGCTAAGCATTTAGCGACAATGACTATGAAAAGCTTCATACACAACATCACACAAAAAAAGTCAAAATAAATTTTATACGTATACATACAATTTATCGTTGATGTATATGTACGTAAAAATGAAGAAAAGTCTTTTAAGTGATGTCATTTAAACCGAGGTGGTGGTGATAGTATAAAATTACTGAGCAAATCCAAGAGATAATTGAATGTTCTTCTTCTCCATACTGTTGGTTTGGAGGAATTGGAAAGTCTATTCCTCTTTGATAGATCAAATATATATATATATATATATAATACACAGAGACGATGTAAAAAATATTGACGATGTAAAATATATATACATAAAAAAATATTTGATGCAGTTATACTAAAAAAAATAAAATATTGTTCCAATTTTCAATAGATAGAATATAAAATAAAAATAAAACAATATGGGAGAAATAAACTAACACACACAAAGAGTATCAAACTCATTTCTATTGAAATTAAACCTGAGATTTTACAAGAGTGCTAAACAATCACTACATCAAATGCCCTCATTGAATTCACTTCAAAAAATTCAAAAGAGATGGTCAACTTCCCTCCCATAAGAAAGACAACTCGAAAACATAAACGCATGTTACATGTACGCATAAAATCCAAGAAAATCATACCAAAATAAAAAATAAAAAAAATCCAAGAACAAAGATATTGGACAGGTATATATGCAATTCATAAACATATGCGTGGACAGAAATGTAATACAATTTAAATAGATTCATTAATTTTTTATTTTCGATAACATTACAAACAGAAACAGAGGAGTTAACATTGGCACAAGGCTTCAATATTTCAGATTTTGTTTAAAACCATACTGCACTGGCGAAAAGCCACTATCCAATCTAAACTTTTGCGCAAGTTGCTTGCTCTTCCCTAACTCGTGGATTCATAAAATAAAGAGCTTTTGCTCCCTTTCCTCCAGTATTTCTGCTGCATTTTCAGGTTCACGCGAATCTGTGGTCCCAAACAGCTTGAAACCTTCTTGCTCATCTATTTTCTCCGACACTCTGTAAAAATGATTCAAGAATAAAATCTTTCAGGCTAAAATTGAAAATGGAAAAATGTATCAGTTCAAGTAACTGCAGAATTATTCCTAATGTTGATGCAGAAACTGAGATCTGTGGGTGGTTTTTCATGCAGCCTAAGTAAATTAGAGTCCTTTAGATATTGACGTGTTAGTTATCAGGAGTTGGGAGAGTCAAAGATGATGCAGAACTATGAAATATCTCACAAATAAAACGATATCAGAAATTCAGACCTACCATAAGGGAACTACTGTAAAATATTAAGGTTTTTAAAATTTTGCTCCCATCCCCGAAAGTAACCAAAGAATTAGAAACACAAGCCTATTCTAATGGATTGATTATTAGTCTTAACACTATGACAAACAATAAGACATGAAAATTAGAATTAGAAATGATGCCAAAAATGATGCCTTCAACAATAAGACATGAAAATTAGAATTAGAAATGTTGCCAAAAATGATGCCTTAAATTACTTCAAAAGATCAGCAACCGAGTAAATTTTTAAAAAAAATGGACAAAAAGAAAAATAAAAAAGTAATCAACAAAATATTCAAAGTCCCTGTTTAATTTTATGTTTAGAATATCATCAATTTTTCTGTTTTTTTTTTTACATGGGATAATAATACCATCATCAAATTGAAGTTATTTAATCTGTTTGTAACACATTTGACATAGGAAATTAACAATAGTGAATGAAATGAAAATTATAGGCAGATAGATCACTATATCTAGCTAAGCATATAGCGACAATGACTATGAAAAGCTTCATACACAACATCACACAAAAAAACTCACAATAAATTTTATACATATACATACAATTTATCGTTGATGTATATGTACGTAAAAATGAAGAAAAGTCTTTTAAGTAATGTCATTTAAACCGAGGTGTGTGATAATATAAAATTACTGAGCAAATCCAAGGAGATAATTGAATGTTCTTCTTCTCCATACTACTAGTTTGGACGAATTGGAAAGTCTATTCCTCTTTGATAGAGCAAATAGATATATATATATATATATAATACACACAGAGACGATTTAAAAAATATTGACGATGTAAAAATATATATATATATATATAATATTTGATGCAGTGATACTAAAAAAAATAAAATTTGTTCCAATTTTCAATTGATAAAATATAAAAATAAAAGTAAACAATGTGGGGTAGAAATAAACTAACACACACAAAGAGTATCAAACTCATTTCTATTGAAATTAAACCTGAGATTTTACAAGAGGTGCTAAACAATCACTACGTCAAATGCCCTCATTGAATTCACTTCAAAAAATTCAAAAGGGATGGTCAACTTCCCTCCCATAAGAAAGACAACTCGAAACATAAACGCATGTTCATGCACGCATAAAATCCAAGAAAATCATACCAAAAATAAAAAAATAAAAAATAAAAATCCAAGAACAAAGATATTGGATAGGTATATATGCAATTCATAAACATATGCGTGCACAGAAATGTAATACAATTTAAATAGATTCATTAATTTTTTATTTTCGATAACATTACAAACAGAAACAGAGGAGTTAACATTGGCACAAGGCACCAAATATTTCAGATTTGTTGTAAAACCATACCTGCACTGGTGGAAAAGCCACTATCCCAATCTAAACTTTTGCACAAGTTGCTTGCTCTTCCCAACTCGGTGGATTCATAAAATAAGAGCTTTTGCTCCCTTTCCTTGAGTATTTCTGCTGCATTTTCGGGTTCACGCGAATCTGTGGTCCCAAACAGCTTGAAACCTTCATGCTCATCTATTTTCCCCGACACTGCTGTAAAAATGAATTCAAGAATAAATCTTTCAGGCTAAAATTGAAAATGGAAGAATGTATCCGTTCAAGTAACTGCAGAATTATTCCTAATGTTGATGCAGAAACTGAGATCTGTAGGTGGTTTTTTATGCAGCCTAAGTAAATTAGAGTCCTTCAGATATTGAAGTGTTAGTTATCAGGAATTGGGAGAGTCAAAGATGATGCAGAACTATGATTTATCTCACAAATAAAACGATATCAGAAATTCAGACCTACCATAAGGGAACTATCGTAAAATATTAAGGTTTTTAAAATTTTGCTCCCTTCCCCGAAAGTAACCGAAGAATTAGAAACACAAGCCTATTCTAATGGATTGATTATTAGTCTTAACACTATGATAAACAATAAGACATGAAATTTAGAATTAGAAATGATGCCAAAAATGATGCCTTCAACAATAAGACATGAAAATTAGAATTAGAAATGTTGCTAGAAATGATGCCTTAAATTACTTCAAAAGATCAGCAACCGAGTAAATTTTTAAAAAAAATGGATAAAAAGTAATCAACAAAATATTCAAAGTCCCTGTTTAATTTTATGTTTAGAATATCATCAATTTTTCTGTTTTTTTTTTTCGTGGGATAATAATACCATCATCAAATTGAAGTTATTTAATCTGTTTGTAACACATTTGACATAGGAAATTAATAACAGTGAAAGAAATGAAAATTATAGGCAGATAGATCACTATATCTAGCTAAGCATATAGCGACAATGACTATGAAAAGCTTCATACAAAACATCACACAAAAAAAGTCAAAATAAATTTTATATATACATACAATTTATCGTTGATGTGTATGTACGTAAAAATAAAGAAAAGTCTTTTAAGTGATGTCATTTAAACCGAGGTGGTGGTGATAGTATAAAATTACTGAGCAAATCCAAGGAGATAATTGAATGTTCTTCTTCTCCATAGTCTATTCCTCTTTGATAGAGCAAATAGATATATATATATATATATATAAATACACAGAGACGATGTAAAAAATATTGACGATGTAAAAAAATATATATATAAAAAATATTTGATGGAGTTATACTAAAAAAAATAAAATATTGTTCCAATTTTCAATAGATAGAATATAAAAATAAAACAATATGGGGTAGAAATAAACTAACACATACAAAGAGTATCAAACTCATTTCTATTGAAATTAAACCTGAGATTTTACAAGAGGTGCTAAACAATCAATACATCCAATGCCCTCATTGAATTCACTTCAAAAAATTCAAAAGAGATGGTCAACTTCCCTCCCATAAGAAAGACAACTCGAAACATAAACGCATGTTACATGCACGCATAAAATCCAAGAAAATCATACCAAAAATAAAAAAATAAAAAAAAATCCAAGAACAAAGATATTGGACAGGTATATATGCAATTCATAAACATATGCGTGCACAGAAATGTAATACAATTTAAATAGATTCATTAATTTTTTATTTTCGATAACATTACAAACAGAAACAGAGGAGTTAACATTGGCACAAGGCACCAAATATTTTAGATTTGTTGTAAAACCATACCTGCACTGGTGAAAAAGCCACTATCCCAATCTAAACTTTTGCGCAAGTTGCATGCTTTTCCCAACTCAGTGGATTCATAAAATAAGAGCTTTTGCTCCCTTTCCTCGAGTATTTCTGCTGCATTTTCAGGTTCACGCGAATCTGTGGTCCCAAACAGCTTGAAACCTTCATGCTCATCTATTTTCTCCGACACTGCTGTAAAAATGAATTCAAGAATTAAATCTTTCAGGCTAAAATTGAAAATGAAAGAATGTATCAGTTCAAGTAACTGCAGAATTATTCCTAATGTTGATGCAGAAACTGAGATCTGTTGGTGGTTTTTCATGCAGCCTAAGTAAATTAGAGTCCTTTAGATATTGACATGTTAGTTATCAGGAATTGGGAGAGTCAAAGATGATGCAGAACTATGAAATATCTCACAAATAAAACGATATCAGAAATTCAAACCTACCGTAAGGGAACTACTGTAAAATATTAAGGTTTTTAAAATTTTGCTCCCATCCCCAAAAGTAACCGAAGAATTAGAAACACAAGCCTATTCTAATGGATTGATTATTAGTCTTAACACTACGATAAACAATAAAACATGAAAATTAGAATTAGAAATGATGCCAAAAATGATGCCTTCAACAATAAGACATGAAAATTAGAATTAGAAATGTTGCTAGAAATGATGCCTTAAATTACTTCAAAAGATTAGCAACCGAGTAAATTTTTAAAAAAAAAATGGACAAAAAGAAAAATAAAAAAGTAATCAACAAAATATTCAAAGTCGCTGTTTAATTTTATGCTTAGAATATCATCAATTTTTCTGTTTTTTTTTTTCATGGGATAATAATACCGTCATTAAATTGAAGTTATTTAATCTGTTTGTAACACATTTGACATAGGAAATTAATAACAGTGAATGAAATGAAAATTATAGGCAGATAGATGACTATATCTAGCTAAGCATATAGCAACAATGACTATGAAAAGCTTCATACACAACATCACACAAAAAAGTCAAAATAATTTTATATATATACATACAATTTATCGTTGATGTATATGTACATAAAAATGAAGAAAAGTCTTTTAAGTGATGTCATTTAAACCGAGGTGGTGGTGATAGTATAAAATTACTGAGCAAATCCACGGAGATAATTGAATGTTCTTCTTCTCCATACTATTGGTTTGGAGAAATTGGAAAGTCTATTCCTCTTTGATAGAGCAAATAGATATATATATATATATAATACACACAGAGACGATGTACAAAATATTGACGATGTAAAAATATATATATATATATATATAAAATATATTTGATGTTGTTATACTAAAAAAATAAAATATTGTTCCAATTTTCAATAGATAGAATATAAAAATAAAAATAAAACAATATGGGGGAGAAATAAACTAACACACACAAAGAGTATCAAACTCATTTCTATTGAAATTAAATCTGAGATTTTACAAGAGGTGCTAAACAATCACTACATCAAATGCCCTCATTGAATTCACTTCAAAAAATTCAAAAGAGATGGTCAACTTCCCTCCCATAAGAAAGACAACTCAAAACATAAACGCATGTTACATGTACGCATAAAATCCAAGAAAATCATACCAAAAATAAAAAATAAAAAAAATCCAAGAACAAAGATATTGGACAGGTATATATGCAATTCATAAACATATGCGTGCACAGAAATGTAATACAATTTAAATAGATTCATTAATTTTTTATTTTCGATAACATTACAAACAGAAACAGAGGAGCACAAAATTTAGACCAGCATCTCTAATGGAACTTCTTGGAAAAACCTTCAAAAATACACACCAACTCGAACATTGTTGGTCACCAAGCTTCTTTTTTTTATTGATGTATTTGGCGTTGTAAACTTTTTACTGTCTAAATTTATCAATAATTTTTTTTTACCGATTAAAAAAATAAAAAAATTTGAACATCTCCCATCCACCATATCGAGGAATGAATCAGCAACGTGGTCACAGGCATTACTTAAACACAACTGTTGATGAACCTAAAAATTATCATGTGACGAATCAAACTTATTCAAAAATTTAAAATTAGATGATGAACATGTATGTTATATTCATCTTTCATTCATATACTTTTTAAGAGAAATTACCATTCAATGGTACTTTTAGAAAATTATTACAAATTCCTAAAAGAGTTTGAAGACTTTAATTATTCACTGTACTTTTTTGTAAAAACTTACACTGAATTGATAAACAAACACAGGACGTAAGGTAAAGGAGAACCTGAAAGTCGATTCATCCTCTGAAGAAATATCATAAGAAGCGACAAGAAAATCATGAATAAGAAAATCAGCAATAAGAAATTCTCCATTGCAACAACTACAACAGCGTACTGAATAGCTGTGTGTATGCGAATATATATATATGCATTTAGAGAGGGAGAGAGAGAGATTGCAGAGAGGAATTTGAATGAAATTTGATCAATTAAGGAATGATTGATTAAGGAATTAGTTAATTAAGGAATGATTGATTAAGGAATTAGGAATGTTGATATCAATTTTTCCAATCTTCCAGAAGCCTCTCTATTCCTCTATTTTTGTTACTATAGCTAGCTAAAAGCAGAAAATTCATCTCCAGCAGCCTCGCTGGTGGCTAGCTACTTTGATTTTCAGCTACAGTGCCTCGACAGGGAAGACGAGGCACTGTTCAGTAGCCTTTCAATTTTTTATTAGTTTCTTTCGAGCACTCCAAGCTTTGCTTACGATCGACGATCGACGCCGGACAACTCACGATCAATGTCGGAGGAGGAGGGCCAAGCCGGAGGAGGAAAATCAACACCAGAGGAGGACGATTGAGCCCGAGGAGGAGAATCAACACCAGAGGAGGACGATCGAGTCGAAGGAGGAGAATCAACGCCGGAGGAGGAGAATCGACGCTAAACGAGTCACGATCGACGGCGGACAAGAACGCAACGAGGACGATCGACGCCGACCTACTCACCATTGCAGACGAAGCTCTGTGTCTCTGCCCCTCTGTCTCTCTTTCCCCCTGTGCTCGTATTTATTAATATTTTAAAGGGAATAGTTCAAGCAGAGAGGGCTGTTGGAATGTGTGTTGAAAAAATTGTTAGCTAAGGTGGAACTCTGGCTAGCTAATCTGAGTATGAGTGTTGTTGGAATGTGTGTTGATAAATATCTTATTTATTTGTTGATTTTCCTCTCTTTTTGCGTAGAAATTATCCAACATATTTCATAATTTTTAGATTTTAGTGATTTGAAGTTGAAAAGAAAGAGTATCTCTTTTTCTGTCTCAATTGAGATTCTCTCAGATTTTTTTTACAATCGAAATTATATTTTTAATTTTTCTTATTTTGTTTCATTTTCTCAATTTTTTTCATTTCAATTGATGATATTATTGAAATTTACCAATAATGGAGTAAAGTGATAGTTGAGGGAGTGTATGTGTATGTATGTCATATTTTAGTTGATTTTTTAATTTTTTATAAAAAGACATTTAAAAATGTAGAGGGTGATATGTGATGGATTATTTTGTTTTATTAGTTACTTTTAGCTTGGAAAATACTTCTTTGATAAACATAGTTAGGGATTTACATAGGAAAATTTATCTATAAATCACATCTTGAGGAATGGTGATTTGTTTAGTCCCAAGAATTTTCTTATAGACCAATTAGTCCCATTGATTTTGGAAAGGTAGATTTAATATATTATTTAGAAATTAAATTTACGGTTATACCTTTATTTTTATTATGTTTTTTATTTCTTTATTTTTTTTTTCTTTGGTATTAGAAAGGTAAGATACACAATCAATGGGAATTAAATTTGGGATGAATTTCTTAAAATACAAGATTCTTCAAACATTTCAAAAGGATGTGAGATTCTTCAAACATAATAAGTTTTGGGCAAATATATAATTTTAAACTTTAACACTAAAACGTAACATTTCAATGTAACACTAAAAAAAAAACTCCTTAATATACTTTTTCCACACGTAACACTCCAATATAATATTTTCAAAAATTTCTTAGCGTAACACTCCAATGTAACATATAAAAAAACGTTAGTGTATTTTTTTTCAAACGTAGCATTCCAATGTAACACTCTAAAAAAAAGATGTGGGATGTGAGATTCTTCAAACCGTTCTAAAAGGAGTACAAAAATTCTTTAGTAAGCTTTAGACAAATGTATAATTTCAAACTGTTAGTGTTACATTTGAAAAAAGTACACTGAGAAATTTTTTAGTATTTTTTGTGTTACATTGGAGCGTTATATTTGTAATTACATTGATTGGAGTGTTATGTTGAAAAAGTATATTAAGAAATTTTTTTTTTAGTATTACTTTATTACGTTTGGAAAAAGTACACTAAGTAATTTTTTAGTATGTTACATTGGAATGTTACATTATTATTTGTAATGTTGGATTTGTTCTAAAATGATGAAAAATTCAAAACATTTATAATGTAGATTGCCTAAATGTATAATTTCATATTTGGAGAAACTCATTTTTATCACTCAAAAATTAAACCCAAATATATAAGTGACTATCTTTTTGTGTAATTTTCACTTTAATATAAGTTTTAGGTTCATAAGAAAAAACAAAAAAAATAGGGACTAAACGGTTCACAAAATTATATTTTGAAATTTATTAGTACTTCATTTATATATATATTTGCTAATTTTTTTCCCTTCAAAACCATATATGCAATATAGATATTGTTGTAAAGATCTCGAAAAAAGAAATTTAAGAACATTAATTTTATTAAAAATAAATTTAGAGAATTAAAGTTATAATATGTTTAATTTTTTTAATACAAGATACATATAAATGGCGAAGATGTCATCATCATGAATTGTTATTTTCATTTCTAAACAAATCCAATTTTAAGGAACATTTTTTTAAAAATCATCTTAAACCTAATTTTTATTTTTTCAAATTCAGATGGACAAAATTATGAAATAGTGTTGTTTTTTTCGGAATTGGACTTTATAATGTGTCACATCAAATAATAATAATTTTTTTATATATATAATAAAATGTTAAACTTAGAAATTAGTGTGACAAAAATAAAATATTAAAAAGGTTTTAAAAAAATTATTTTCAATAAAAAGAAGATAAAATTATATGGAAAACAGTGAGTATTTTTTATTTTTTTCATTAAATTTAATTTTTTTTAAATCAAAAATCAAAAATCAAATTTTAAAAACAAATAAAAAATACAACAAAATCTTAACATTAATTGTGATGTGAGGAAAATAAAGCTTTTGTTTGGGATGAGCTTTTTTGATATTTTTTATTTTTATGAGAGAAAAAATAAAATAATTATAATTTAGATGTAATATTTTGTCTTATTAATTTTTTTAATCTATTTTATCTTTTTATTAGTAAAATAGCAACCAAAAAAAAAACAAAAAAACAAATCCATGCGAAACATAGCTAAGGCCTCGTTTGGGAACATGCTATTTTAGTAACTTTTTGGTTTTTTAGCTAAAATATGAGGTAAAAAAAGTTAATATGTTTGGAATGACTTTTTAACTTTTTACGAAAAGATGTGCAAAAAGTAGAGAGAAAATAAAATTTTTAACTTTTTTGTTTGAATTGTTAACTTTTTATTTTTTTAGTAACTTTTTGACTTTTTGATTAAAATAGTCACTTCCCAAATAAGGCCTGAGATGCGGCAAGACCTTACTTGCTTCGACAAAAAAATGCAAGCTGTCTTCTTTGAAAATTTGGTGCGCAACTCTGACTTTTTAAAGTGAATTATTTAGTACTTTTATAATATTATGTGATATTTTTTCTTTTATAAAGTATTTTTAATTAATGATTTAATAAAAAATAAATTTTGTTGATATGTGCTTTTAGGGCATATTAAATAGTTTAAAAATATTAGAGATTTATAATTTTAGATCCATAATACATCTACAATGATGTGGTAAGAGTGTCACGCCCTCAAAATAATACATAAAACTCATCACTTCTAACATGCATTGATATATAAAAGACTCTCATTCTTCTATTCATCAGAGTATTCCATTACAAAATGTATTACATGTTAACAACAAACAAATGCCCTACGGGCTTACAACTTTCCAAGTTAACACTTGGTTACAAAAAGAGAGTACTAACTCAATTACACATTAAGCCCTTGGCTTGAATCCACATGTAATACATCAAAAGAAATAAAGTCTGCCCGCCTTAAGCCTCCCAAGCTATATCCTTGGAGGTGGCATGCTACCTGTACCTGAAAATGATATTCCCGTATAGGGTGAGCTAACAGCCCAGTAGAAATACACTAAACCAGCTATGAACAATGACTAAAAGATTAACAGTTTGATAGATGGTTAACACTTTTACATTCTTTCATAACACATTACAGTTTTATTTTCCATTCCTTTACAATTCTCAATTCATAACCATGGTTCAGAACCTGACCAAATAACCGATATGAGACAGTAACTCATATTAAATATTTCCTCATTTCACAATAGATAAGCATACTAGCTATATCAACACAGCAACAGATAAGCATATGAGATATATCAACACTTCCAAAGATAAGCATATGAGCTGTATCATCACATCAATAGACAAGCATATGAGCTGTATCTACAGAGTCCATCCCCTATCTCCTCCCACACAACACCCGGTTTAGAGGTCCATCTCCTATTTTCCCCTAAACCGTGGAGTACATCCCCTATCTCCTCCAACACAACACAATGCATATAAACAATTATTATACACATCATCAATTAATACATAAAGTTAATGTATTCTTTCAATCGTCATGTTCTAGTGATTAGTTTTAGTTTGCCTAATCATCATGCATTGTCTACAACAATTAAGACTATCCTCCACCGATAGCCCAAAACAGTTATTTCTAAACAGAAAATAAATGTACATAATGAATATAAAATCAACATTTCAACTAGGTGAGCAGTAAATTGCCCCACTACATCCTTTAACCCCATACATTCCCAATTCCAACATTTCTCTATGCTAAACATGCATATAGGTTTATTATAAATAAAACCCCAACTTTTGTAAAATTGCACAAAAGCCCCAAACTTTTCCAAAATTACACAACAACCCCCAACATATCAAAATGCTAAAATTTAAAGACAAAGCTCATAAAGAGGAGTAGGTTATCCCTACCTCAAATTCGAAGCTCAAATGGAGAAAATGAAAAGAGTTGAAACTCGATCTCCACCACACACCACAAAACCCTCGAGAAATAACACAACTTTGGCGAAGGAACTATGGCCAAAATCCCAATGGAACTATGGCCAAAATCCAGCTCGGCGCAACTAAAATTTATAACTCAAGCTCGGTTCGTAATGGCTCATTAAACCAAGAAAGAACATAGAAGTTGATAAGCTAACCCTATGCACTTGCACCTATATATAGAAGTTTGTCCACCTTAAAATGTGTCTTGTAACCGATGTGGGACTTCCAACAAACAGACACCAAAATGTGTCTTGTAACCGATGTGGGACTTCCAACAAACAAAAGGTTCCCAAAAACCGATGTGGGACTTCCAACAAACACACCAAAGGTTCCCAAAATAGAATGAAGGGTCCAAATTTACCAAAAGCCTTAAAAGGCACAAGTGCTACAACCTCCCCACCTTAGGAAATTTCGTCCCCGAAATTAAGGACAAGTTTTTGAAAAATAAGTTTTTCTCCGTTTTTAAACAATGTTAAATTTCAACATTTAATAACTCGACCCATTACCGGTCATTCCATCTCTTGTCAAGAGACATAACAAATACATTTCATCATGCATTTCCTTTCCTTCTCAACCATTTTCAACATACATGGTTCACAATTTCATATCATAAACAATTTTCATGATACATCTCCAGTTCTATAATATGGCCAACATATGCAATATTACAATCAACTCCCATATCAAGGCAGTTCTACAATATTTCCATAAACCAAAACATTTACAATGTTTTACAACTTAAGACATACTTAATGATCTTAAAGTCCAACAATACAACAATACATATATAACATACGTTCAAACATCCACAAATAGGTCCGGATATTTCTCTCGGACCTCCAACTCACGTTCCCAAGTGGCCTCCTCCACTCCGTGATGTTTCCACAAAACCTTTACCAAAGGAATGGTCTTGCCACGCAGGACTTGATCCCGCCTATCCAAGACCCGAACCGGTCTCTCCTCATACGAGGCATCCTCATCTACCTCTAAGTCGGTCCAATCCAATACATGTGATGGATCCGGCTCATACTTCCGAAGCATACTCACATGAAACACGTCATGAACTCCGGACAACTGCGGCGGCAAAGCCAAACGATAGGCAACCTCACCAATCCTCTCAAGGATCTCAAAAGGGCCAATAAACCGAGGGGACAACTTCCCACTCTTCCCAAACCTCATCAATCCCCGCCTAGGTGATATCTTTAGAAAGACATGATCACCCATCTCAAATACCAAAGGTCTTCTCCTACGGTCAGCATATGACTTCTGACGACTCTGGGCTGTAACAAGCCTCCTACGGATAAGCTCAATCTTCTCCGTTGTTTCCCTCACCAACTCTGGACCCAACAAAGGTGCATCACCCACCTCAGCCCAACAAACTGGAGACCTACACGGTCGGCCATACAAGGCCTCAAACGGTGCCATACCGATGCTAGACTGGAAACTGTTGTTGTAGGCAAACTCCACCAATGGCAAGTGCCTCTCCCACGTCCCACTAAAGTCAAGGACACAACCCCGAAGCATATCCTCAAGGATCTGAATAGTACGCTCGGACTGCCCGTCAGTCTGAGGATGGTAAGCTGTACTAAAGGTCAACTTAGTGCCCAAGGCACTCTGCAAACTCTGCCACAACCTAGCAGTAAAACGAGGATCTCTATCTGAGACGATCGTCACTGGGACTCCGTGCAACCTCACTATGTCCCGAATATACAAGTCGGCAAGATGATCTACCGAATCTCTCACGCGCATAGGAATGAAGTGCGCCGACTTAGTCAACCGGTCTACAACCACCCAAATAGCATCACTACCCCGCTGAGTCCTCGGAAGACCTACAACGAAGTCCATAGTGACATGCTCCCACTTCCACTCGGCAATAGGCAAGGGTTGCAACAAACCCGCTGGCCTCTGATGCTCGGCCTTCACTTGCTGACAAGTAAGACACTTAGACACGAAAACTGCCACATCTCTCTTCATACCCCGCCACCAAAACTGGCGACCCAAATCCCGATACATCTTGGTGCCTCCCGGATGCACCGCAAGGCGCGAATGGTGAAACTCTCGGAGTACCTCCTCTCGGCAAGACTCCGGCACAAACAGACGGTCTCGGTATCTCACACTCAGGTCGGGATACACCGTCAAAACCCTTCTCAACTTTCCCACTGGAGATCTTCTCTCGGAGGGATTCTACCTCAAGGTCACCTCTCTGTGCCTCCAACACTCGAGTCACAAGTGTAGGCTGCGCAACAACAGAAAACAAGGCCGCAGCCTCAACAGATTCGCCCAGATGCAAATCAAACTCGCCAAGTGCCCCCAACATCTCCCACTCCCGGATGGCTACACAAGCTACATCACTAATGGATTTTCTGCTAAGGGCATCGGCCACAACATTGGCCTTTCCGATGATAATGCAACTCGAAGTCATAGTCCTCAATAAACTCCATCCACCTCCTCTGCCTCAAGTTCAAGTCTTTCTGTGTAAACAGATATTTCAGACTCTTATGATCCGAGAACACCTCGAATCTCTCACCATAAAGGTAGTGCCTCCAGATTTTCAAGGCAAAGATCACAGCTGCTAACTCTAGGTCATGTGTAGGGTAATTCTTCTCGTGTATTTTCAACTGACGTGAGCCATAAGCTACCACTTTCCTTCCTGCATCAACACACAACCCAAACCCTCTCGTGAGGCATCACAATAAACCGCATAACTCAACCCTCTCTCCGGAATAATCAAAATCGGAGCGGTGGTCAATCTAACCTTCAACTCTTGGAACGACTTTTCACAAGTCTCACTCCATACAAATTGGACTCCCTTCCGAGTCAGTCTAGTCAACGTGAAGCTAATCTGGAGAAATCCTTCACAAACCGGCGGTAATACCCAGCTAATCCCAGAAAACTGCGGATCTCAAACACACTCTTAGGCTGTGCCCAATCCTGCACTGCCTCAGTCTTGGATGTATCAACAGACACCCCTTTCCCGGATACCACATGGCCTAAGAACTTGACTTCCCCAAGCCAGAACTCACACTTCCCAAACTTGGCATACAGCCTATGGGCTCTAAGTAACTTAAGCACCCTCTCAATGTGCTCCTCGTGCTCCTCCTCTGATGGTGAATAGATCAGAATGTCGTCCACGAAAACGACCACAAAACGGTCTAAGATTCCCGGAAGATCCGGTTTATCAAGTCCCATAAAGACTGCCGGTGCATTGGTAAGTCCAAATGGCACATCACCAAAAACTCATAATGGCCATACCGCGTACGGAAGCCGTCTTCGGAATATCCTCCTCCTGACCCTCAACTGGTGGTAACCCGATCTCAAGTCTATCTTAGAGAAACAACGGGAAACCCTTCAACTGATCAAACAAATCATCTATACGGGCATAGGATACTATTCTTAACCGTTAGCCCGATTCAACTTCCGGTAGTCGATACACAATTCAAGGCACCATCTTTTCTTTTTAGCAAAGAGGGCCTGTGGCTCCCCATGGCGAAACACTAGGGCGAATGAAGCCCTTATCTAACATTTCCTGGAGCTGAACTTTCAACTCAACCAACTCTGCTGAGGCAAAACGGTAAGGTGCCATAGAAATCGGCGCCGTGCCGGGCACTAGATCAATAGAGAACTCAATCTCTCGATGAGGTGGCAAACTAACAAGATCCTCGGGAAAGACGTCCGAGTACTCACAAACTACCATCGGCAATACAATCTGGGTCTCATCACACTCGCCACTCTCAAAGCTAGCAAGTAGACCACTAAGCTCACTCCGCCCTCGCGGATCATACCCCGGTGGCAAAACACTACCAACCCGGTCCCCCAAGAAATGGAAACACTCCCCGCTCACGGTACAACAAGTGACCCTCTGGCGGTAGCAATCAATAACTGCCCGGTATGACGATAACCAGTCCATACCTTAAATAACATCAAAGCCCTTCATGGGCATAACCATAAAAGGAAACGGAAGCCTATGATCGGCGACCTCTATATCACAACCTCTACATCCGTGTTTCAAAATCAACTCACCCCCGATAGGTGACACAACACAAATAGGAGATGCCAATAGTGCTAACTCCAACTCCAACACAGATGCAAATGCAGCAGATACAAAAGAATAAGATGCACCCGTATCAATCAACACACTAGCAACTGAATTGCAAAACAGAAAGGTACCTCTCACAACTGACGGAGCCGGTACTAGATCCTGCGCGGTAACAGCATACACGCGCTCTGCAGTCCCCTGATCCACTTGCTCACCTCTAGGAGCATAAGACTGCTACATAGACTGGGACGATGAAGCCCCCTGATTGGCCCTCGAGGCCTGAACTGACTGAGCTGGCTGATGACTCTGAGTCTGCCTCAAACCAGATGCACCAGGTGTGCCACTCAACTGCGGGCAAAACCTCTTCATATGCCCTGCCTGACCATACTGATAACACGAGAACGACTGGTTTCTAACCTGACTCTAGCTCTAAGATCGAGCCGAAGATGACGCTGCTCTCTGTCCTCCGCCCTTCTGTGGGCAAACCGAAGCCTTGTGACCCAGCTGGCCACACTTGTAGCAGGTGAACTCCCCCTGATTGCCTTTCCCCGAGCCTGCACTCGGCACTGGAAAGGTCGATCTAGTAAAGCTACTCTGAGACTGCTGTGGGTTAAAACCCTTCTGTCTCCTACCATCACTCTGTCCATCTTGGCTCCTCTTGGAACCTTGATGCTTCTCATCATCCTCCTCCTGCATCATAATCTCCATATAAGCAGCAACATCCACTAAACGTCTATACTCTCGATAAAAAGGTCCTCCAATCTTCAACTTGAGGCCACGCCTTAATCTCTTCTCAAACTCAGAACAACGGTGTTCCTCGGACGCCACGAGTTCAGGTGCAAACTTGGACAAGTTAGTAAAGGTAGCCTCAAACTCGGCCACAGACATACCCTGCTGTTTAAGCCGGCTAAACTGATCCCTCAGCTTCTCCCTAGCAGCTGAAGATAAGAATCTCTCCTGGAAAGCCCCTACAAAAGCCTCCCATGCACCACCAACACGGACCTTCTCGTACTTCCACCATTGACCCGCATCTCCCTTCAGCTGGAAGGATGCCAAGGTCACCTTCAGTGCTTCCGTCCTCAATGCCAAGCATCTCGAACGTCTTACTCATTTGTTCCAACCACTCATCTGCCTTAAGTGGCTCCCTTGGGTCCCCAATAAACTCATCCGGATTAGACCGGAAGAACTCCCTCTTTAAGAAAGAAGGTCCTGCCTCTGCAACCTGATTTTTAGCCCTGAGAATACCCAAAGCTCCTGCTATCTCTCTGGCCAAGGCACCCATAGCCTGCTGACCCGCTGGCTCGGCCACATTGGCCTGGCCAACTCCCTCCTGTACTGCCGGAATCTCATCCGGTATAGGCACCTCCTGCCTCCCAGGTCTACCACGCCTACCACGTCCTCGTCCCCATCCTGACATCCTAATAAAGGAAACGAAGAACATTACCATATTCATAAACGTGTCGAAACTAAACACTCACGTCCTAATGCATGGACAACTTTAATTCACTCCATGTAAGCATATAAACACATAAGCACTTACGAATTTCCTTTCCGGATAATGATAGTCCCGAAGCGTTACTAGAGTTCCGGTTAGAAACAGCATTGATCAAGTGCTTTTCTAACAAGACTCACAGAAACCCAAGGATCCAATCAACATCCTAGAAATTAAATTCCATACCCACATAGTCACATAAACATGTTATCACATAAGCATATAACAGTACAGCTAAGTCTCTATCAAACGAGACGAACCCATTGTGATACTAATCACTTCCCACGTACCCAAAGTATTCAAACCCGGTACGCTCTGATACCAAGTTGTCACGCCCTCAAAAAAATACATAAAACCCATCACTTTTAACATGCATTGATGTATAAAAGACCCTCATTCTTCTATTCATCAGAGTATTCCATTACAAATGTATTACATATTAACAACAAACAAATGCCCTACGGGCTTACAACTTTCCAAGTTAACACTTGGTTACAAAAAGAGAGTACTAACTCAATTACACATAAGCCCTTGGCTTGAATCCACATGTAATACATCAAAAGAAAGAAAAACAATAAAGTCTGCCCGCCTTAAGCCTCCCAAGCTATATCCTTGGAGGTGGCATGCTACCTGTACCTGAAAATGATATTCCCGTATAGGGTGAGCTAACAGCCCAGTAGAAATACACTAAACCAGCTATGAACAATGACTAAAAGATTAACAGTTTGATAGATGGTTAACACTTTTATATTCTTTCATAACACATTACAGTTTCATTTTCCATTCCTTTACAATTCTCAATTTATAACCATGGTTCAGAACCTGACCAAATAACCGATATGAGACAGTAACTCATATTAAACATTTCTTCATTTCACAATAGCTAAGCATACTAGCTATATCAACACAGCAACAGATAAGCATATGAGCTATATCAACACTTTCAATGATAAGCATATGAGCTATATCAACACTTCAATAGACAAGCATATGAGCTGTATCTACGGAGTCCATCCCCTATCTCCTCCCACACAACACCCGGTTTAGAGGTCCATCCCCTATCTTCCCCTAAACCGTGGAGTACATCCCCTATCTCCTCCAACACAACACAATGCATATAAACAATTATTATACACATCATCAATCAATACATAAAATTAATGTATTCTTTTAATCGTCATATCCAATGACACATTCTTGTGATTGGTTTTGGTTTGCCTAATCATCATGCATTGTCTACAAATATCAAGACTATCCTTCACCGATAGCCCAAAACAGTTATTTCTAAACAGAAAATAAATGCACAAAATGAATATAAAATCAACATTTCAACTAGGTGAACAGGAAATTGCCCCATTACATCCTTTAACCCCATACGTTCCCAATTCCAACATTTCTCTATGCTAAACATGCATATAGGTTTATTATAAATAAAACCCCAACTTTTGCAAAATTGCACAAAAGCCCCAAACTTTTCCAAAATTACACAACAACCCCCAACATATCAAAATGCTAAAATTTAAAGACAAAGCTCATAAAAAGGAGTAGGTTATCCCTACCTCAAATTCGAAGCTCAAACGGAGAAGATGAAAAGAGTTGAAACTCGATCTCCACTACACACCACACAGCCCTCGAGAAATAACACAACTTTGGCGAAGGAACTATGGCCAAAATCCCAATGGAACTATGGCCAAAATCCAGCTCGGCGCAACTAAAATTTATAACTCAAGCTCGGTTTGTAATGGCTCATTAAACCAAGAAAGAACCATAGAAGTTGATAAGCTAACCCTATGCACTTGCACCTATATATAGAAGTTTGTCCACCTTAAAATGTGTCTTGTAACCGATGTGGGACTTCCAACAAACACAACAAAGGTTCCCAAAATAGAATGAAGGGTCCAAATACATTTACCAAAAGCCTTAAAAGGCACAAGTGCTACAGTATTTCCCAAAAAATTTGGAAAAATTTCTCTACAAATAAGTTTTCAAAAGTAATTAAACCAAACAAATTTTCCCAAAAAATTTTCCCAAAACTTGTTTGGTTTACAAGTTTTCCAAACAAATCTCTCTCTCATACACATCAAATCAATCACTTTTTCCAAAACTCTCTCTCAAATAATTTTCCAAAACATCTTTTGAAAAAAACCAAACCAAACAACTTTTCGTACTTTTTATCTCTAAAACTCATCTCCCAAACTCAAACCAAACATACCCTATATTTTCGCGCTTATTTTTTTAATCTTATTATTAACGACTTAGATTATGCGTCGTAAAAAATTTAATAGTTTTAATGGTTGATTTTTTGTGTGTCGTGAAAAGTGTAATATTTTTTACGATTGACGTATGTGCGTCATGTTTAATTGATGTATTAACAGCATGTCATATGCACGTCGTAGAAACTTTTATTATTTATGGCGTGCATTATAAGTCGTAAAAAAGTTATCGTTATTACCATTCACGGCTTACACAATAAACACGCCGTGGTTGGAAACGTATTTACGATGTGCAAAAAAAACAAGTTGTAAAAGTAAGAAATTACGGCGTACATTTATTTTATGTCGTTGATATGATGTCGTAAAAAATCAGTTTTGTTGTAGTGCATGTACACTAATCAAGATCGCTTTAACTTTGCTAAAATAAAGGTCGATGTAATTATGTTAAAATTGTAGGTCTTATTATATTTTTTTCAAAACCTTAGGCGAGGATAATGTAATTTTCCCAATCATATAATTTTCATTATTAGATTAATTCAGTTTTTTCATAGATATTCTACACATATAGGCCTAAAAAATAAATGATAATCAAAATGAAACCAATGATGGGCCCAAAAGTTCGGACTGGACCGATCGAGTTCAAATCTTGGACTGCAAGCAATCTAATGGATAATTTGGTGAAAAGTACCATACAAAATTGAAATGACTTGTTACAAAATTTAGTGGCTAAGATCCCTTGGTTTAGATTTTTTGAGAGTTAAAAGGACACATTGTAAATTAATCAAAGGTGTTATTTTAAAAATTGATAATGCAAAAGTAGAAATTGAAAGCACTCTTCACTCGACGTTTAAAAATTAATTTTTTTTTAATTTTATAATAAACTATTAACATAAACTATACCAAATAATCTCACATATTTAGAAGTTGTGGCCTGTTTTATGCTTCCATTTGTGGATAAAGTGTCGTGAACCATAAAATACACAAGCATTAATGAGGTCAAAACCTCCATGGCAGATCACCATCAACATCAATTAGCTGGGCATATACTCTTGGTACCAATTGTTACAATTCCTATATGACAGACATGCTTTCTCACCCATTTAGACAGTTTAAAAAAGGATAAATTACACTATTAGTTCATATACTTTGGCTATTATGTTATTTTGATCCTTCTAATTTTAATTAGATCAATTTTGATCCCAATTTTTTTTTATTTTTTTATTTTTTATTTTGTCTTAAATTGGTCCAATTATTTACAATTAGTTGCATTTTTTTTTATTATAAATGTGCATATGAGCAGCATGTGTTATACTTTTAGAAGTAAAATTAGAAACTTAATCAATTCAGTAACTTAACTTCAACCAATTAAATGATTTGTTTTTTGTCAAAACCCTAATGGCGTTATCAATTAAATCAAATTGATGCAAAATTTAAAATAAAGGGATAAAATTGACCTAATAAAACTATAAGGACTAAAATGACACAAATAACAAAGTATATGGACTACCGGTGTAATTTGCCATTTAAAAAAATGTGTGTGATGGTTTTGTAATGCTGGTGGTGAAATTTTAATGTTATTAACACACTAAAATCAACTCCAATAGATTGGCATGGTGTTCAAAGCATGGGGTCTGGGGTGTATTCATTTCATGGTCTCAGATTCAAAATCTGCTAAGTATAAATATTTTTTTGTGGTCAGTTCATATGGGGCTTTGCCTCAATTTTAATTGGAGTCCCGACCAGTGGACGGTGGGATTGATCTCTTGGATTAGTCGGTCCATTAAGTCGAAAATCGAATTATCAAAAAAGCTAACACGCTAAAATTTTATTTTTTTAATATTGTTATTTTATTATTTTTGAATAAAAAAAAAATTAATATACCACTGATAATAGGTAATTTTGATAAAAATTATTTTGTATAATAATGAGTATAAAAATTTCCATCAACGATGCTAGACGGAAGTTGTTTTGTTACCGTTTAGGTAAGTTAACACTCTAAAATTTTACACAATCTTATTATTTTACTGTTTTGATAATGATAAATTTATTTTTACATATATTTATTGGTGATAGTAATAATGGCAATGGGTGTGGTGAATTGTGATAGTCGTTGTGGAATTTTACTATTCAATCTAAGATTAACGTAATAAAATTTTACTTTGCTAATATCATCATTTTCATTGTTTTGATAAATTATTTCTTTAATATTTTCACTAGAGATGTAATAGTATGTGTGATGGTTTGAGATGGTGGATGTAGTAGAATTTTATTATTTAAATGTTAAACTTAGAATAATATAATTTTGGAAAAATTATTTTTAAAAAAATGATAAGTTTGACCCTTATAACAAATTACACTTCGATTTTTTAATTTTGTCAATTTGAATCATAATATTTTCAAATGGGATTTAAATTGACAAAATTAAAAAATTAGGATTTATTTTGTTATAATGTAAAATTTCATTTTTTTAAAAAAGAATTTCATACTCAACATGAATATTATTTGATAGAATTCAACAAAAAAATTTCAAAAATATTTATTTTATTAAAAAAAAATCTTTGTCAGAAGTTACAAATAAATTTAAATTTAGAAAGTGAAACAGGAATATTTTAGTAAATAGACTAATTAAAATAAATATTTGTGATCATTGGCGGAAAATGTTGGTAAAGATTTTGGACCTCACGTGAAAAATTGAAACTTTTAATAAATGCGGTGCAAGTATATCCACTTTTTGAGAAAAATTTGAGAAGATTACTTTGTAAATGAAGAAAGAATTTCAAGGGAAATTAGAAATATATATATATTATATATATATATTTTTACAATACAAGTGGGTTAGCCAATTGTTTAAACGTTACATGGAGATGCGTGTAATGAGCTCCGTTTGAATTACTAGCTTGTAGTTGTGCACCTTGTTTTTAGTTGAGTAATGTGTAAATATAGAATTACTTGTGTGTATTTGTTGTATCTAGTTCTTGGATAAACTTATCATGAAACAAATCCATCCATAGATGTTTGGATCATAACCAACCAGTATCATGAGATTACTTTGGTCTCAGACAAAATTCAAATCATATTTAGTTATATGGGGCTAGAAGCGGAAGCAGAATAATAGAATTTGTCCAATGAACTTGTGCATATATGGCATGAACAAAAACATTTTATATATTAATAACTTACACTCATATTCAGTCAAAAGAATATTACATATCCATAATCATTCACAAGTCATTAACATTCAAAACTCAAAGCTTATGTACAACTCAATCTAACACGACCAACAAAAGAAAACAAAAAATCAAAAGACAAAACCTCTTCCATGAGGCGCTCCTGGCTGACTCCACAAAACTTGGATACACACAAGACTTCTCTAAGGTTGGTATCCCACTACTCACCTACATACATATATATAACGGAGTGAGCTAAATTCAATGAATAACATCAGAGTAAATTGATTATATAAATGAGTTCTATTACATAAATAAAATCATTCTTATAGTAAAATCATTGCATAGCGGAACGACCTCTGGTCCAATACATGATAGAACGATCTTTGGTCCAATATATAGCAAAAAAAAAAAAAAAAAAACAAAACAAAACAAACAAATCATAACATGACAGAACGACCTAGGGTCCAATCTATTACAGATGTATAATGACCATCTGGTCAACACATATCAGACATCTCAGAAGGGTCTGTCAAATACATTTATACATAGTCAATTACATTTACAAATATCTTATTGATCAGACAGATAGAAGGCTCATTCATATTTTCAAAATCATAAGTGCAAAAAAGCTTACCATGTTAGTACAATCAAAAATAGAATATAAGTAAACATTTTTACTAAGATATCACTCATAGGGATTTGGTTGTTGACATCGCTTCGTGGATCAACCTACATAACATACAAACACACACACATTGGATCACATTACTTAATCAGGTCACCATTCTCTTGATTAATTCCTTTATATTCAATTCTTACTTATTAAGTTATTTATGAGGCTTATTTCGTGCCTAAGGATGCTTGGAAGGAAGAGTGGATGCAAATACAGACAAAATATGACTTTTCAAAATAAGTTGAAACAGGGCAGTTTGCTCGAGCACACAAGTGGTCGTTCGCAGACTGCATAGTTTGCAAAAGTACTGGATTGTCCGAATCTAGGCTCGATAGTCGCTCAAGCTAAGGTGCAAAATAAACTGAGGTTGCTCAAGCGGTCACTTGGTCGCTCGAGCCAACTGCAAAACTACTGGATGCATGATATGTGCGCTCGAGCAACAAGTTCTTTGCTAGAACGGTGCGGTCGAATTTTGGGTTTTCCAAAACTAAATTTGAGCTTCAAAACACATGTTCAAAGTATAAAAGCTTGCATGACATGATCTTAACCTTAAATATACTTCCAAAAAACATGGATAGAAAACCAATTCTAAACCTTTAGCTCAAAACTTCATAATTTTGTTAAATTGAAGCTTAAAATTTCATGCATGTATGATCTTGGCTTAAATTTTTTTCCTACAACTTTCAAAACATGGAATTGAGCTTCAAAACAACATAATTCTTGGATGCATGTATCATATGATCCTCAATTCAAACATAGGTAACAATATTATGCTCAAAATGATGGAATTCAACAAAATTACACATGCATGTATGAATTAACTTTAAATTCTTCATCCTTAGCTTAGTTCTTGCATTTAACTGCATTATCTTCTTGATTATTTACATACTTGGTGGCTTAAATTCATGAATTAAGAGTTAAACACATACCTAAAGTCTTCAATTGCATGAATTCTAGCAAAAACTTGAGCTCTACTTCACAATCCTTCAATCCTCCAAGCAATATCTTCAAAATCAAGCTTACTCTCTCTCTAAAATGAAGTCTCTCTCTCTCTCTCTCTCTCTCTCTCTCTCTCTCTCTCTCTTTTCTAAAGCTCTCTTCTAACAAAATTCTTGAGTTCAATCATGAATTAAGCTTCCAACTTAACATATATACATGCTAGATTAGCTTAAACTAATTAAGCAAGCTTAAGATTAACTATTTATACTTAATTCTAACTGATTTTGTCTAATTAATTTAATCTGAATCAAGTTCTAATCAAACTTCCCATTAGGCTCTAAACATTATGCCATTCTAATTAAACTAATCAATTTTGGTTTTTGAAGCCATTAAGGCCTTCAATTTCGAATTCGAAACAAAAATCATAACAAATATTCCAACAACCAATAGATATGCATACAAAATCACATTAAACACATAATTAGCATTCATAATTAAGTAAATATGAGTGTAATATGTGACAGGGTTGTCGCAAGACTAGTATCGCTGAGACTTGTTGTGTCGAAAAGTCATCTTTGTGGACCTTACTTCATAAGAGTAGCCCTTTTCTTCATGAGAGTTGACTGAGAGTTTCTTGTGGTGAGTGTGTTTTATCCTCGGTGTTCGAGGTGTCGAATGCTCTGATGTTGTTTGAGTGTTTGTATGCGGTTGGAAAGTGGTTG
The DNA here is from genome assembly GCA_030407325.1 of Camellia japonica. NCBI lineage: Eukaryota > Viridiplantae > Streptophyta > Magnoliopsida > Ericales > Theaceae > Camellia > Camellia japonica. The sequence goes on from JAPPVO010000036.1 coordinate 1,724,466, forward strand.
GCGTATTGGGTGCAAGAGGAACACATTAACTGAAGTCTAGTCTCATAGACTCTATTGAGTTATATGGGTCATAGAGACATCCGTGGCCTTACTTTGTTAGAGTCGTTACTCCGAAAACCCATACATAATGGGGAACTCTATTTTGAATGACATTCTTCTTTCTGTTATAGTAGACGAGTCGAGAGTGACTCACTATTCTTTATCTTGTTGATTTTGTCACTCGAGAGTCTTTGTGGTACTGAGGTGTGGGACCAGGGATTCGGGAAATTATCCCTAGTATGGATGTAGACTTTGGGTTGAGGGTTATAACTCCTTTGTGTTTGTCTCACCTCGAGTATGGGTGTACCTTTAATTTTGGAGACAAAATTTCCTAAGGTGGGAAGGTTGTAGCACTCTGAAAATTTTCTCTTCACTTGAGCACAAGAGTGAGTGCTCAAGCGGTCTTTTGAACCATCCAATACAATGGTCTACAGCCCGAGATTCTGAGAGTTTGAAATGTTTGCTCGAGCACAGGTTTATCCGCTCAAGCGGTATGTGCATTTCGCGGTCTAAGATATTAGGAGTTTGCCATCATCACTCGAGCGCAAGTTTTGCCGCTCAATAGGTCTTCTGTCTCTCATGTTGGAGCACATTGTTTCACCACTTGAGTGGTGTTTAAGATCATCTCTTTAAATGTCACTCTTTAGGTCAAGTCTCTTTCACTTTTCGCTCTCTCTTCTCTCTCTCACCTCCATTTCCGAGCTCCAAGCTTTTATACCTTGGGTTTCATCTTCTTAGAGTGAGAATCCCGTCCTAGTTCCATATATCAAAATGTAGAGTACGGCGAGAACTACTTTTTTTATCTGAGTGGATCGTCTCTTTCATCGTTTGTGGATTTTCAAGTTTTCTTCTCTATCTTCAAGAGGTAGGGATGTCTTTACTTTTTTTTCCCCAATACTTTGCTATAGATAGATACATGATAGTTTTTATTGCATGAAAACATAGTTTTGGGAAGAGATTTTAAAATGCATATAGATAAGGGTTAGGGTTTGGAACTAAATGAGTTTAATCTTGTATTTGGTGTTGATTATGAAAGTATTTTGTTGATAGAATATGGTTGTGGTAAGTTAAATAAAAAGTCCTAATTTTATTTACTTGATTAGTAATTTGGAATTGAGTAGTAGTTATGTTTGTGATGGTTGATGAATCTAAGCTAAATTCACGGAATTGAAGTTGTAAAATGAGAGAGAGATTAATTAGTGTTTATGAAACCTAGATATGACGAAAGGTTGAGAAATTAGTAGAATGGGTGTTTCTAATGATTAGTGAGCTATATTCATTTTGTGAAATTAAATGTAAAAGAGAGAGATAGAAAATGAATAGTTGTCATGAACTTAGATTATGTTGATGAGTGGGATTAATGTAATTAATTATAAAAGTTATTGGATAATGTGAATGTTTACTTGAACTTGGGAAAGGTGAAGGATGTTGAGATTATGAGAATTTATGTTATTCTTTGTCTTGAGATTTTGTCATTGGCTATCGGTGAAGGATGGTATTGTTTGTTGTAAAACTTATGTGAGCTAGGTTGAAATGAAATCTTATGTGTTATGGATAATTTCTGTAATCGCATTGTTAATGAGAATGAATGGAAGGAAATTGAGATGCATGTGTTCTGGAAATGTGATTGTGCTATATAGAGGTAACGCGTTCTTCTGGCTAGCAACCAATAAAGCGGGCTAATGCTATATAGAGGTAATGCATTCCTTCCGGCTAGCAACCGGTAAAGCAAGCGGTGCTATATAGAGGTAATGCATTCCTTCCAGATAGCAACCGGTAAAGCAGGTTGGGCTATACATAGGTACCGTGTTCTTTCTGGCTAGCCACCGATAAAGTGGGGTTATGACGTGGGGCTTGGCAAGACCACAGGGTGTTGATGTGTTTCAAATTTTATCGTTGATCCAAGTATATTTGTTAAGATACTTGTTGATGAATTTTTGTACTGAAATTATCATTGAGACTGTGTTATTGAAGTATTTATATATTGAGGTTTAAATCGGATTTTGTATTGTGATGGGTACTCGGCTTGTTGGTAGTTCTAGCGTTAGTATAGTTCATTAACCATGAAATTACTGAAAATGATGGTGTGAGTACGGGTTTTAAAGGTGAATGAAGTAAAAGAGAATTTTTGAATACTTGAAGGTGATTTGAAAAGTGAGAAATGTTTTCTTGAATGGTTTAATAAGAAATCTTTTGGAAAACATATATCTATGTACATATATTTTGATATACAAAGATGACAATACTTATATAATTATCACTTGTGCATTCATGATCATATTTATCTATTGACTACTATTGTTTAGAGGTAATGGCATTCCTACTGGACATATTGTTCATCCCACGTTATTAATCATTTTCAGGTATGAAGTTGAAGAATTGTTCAAAACCAAGATGTCTTTTATTTATTGGCCATGGGACCTAGCCCATGTAGGCGGCATGCCAATTTAGTTCAAAGAGGGTTAATCCCTTTTTACTTGTTCGTTTTATTTTTTTTTTCAATGTAAGCCTAAGGGTGTTTGTTGTAATTATTGTATTTGAACATTTCATCATTGTATACGAGAGAGAATGTTATTGTTTGTTAATTGTTATTTGCTTTCGCAATTATATCTTGAAAATGGACATTAATAAAGAAATTTGGTAATGTATTCGATTAATAAAAATTTAAGGCATTACAGACCCTCATTCCTCCTCTCTTTCCCCCTCTTTTTTTTCTTCTTCTTTTTCTTCTTTTCCAGATTTGGTCTCTCTCTCTCTCTCCCTTTCTCTCCCTTTCTCTCTCTCGTGCTCTATCAGTGGTGGAAGAGGGCAAAGAGGTTGGTCGTAATGACGAGGGTAGACGGCGAGGCTATTCGTAGTGAGGCGAAGTGGTGGCATTGTTTGCGTTAGGCAGTGAAGAGCAGAGCTGAGTTGTGGTGGTGCTGTTCACAATGGGACAGAGAAACTAAGTCATGATGGTGGCGAGGTTGGGTCACGATGGTGGGGTGTGTTGCCAATAGATGTGGGAGAAAGGTCGCTGTTGGAAAAGGGAGTTACAAGTGTGACTGGTGAAAGAGAATGAGTTGGAGGTTAGTCGCCGAAGATGGCAAAGTTGGTGAAGATAGAAGCTGAGGTCGCCAGAGATGGAAGTTGGGGTTGCCAATGGAGAGGGTAGTGAAAAGGTGAGTGGGTTAGAAATTAGGGTTAGGTTTTAAGGGATTGTTTGGTAATTTTAAATAATGATAAAATTGTAATTAAAAAAAAAAAAAAAGGAAAAGAACTATGAATGTAAGGAGTTAAAATGATGATGTAAATAGAATTATCAATTGCATGTCCTGAAACTAAAATAAATGTTTGAGAGAGGTTCCACCGAATGTCGCCAATCTAATCCCATAATTAGCAAGACTAAAAACTTAGGAAAAGTTCACTTTCCTTCCATAATTTACGCTCAAAACACTTTACTCCTGATAATTTAAATATAAATAAAGAATTCTTATGTTATTTTGGACTAAATTACTATCGATAAACTTCCGTTATGTATAACACACTAATTTTGAGAGTCAACCTCGCTTTTTTCAAATTAAAGTGAAATTAAAATAACAATACAGTTATGCCTTATTTTCACTGTGTACTTCCAAAACCCTAAGACCCTAACCCTATCTAGCCAACCCTTCTTCCCCCTACAACAATTGTTGCCACATCTTCCTCCTTGTCCTTCATAACATCGCAATTGTACCGTTTTCCCTCCCCAACCATCAACGTTGTCCTCACTCCCCATTTCCTGTAATAACCAAATCATTCAGTTCACATTGTAGGAAAATTCAAACATTAGCGGCTCATAAACGGTGCTATAGGCTTGAAAAACGCCATAATAGGTTATAGTAGCAATGTTTATTTCTTTCGTCATTAATGCGAGCGTCATCATAGCTTTACGACGTTTCACTACAAGAATTTTCACTTTTGGCGACTAAATTTTTAGTCGCCAAAAGGTTGGAAATAAAATTAAATAGCACATTTTCGGCTACTAAAGGTTTAGTCGCCTAAAGTGTTATGTTTTTGCTACTAAAATTTTAGTCGGCAAATAGTTTGTGTTTTGGCTACTAATATTTTAGTCGGCAAAAATGTTATGTTTTTGGCTACTAAATTTTTAGTAGGCAAAAGTTTTTTTATTCATCAACTTTTGTTTTTTAGCTACGAAATATTTTAGTTGCCAAATGTTTGATTTTTTTTTTTTTGCTACAAAACTTTTAATTGCCAAATGTTTGATTTTTTTTTGCTACAAAAATTTTGGTCGCCAAATGTTTGATTTTTCTTTTGGCTACAAAGCTTTTAGTCGCCAAATATTTGATTTTTTTTTTTTTTTAGGCTGCAAAACTTTTAGTCGGCCAAACTATTTTCCCAATTTCTTTTTAGCTACTAATTATTTAGTTGCCAAAAACATGATCTTATGTTTTATCACAAAATTATAATTTCTCCACAACTTGTCTATATTCCATGCAACCTATAATACGTATGTAAACAAAATAATACGTATACTATCAATCATTCCACAATCTGCATCCGTATACAAAAAATGAATAACTTTAAATGTCAAAGTCCATACAAACCAACTATTGTCCAAACTAAAATAATAATTTCATACAAAATATAGAATCATACAAAAATTAAAGCCTACGTATACAAACAATACTTTCACAAAAGCAGAGGAAGACATAGTTAGCAGGATTATACAAAAGTGTCAAGTGTCCTCCATAAACAAAAATGTAGACTATCCACAAGTCCACACCAAAAGCCATATACAAAAAAAAAAAAAACAATTGCATTCATTACAAAATATCAATTCAGAAAAAACATAGGAAAAAGGTTGTAATAACATGCATTTAAGGTAGAACAATCTATAAAACAGTTTTTCGAAATACAATCTTATGTATGTATCATGAAAGATTTATTTCAAATTTCATTTCAATTTACAAATAATACAATTTTTAGGAGCATACCTCTTCATAAAAAATTTTTTTATGAGTAGAATGTTTTGGTGGTAAATTTATTTTAATTTTTTCTTCATTCTCATTTTCCTAATCAAAGTAAAATGATTGAGTAATCTACGGGGTTATCTCCATAACCATATCATGCTTTCTTAATACATTTACCACCCAAATGACCACCGTGTACGATGAAACAATGGCATCATTTACAATGAAAATGTTAAACATTTATTGGATGTCAAACTCTCCCTTTTTCGAATAAGTTTAAGTCGTTTCTGGCTCTACTCCCAAACTACGTGTGCTAATGACATTCCGTCTGTTGTCACAAGTCCTATATGTCACAGGAAAGCTGGCCGTGACATCCTTACGGTGGTTCCGGGGCTGTTTTCAATTTTTTCGCTCCCTTAACGCCCTTTTTGATTAAGCTTTAGGCGTTTTTGGCTCTAACTCCCAACCTACACGTGCTAATTACATGTCGTCAGCTGTCATAAGTCCTATTTGCCACAGGATGGTGGCCGTGACATCTGTATGCTAGTTCGGAAGTTTTGCATTTTCGCCTCCTTAACGCCCTTTTTCGGTTAAGTTTAGGGCGTTTTTAGCTCTAACTCCCAACCTAAACGTGCTAATTACATTTTGTCTGTTATCACAGGTCCTATTTTCCATGGGGAAGATGGCCGTGACATCTGTATGCTAGTTCGGAAGCTGTTTCGCATTTTCGCCCCCTTAACGCCATTTTTCGGTTAATTTAAGGCATTTTTGGCTCTAACTCCCAACTTACACATGCTAATTACATTCCGTCTGTTGTCACAGGTCCTATTTGTCACGAGGAAGGTGGCCGTGATATCCGTACGGTAGTTTGGGGCTGATTCGCATTTTCGCCCCCTTACGCCTCTTTCGGTTAAGTTTAAGGCATTTTTGACTCTAACTCCCAACCTAAACGTGCTAATTACATTCCGCCTGTTGTCACAGGTCCTTTTTGCCACGAGGAAGGTGGCCGTGACATCCCTACGGTGGTTCGGAAGCTGTTTCGCATTTTTGCCTCCTTAATGCCCTTTTTCGATTAAGCTTAAAGCGTTTTTGGCTCTAACTCCCAACCTACACGTGCTAATTACATTTCGTCTATTGCCACAGGTCCTATTTGTCATGGGGAAAGTGGCCGTGACATCCATACGGTGGTTCGGGGGCGGATTCGCATTTTCGCCTCCTTGACGCCCTTTTTTCGATTAACTTTAAGGATTTTCGGCTCTAACTCCCAACCTAAACATGCTAATTACATGCTGTCAGCTGTCATAGGTCCTAGTTGCCACGGGGAAGGTGGCCGTGACATCTGTATGCTGGTTCGGAAGGTGTTTTGCATTTTCGCCTCCTTAACGCCCTTTTTCGGTTAAGTTTAGGGCGTTTTTGGTTCTAGCTCCCAACCTAAACGTGCTAAGTACATTATGTCTGTTGTCACAGGTCCTATTTGCCATGGGGAAGGTGGCCATGATATCTGTATGCTAGTTCGGAAGCTGTTTCGCATTTTCGACTCTTAACGCCGTTTTTCAATTAAGCTTAAGACGTTTTGGCTCTAACTCCCAACCTACACGTGCTAATTACATTCCGTCTGTTGTCACAAGTTCTATTTGTCACGAGAAAGGGCCGTCACATCCGTACAGTGGTTCAGGGGCAGATTCGCATTTT